>JBBCBC010000012.1:24659002-25259002 GCA_037126765.1 Stenogyne calaminthoides
GTTGGTCTCCATCTTGAGATTTGTCTTTGGAGCTCGGGGACCAACTTGACATTCTTCCTCTCGGAACTTTCTTCTTCACCGGCTCATCAAAGTCAGAAATTTTCATCCTGAGCTTGGTTTTCCTGAATCCTGAGAATTCAGTGAGTAGAGTTGTTTCCTCGTTCCACCAGTCTTCACCTCTGAATGAAGCTATGTTGAGCATTTCAGGCAAGGTCTGGTTGAGGATATAGACAGTTGACCTCAATCTGAAGAAGATGTCTTAGAGGTTAGGGAATGAGCTAAGCTCAGGGTAGCGGTCTAGAATGAACCGTTCCCCCTGCTTCGCCCATTCGATCTCTTGACTTCACCGCTTCTTGAGCATCGGGCTCTCAGGTTCAGTAGGAAAGTCTGCTGAAGGATCTAGGAATGGATCACTCAGGAGCTCATCAAGGTTCGGCATCTCCTGAGTCTCGGATATCGGCGAGGATTAGGCGAGCAACTCCCGGTCTGAATCTGAGAGGCCCCATTCCCGAGGTGCTGGTAGTCTTATCCTCTCGAAGGAATTTGAGTTTTCTCTGAGGACTGAGTAGGCACTTTCTCAGCAGGAATCTGAACTTGCTCTGAGGTCTGAGGTCCTTGGAAAATTTCTTGAGAGAACTTGTCAGAGCTTAGTGACGTCTCAAGAACCTCAGAGAAGACTTGCTCCTTAGTTTGCTCCTGTGCCGTTGAGATAGCCTAAGCCAATACATGTAAAGCAATTTCTGAGCTGTTTGGCTCTCAGGTTGAATCTCCTCAGTCTCACTCTCCTCCTCATCAGTGAGAACCACCAATCTTTTGAGCTTCGGAGCAAGGGTCTTCTTCTTCAAAGTTTCACCCTTCTCCTTCTTGGCCTCCAACAAAGCCTTCCTCCTGGCTTGTTGGGCTTCTTCAGTAGCAGCAGCAGTAGGTGATTCCACCTTCTTCTCTTTCTTCCCTTTGATGGTCTTCTTGGTGGCAACAAGCTTGAACATCACCTTGGACTTAGGGAATGGAGTAGTGTTGGCAAATATATCCTCCTCATCTCGACACATCTCCAAAATAAAAGCTATTTTGGTGGCATGGAGTATCTTTCCTTTGATCGATATTGCACCATCCTCCTTTTTTATGACCTTGGCTTGCTCACTCACCACCTTGATCAGATACTTCAGCCAGTTGAAATTCTTGGTGGGTGAGTCCTCTATTGCCGCCATCAATCGAAGTTTGGGAGTGCTAATCTGCTCAAAACTCCCTGATCGACTCATAATACACTTACTCACAATATCCATCAAAACTCTGTATTTTGTCTTTAAATGCCGCTTATGCAGAGTTGCCTCAAACTTAATAGGATGTTCAGCTATCCTATCAAGATATTCCTGCTCCCGTCCCAACATATAAGTTGTGGGATCCTCTCCTCTGTCACATAACTCAAAAACATCGTTCAAATTTTTAGGGATTATATACAATTCCCGTACAAAATCTACATATTTTGAGGTATGCTCTAGATGGGAAACATAAATTTTAGACTTGATTCTATCTTCCTCATCGATTTCCAGATTAGAGACGAACTCTATTACCTCTCGAGAGTATTTCGCCTCCGGTCGGCTTGCGACGAGGTTCGTCAGTTTTGCCAATCGGATCAAGTGAAGCGCCTCTTCTTCGTGTTTTGCGTTGGATGTACTCTCCAGAGAAACCACGTACTCATACCATGGCTTATTGGTTTCAGCCAATCTGTCGAATATGGATAGAGTCATTTTGGGAAATTTGAAGATTTAGGGTTTCGAGACGATGAAGATTTTCTGGGCAAAGAGGGGTTTTTATTTGCAGAGTGATTTTGGGAACGAGGGTTTATAAAAATGGCTTGAATGGCTTCCAAGAGAATATATAGACCGATTCGTGGGAAGTCGCATCGATTTGATGAAAATCAACGGTTGAGATTGATTATCGATTTATCGGGTATGCGAAAGGACTCTCACGAAAAGTACGCCGCCATTTTAACCTCATTGGTGATTAATTAAACAGAGCAATTAATGACTGTTGACCTTCTTCGGCATTTCAAAGATCCCTCCCAAAAACATTCTTCAGGTGTTTTGTATTTATTGCAAATGATTACTTAGTTTCATTTAAGCAATAAATGAGTTGCATGAGTCATTACTTCTTCAGACTAATTTTCCTCTATCAGTCTTACTGAGTATTGACCTTGATAAAATGTCAGTATGATACTGAGTACTGAACGGGTTCAGTATGATACTGAGTACTGACCTTCAGTACACCTGAGTTACTCAAGACTCAGTTTAGTATTTTCAATCTTATCCTGAGTTTCTCAGTAGAATCCTGAGAAAACTTCATGCGTCTGAAAACCTTCAATATTTCAGATTTACTCTATACACCTGGATCCAAAATCCTTAATTCAACTGATAGTTCTTGAAATCTTGATTCAGCCAAAGGTTTAGTCAAGATGTCAGCTATCTGCTTATCAGTATGAATTTTCTCCATCCTGATGTCCTTTTTCAATATGATCTCTGATGAAGTTCCTTCTTCAGTCAGATTTCTCCTGAAGTCCAAGAAGGAAATTCATCTTCCAACAATGACATCTCAGATCTTCTTTCAACAGGGCTAATGATGTCTTCATTTAGCTCAGTGCCCTTTTCTGTTTACCTGAAAAACAGATTAGATCTGTGGTACCCATTTAGTATAGGGTCCTACCAGGTTAGCTGTACCTTTTGGAATCCAAATCTGCCTGACAACTCTAATCACTTTAGAGTGGCTGATCTGTCTTCCATAAACATCTACATACACATTTACTACTCTGGGTGCCTTAGCAGTTTCTTGTGTATGAGTGCTAGCCTTGGCATGAACATGAGCCTTAGAATTTTTCTTTGGTACAGGCCTTTTGTTCATTTGCTTTGGCTTCTGTGCAGCTGGTCTGAATCTTTGTTGACTTGGGTTCAGTTAACCTTTACCCTTAGGCAAGTGGGGCTTAGGTTGCCTGTACTGAAATTGGGGTCTTTCAGTAATCTAAGGACTTGGTCTCTTCAGCTGAGAACGTCTCTGCTGAGTGTTTCTCTTCTGAAGATTCCTCTGATGGTTTAGTGCAGATCCTTTCAGGTTTGCATTCTTAGCCTGAGGCTTCGAAGTACTTGCCTGAAATTTTCCTACTGAGTGGTCAGGTTTTCTAGCCTTCACCTGAGGTTTGGGTTATCTTACCTGATCATTCAGTTTTACTGGAACCATAGGTCCTTTTCCCTTGTCTAACACCTTGGGCATTTCTTCAGTTCGAAGTGTAGGTGCCACTGGTTTAACAAAGATTGTCTTCTTGCTACTTGATGCAGCATTCAGATGACCTTGTGGGGTTCCCCCTGGAATGTATCCCAATCCAGATTTTATAGTGGCAGGTCTCTGATAACTCTGAATTTCATCTATTACTTTAGATGCAGTATTCAATAGAGTTGGCTTCTTCTGCGCACTATCCTCACATTTCTGTAGAGTTTCATGCTTCTCAGAGAGGTCATTGAACTTAGTTCTGATCAGTTGAATTTCCTCAGTGGATTTCTCTAGTTTTTCATTCAGGGTCACTATCAACTCCTCTTTCTCTGAGAGTTGTACTTTCAGAACATCTAGTTCATCAGTAGTTCCCATTAATTGAGAAGTGATCTCAGTATTACTAGAGTTTTTCCACTTTAGATTCTCAGCAGTCAGTTCTTTGTTCTGCTCTTGAGTTTCATTCAGCAGTTCTTGTAACACAGCATAGTCCTTAATAAGACTCTCAAAAGAATCCATCAGGTCAAATTGACTGTTTACAGTAGAACTTGATAACTCTTGTGCTTGTGTAGGAGCAACAACAAAGATAGAAGAACTTACCTCTCCTACAGCCATGAGACAGATGTCATCACTGTCACTTTCTGAGCACATTTCATCTGAGGAGCTGGAACTTTCTTCAGACTCCTTTTCTTCCTTAGCAATCTCAGCAAGTGTATCCCATATTTTCTTTGTATTCTCACAATGAGAGATCTTCCTCATAACACCATCATCAATAATGTTATATATTGTATCTTTGGCAATATAGTCAAGATTGACTAACTTCCTTTGATCAGGAGTAAGTTGGTCATCAGACTTTGGAAATTCAGTCCTGGAATCATTTCTCTCATCTTCTGTAACTCTGGGATTCACAACAGTGAATTGGAATGGTCCTTCAGTAACAACTCTCCACATTCTTTCATGCTTAGAATACAGATGAGCCTGCATTCTTAATTTCCACAAATCATATTTCTCAACTGAGAACATTGGAAGCTTCGTAGAAGGCATGATGTCTGAGCTTTAAGATTTTAGCAAATATATCTGTTTAAAAAACCACGGGAGTCTAAGCAATTTAGACTTTGGTCAACAAAGCTAGTGGGCAAGCGAACCACTACAGAGACGGGGTTTTAAAAATTTTAGATCAGTCCAGGTGATCACTTTTCAAATTAGTGATCTTTTGAACTCCCGCTCTGATACCACTTATTGGTCCTGGTGCAAACGAGTCTTACAGGTGTATGGGGGGGAATACACGTGTTCAATGATTTTAAAACTTTTCTTTACTGAGGTCAGCTTGGGTCAGGTTGTCCTGAAGATTTGGTCCTGAGAAGCACAAATCGCCCTGAGTCAAAGTCTATCTGAGACAGTGATCCTGAGCTGCTTTCAGATACTTCAGATAATCCCAACTGATCCTGAGTATTCAGAGTTACTGAGCTTGCTTGAAAAGCTACTCAGATGTGCGGAATGGTTGGCCCTAAGTTTATACTCGTTTTATGCTTTTGCTGAAAACCTTCCTTTTAATGGAATAGTGATTAGGCTGTGATTCAGTTCAGATGCAACTTCAGTGGATTGATTCCAACTGAATATCAGTGAAAATATGCTTTCAATTCAAAGTAATGCAACAGTTAATCAAAGCAATACAGAAAGCAAATAACACAGCAAGTTATAGTGGTTCAGAGACTCAAGCTCCTACGTCCACTCTCTCTGACTCTTCAGAGAAATTCACTAATCACTTCTCAAGGTTTTCTGACTACCTCTGTAGTTTACTAACCTTTCTTCTTCCTAAGGTTTTCTTACTACCTCTGTAGTTTACTAACCTTTCTATTTTGAGCTTTCTGACTACCCCTGTAGTTTACTAACTCAAAGCACACACAAGCTTTCTGACTATCCAAGATAGTTTACTCACTTCTTCTCTAGAGCTTTCTGACTACCTCAATGTAGTTTACTAACTCTTTACAACTTCAATCTCACCAACAATCACACTCAAACTACCTTACAAAGGGTTTGGGGTTTCTCGGTTGGTTTCCAACTAGGATGAGATATCCTTTACAATTAAGAACAATGCAAAGGCTAGGATATCTCGACTAAGCTTTGGATATATCTTATCAAGCTAGGCTTACTGGAATGAGCTCTCTTCGATATAAAGCACTTGGGAAATTCTTGGGTTTTCGAGTGCTTCAACTTGCAATAATAAGTTTGAGCTCTTGAGTTGCATACAAATTTTTCGTAACCTTCAATGTAGAGGGTCACAAGTATTTATAGGCATACACCAAGGTCACTCTTGAAAAACTATCCGTTGGAAGAGATAGCTTCGTGAGTTTCCTCTTATGGTGTGTGATGAACGACTATATTTAGGGTTTGAGACTCCCTAGCACGTTTTAGGCAAATAACTTTTCATGTAGTTGGTCATCACTTTTTGCAGTCTGGAACATAGTACTACTGACATGTTTTAGTGACCTGTCGCTGTCAGTGTCAGTAAAGTACAGTGTTGTCTTCTTCTTTTTTACTTTTGTCTTCAGCTAAATGTAGACAAACTCAACGGCTCTTTTTGGTCACTATCTCTGAGTGATATAACCTTAACAACACTTTGTCTTAGTTCCTTTTGTCTGCATGAGAATGTCTTGGGCAATATCTATTTTTCTAAGCAATCGCGTTTTTCTCAGTATTGTATCCTTCAGATAGATATTTTCAGTACCTCGGAACATTCAGGTTTATACTGAGCATTCAGTACATTACTGAATCTTCAGTAATTACTGTGCCTTCAGTATCCTTGGTCTTCAGTCTTCAGTCTTCTGTCTTCTGTGTCTTCAGAGTCTTCAGTGTCTTCTGAGTCTTCAGTGTCTTCTGAGTCTTCACAGATATACTGACTGATATACCGAGTCTTCATGCTGAGTCTTCAGTTTCTCAGTTTCTCACTGAGTCTTCAGTATCTCAGTTTCACACTGAGTCTTCAGTATCTCAGTTTCACACTGAGTCTTCAGTTTCTCAGTTTCATACTGAAACTTCAGAAACTTCAGTTTCATACTGAAACTTCAGTTTCTTCATAAACTTATTGAGTCTTCAGAATCTATCCTGATCTATATATGCGGACTATACATTGTGCAGATAACATCCTGAATACTCTAAAACTGAATCCTGACTCAACTATCAAGATTATCCTGAACATGTCATACTCAGGGGTTTTGAGATCTAATCAAAATCTTTCTTTATTAAATTCATCTCCCAACAAATGGCAATTCATCAAGAATAATCATGCGTACAAGTGCTTCTCTAATTTCATGTTGATCAAACTTCCAAGCACTAAGTGTACTACCCCCAACAATATCACCCTCATTAGATGGTTGCAAATTTATTAATCCTTATTGTTTATCTTGATTGTTTGGGTTTAACATGCATTTTCCCATGTGATTCTTAAGCGATGTAATGCCATTTCTAACAGAATCACAACAATACACTCTTTTACAATAATCACATGTAGCTTTCGAGTACACACCTTGCTCATCTTTTATCTTAGTAAAGTGATTCCACACTTCGGATCGTGGTATCATATCTTTTATCTTCAATGTTGCTTGAGAATCTGGTGGATTTGAAGATTGGACTTGTGAGGTTTCCATTGCATTGCTTTCAACCCCTCCATCTTCTGTTGTTCCTCCTGTGCTTGACATCTACAAAGGGAAGATGCATGTAGCTTTAAGTCATAATTTATGAGGAATAATAACAAATTAATGAAATGACTCAAATAGGCATTGAATTTATATAAATAAGTCAATAACTGAAATAAGCATTGAATTATAGAAATAAGCATTGAATATTTGGTTTATGTTGAATCTACTGCCCTAAATTAATAAATATTTAAGATTGAATCTATTGCCCTAAATTAAGATAAAAAAAGAAGTAATATATAAACATGAAAATATATAAACAGCAAGTTACTAGTTTAGAAACAAGAAAATAAATGCAACAACATTGAAATTTTCTTCCTATTTACTAGTTTATCAGATGCAACCATGCAGGTTGAAATTTATTTCCTATTTACTCGTTCATTTTCAAACACACACAAAACCCATTCTTGATTCTCCATTAAATCTATGTTTATGTTTAAATTTCACTATTTCTTCTTTTAGTTTCATGTACCTGCATCTAAGCTTAAGGTTTCAATTTCACTATTTCTTCTTACTAGTTTATCAGATTTCAGATGCACTGTTTCAATTTATCAGATGCAGGTTTCACATTTTTCATAATTATACTCCAAAAATAAACTGATTGATTTCCCTAGATAATATATAAATAAATAAACGTGTTACATTAGATAATTTAGATTAGATTCATTAAACAAAACAAACCTTGGAAAATTGGGCAGAGGGTGGTGCGTTCCAAGGTAATAGGCGGAGGGCGGTGCAGGACCGAGAGATTGGGCGGCGCTGGACTGAGGGATTGGGCGCCGCCAGGAGGTGATGGATGAGGGTGGACGATAGAGGGATTGGGCAGCGCTGGATTTGGTGGGCGGCGTTGGATTTGCGAGAGCAAGAGAGTGGTTGTGGAGGTGGGACAGCAGAACGACGGAGGGAGAATTGGAGAGATGGAAAGAAAGTAAATGAAGGAGTTAGGGTTTCAGTTTTTTATTTATGTAATATTATATATTCTATTATTTAAGTAATATTATATATGTAATGTATATATTATTTATTTAATTCGGTTCGGTTTTCGGTTTTTCGGTTTTTTCATACTAAAAACTGAAATCGAAATCGAATTAACCGAACCGAGTTAATATTTAAGTTCGGTTCCGGCTCGGTTTTCGGTTTTATCCGAATAGTGCTCACCCCTAGTGGCAGCAACACTCCCAAACTTTTTTTTTCAATGTATATATATATATATACATGTGTATAATTATATCAATATGTGTAATTATTCTCATTGTTTAGCTACATATGTATGTATGTGTAAAATTTTATCACTATATAAGTGTTAATATCTATTAATTAGACTTAAAAACACGTATTTTTTTACACTCTCGCCCCCTCAAAATTTGTATTTTGGATCCGCCACTGCCCAAGTTGGTATATTATATAATGCAAATTTAAGATGCACCTTGAAATAAATATTGTTTTTAGACTAAGGATCGCCAAATGTTGGCTCCATTACGCCTAATTCGAAGATCCTTGCAAATTGAATCGACGGAAGTACTGTCAATATCATAAGTTGGTGAGACTAGATATTAGCACGAAGATAAGAGAGTTTGTGTCCAAGTGTTCATGGCCGACCAATTGGAAGTCTCGGCTCAAGAAGAATCTAACCATGCTCCGATTTCTACGTACATAGATGGAGATTTATGAATGAATCACATTTTTTTATATGTAAATAACCCTAAAGCAAATAATACTAGAACAATTTCTTTTAAAATAATTAGGTAAATAAACAATTATACTTAAAGTTCAAATGTATAAACAAATATGAGTAATACTCCTGTGAACCAGGTTCACTCTATGAACTCTAATTCAATGTGACCCATTTTGAGAATGGGTACACCCAAATTTTCGCCCCACTCGCGCTCTGCTCTCGCCATCGCATTTTAGTTTTCTCGCGTCGTCACTGTTGTTATATAAAACTCTCACTGTTACGATATAAAACTATCACTATTATGCTATAAAAATCGCACTGCTACGCTATAAAACTATCACTGTTATGCTATAAAACTATCAATGTTACGCTATAAAACTATCACTCTATTAAACTCTCACTATCATGTTATTAAACTATCACTGTTATTCTATAAAGGGGGAGTTACTATTAGGTACCATTTATAAGTAGCTCTTACTCTTAAATGCTACACTTTTAAAATGTTACTCTTAGGTACAAAAAAAAACTTTGAAAGACTTATATACCCTTAAATATTACAACAAACAAAAATGCTTCATGCTGGCTATTTTTTTAAAAAAATGCATCGTCATTAATTAAATTGACCACAATCTTAGCATATCTCATATCTCCCACCTAAATTATCTCCCAAACCCAAAAATTGATCTTCACCTTCACGAAAAATCATTATTTCAAGCAATTTATGCACGCTAATCCTTCTTCTTCCCGAAAACACTACACGCCGTAACAGCTGTCGACACATATCTTCACGCCGATTCTGCACACTGGAAATTGCTTCTCGCCGCCAAACCCGCATGCCGAAACTGCACGCCGAATCCGCGAACAAAGTTGGTTTCAAAGGTGAGCCTTTCAATCGTCACTGTTTGGGGTTTATATTTGATTGAATTGTTGGATGAAAACCATCTTGCCCCCAATTGAAATCCCAGGATTTGTGTGAACGTAAGGGATTCCCCAATCCAAAATTTCCCCAATTTTTATTGAAACAGTTGCATATTAAATTTAATTTCAATTTTGAATTTATTGATTACATTTAGTTTATTCCATAAATTGTGCAATTGGGATATGTATTTGTTTTATACATATGATTTGAGTTCTGGGAAACTAAAGTTTCCTGCTTTAACTTTTTTTTTTTTTTTTATGTTGGAAGTATATACTTGTTTATGGCTTTCATGTGTGCAAAGTTATGTTTTGCAATGCTATACTTTTTTTTTTAATCTCTTTAATGTTTTGATTTGTTTTCGTAGAGGAGGTTACAATAGAAAAGGGTGAATGCTACTATCGGAGCAATTTCAACACGACAATCAAGGATCTGAAATTGCTTCAATATGATGATGAAAAACTTCATCATGTGAAGATGATGGCTTTCTAGTTCCTTTTTGATGCTCTGTACAGGTGTGACCACGATAGATTGAAAGGAAGAGGCCAAAAAAATTAGGACAACTTAAGGAAAATAATACTCTGTTTTGACGAAAAATAATTGGGAAGGACAAATTTTATGTATTAACTCAATTGAGATGGTTCATTTTGTGGGATCATTAGTTGTCATGTGGTCACTTTAATTATTATTAAACATCTAGACTTTTGATAGTGATGTGATTGTCATATGTGACTCTTAATTTTTGGATGTTATTTGGTATCTACATGTATCCTACATATGAAAGTTCATAATTATGTTGACTACATGTATATACTTCTGGACTCCTAGATTTTAATGTATTTACACATAAAAAATTGAAGGTCAATACAAAAAATTCACATAATATGAATATAAAATCTGGACACACAACAGAATATATAGCATCACAGATGGTTGTACACAAACAAAACTGAATCTGCACACATAAACCAAAATCTGCACACACAAACATGAATCTGCACACAAACGTAAACTGCCCTCAAACATAAACTGCACACGCAACAAAAAAATTAGAAAAATCTGCACCCATATCAATGAATAAAAAATTTGCACACACTAGAATCTGTAATTTTCCCAATTATAATCTGCACACACCAAACTCTTTGCACATTTATATTCTAAAATGTGCACGCACAATAACACAACTGCACACTTACCAGAACCTACACATATTTCACAGTTATAAATTTGTACTCTAAACCCTAAACCCTGAACCCTGAACATTGAACCCTAAACCCTAAACCCTAAACCATTAGCCCCTAAACCATAAACCCTTAAACCTTGAACCATGAACACTAAACACTGAACCCCAAACCAATAATCCCTAAACCCCTAAACCCTGAACACTAAACCCTTTAACCCCAAACCCTGAACCCTAAAATATACACGCATAAGAAAACAAATGCACACGTACCAGAATTTACACATATTTCAGGGTTATAAATCTATAAACAAAGTAAAATACTCTGCACACATACAAGAGTCTGCAAACATATCATGAATTTAAAACAGCACACCCAATAGAAAATCCCAAAAAAAAATTCTCGAAAGGAAACCGTTTGTTTGGAGATGATGCCGCAATTTTGTTTTGAATAGAAATTGGGAAATTGAAATTCAATTTGATCCAAAAAAATAGAACTATATCTCCTTCATACTTTTTTGATTAATCGCTGCAAATTTTAGGGAGGGGATGACGAAATTTTGGTAATGTTGACGACAACATCATGTATACATGGTATTTGACTAGACACACTCATATATACCTAAATAATTAGTTTGTTAGCAATAAGGGTAAGGATGTCAACAATTGTACCTAGGAGTAATACTAAAAGGTGCTAGCACCTTAGAGTAAGACACCTTAATAAATGATACTTTTAAGCAATTTTCCCTTCTATAAAACTCTCACTGGTATTTAAAAAAACTCTCACTATTATTCTATAAAACTCTCACTGTTACGATATAAAACTATCACTCTATAACACTTTCACTATCATGTTATTAAACTATCACTGTTATTCTATAAAACTCTCACTGTTATTCAGAAAAACTCTCACTGTTCCACTATAAAACTATCACTCTATAAAACTCTCACTATCATGTTATTAAACTATCACTGTTATTTTATAAAACTCTCACTTTTATTCAGAAAAACCTTCATTGTTATTCTATAAAACTCTCACTGTTACGCTATAAAAATATCACTCTATAAAACTTCCATTATCATGTTAATAAACTATCACTGTTATTCTATAAAACTCTTACTCTTATTCAAAAAAACTCTCAATGTTATTCAGAAACCAATCAATTCTTCACCATCGTTTCCCTCTTCACATTGTTAGTATCTAACGCCACCCATCACCACACCACTCCGTCACCCTTACGCAACTTACCTATATCCCTAAACCCCAAGAACCTAAACTCCTCATTCTTGTTCACGCAGCTCAACATCTCCGTACAACTAAACGCGATATCCACAAACCAAAATGCCGCCGCCGTCGTCGTGCGTAGCAAAATCGTCGAGTCGCCGTCGCCTGAAGAGTAAAAGAGTAGTTTCGCTAGTAGTTTCTCACGGTGGTGGGGTGGGAGAGAGGAGAAAGGGAAATGAGCGCAAAAAAAAGAAAAAGGTTGAAATGGACTTAAATGGTTTATACCTGATCCGTTTTGTGTGGATGGATCAGATTTGATCCGGGTTCATGGTATGAATCAGGTCTACACAAGTTTTTGTCAACAAATATAGGATAATTATTTGTGTATAATTTGTACAATATATAATTCCATAAAGTCCCATCTTTTTTTGTTGAAAGTGCAAAATAAGAAAAAAAAATTGCTAACTTATTCATGTGCCAAATTCAACTAACTGGGTCCTAGCAAATTGAAAACTATTTTGAGCCGTTGCAAATGTCCCTAATTTGTAATAAAATAAACCATACAATCATTTTATTAGTTGGCAATGTTGCACGGAATAGATATCTTTGTCCATATATACCTTACACTTGACATTAAATTTTGTTAACTAATGATTAAACCTCGGTCGCATTCTAGGTGTTTGCCCATTCGTGATTACAATTTATCTATTTGTTAAAGATAATAAAATTAATAATATCCATTGGATAAAATTTATTCTAAATATATTGAATTTTTCAAGGTGACTAAATAAAGTAGACATTTGGAACGTAGAATGTGAATTGATTGAGATGAGAGCGTATTTAGAGTCTTGTAAGCCAAGTCAACTAGAAAAATATGTAGTGCAAAATGCTAGGAAAATGAAAGGTAACCAATGGGACGTGAAGAAAGAGAAATAGTGTTAGAAGATAAGCTACGCGCTTTGTTGGAATATTCCAATTATTAGTATTTAAGAAATTACCAAGAAATTTCTGGCCTTGTTATAAGTGTTTAAACATGCATTCGATATTTTAGTTGAAGTTATCTATAACATAACTTTATAAAAGAATACAGGAGTATGATGTTACATATATCCACCTTGCACTTTGCGCCTTAATCAATCCATTAGTTTTCTAGATTCTAACTATTTTATATTGTCCTTTTTATAGGAACGTTAAATGTATATAGGTCAAATATATGAAATTAAATAATTGTGAAATATAATTTTTTTTTTTAAATAATGTAGTGGGGGATGAAAGTGGAGTTTGAGGATGAGAGAAATTCACGTCTTTTTTGACGTAGTTTGCTATTTTCATTAGATTTTAAATAATTAAAACACTACAAAAAAGACGGGGTTTAACGACGATTTTAGAGATGAAAAAAAATGTCGCTAACGACATTATTTACGGTTTTGGCGACGGAAAAATAATCCGTCGTTGAATCGAGGGTCGCTAATCGTAGCGAGGGTTTTTTGTGACCGTCGTTGATTAGTGACGGTATTAGCGACAATTTTTTTTTATTATTTTTTTAATAAATCTGTCGCTAAATCCGTCGCTAAATCGTGAATTTGGCTCACGATGGTTCGAACCCGAGCCCAGGGGGCGCCCGGGTGGGAACCGAACCACGAACCATCTCGAACTCAACCACCAAACATATCATATATAAGTCATTAAACCTCCCAATTAAATTAAATGAGACAAATTTTCGCTCCCAAGGGGGACCGAACACGGACCTCTGGGCGCTTGAGCGGGGATCAAACCGCTCGGACACTTGCTTTCTTGCGTTTACTTAATAAAAATTAATTCTATATGTCCTAAAAATTATTTTTTTCAATTTTTTTAAATCCTTTATTTCAATTATCTAATTTAATGATTTAACCACATTTTAATATAATAATTATAATTTTTATTTATTTATAAATTTAAATTAAATTGTACTACCTCCGTCCCAAAAAGAAACGTTTTTCTTTCTTTTTTTCAAAGCGTTTTTTTGAAAATAGTTTTTTATTAGTATTTGAAATGATAAAATAATTTTTAAAGATGCATGCAATAGATTAGAGGTATATCTATAATACCCCTCTTTAAAAATCACTTTATCATTTGAAATACTAATAAAAAACTCGCTCACAAAAACTCGATAATAAAGTAGGTGTGCACGCTTTATGGGACGGAGGGAGTATTCTATTAAAATTATATGTATTTATTTATTTTTAATTCGTTTTTTTTACACTTTTTTAAATTTTTTTTATTACATTTATTTAATTTAACTATCTAATAATCTTTAAAATACTAATTATATATATTTTTTACTTTATAAATTATAAATAAATGATTATATTCTTTTCAAATTGTATATGACCTACAAATTCATTTTTTAAAGCAAATACTGTTTTCTATTTAAACAAGTAATACTTTCTATTTAAACAAGTATTACTTTCATTTAAACAAGCAATACTTTCTATTTAAACAAGTAATACTTTTAATTTAAACAAATAATGTTTTTTATTTAACCAAGATCTTTTTTTATTTTAAACAAAGATTACTTTTCTATTTAAACAAGTAATATTTTTCTATTTAAACAAGTACTACTTTTCATTTAAACAACTACTACTTTTCTATTTAAACAAGTAATACTTTTCATTTAAGAAGTAATACCTTTCATTTAAATAAATAATACCTTTCATTTAAACAAGTACGACTTTTCTATTTAAACAAGTACTACTTTTCTTTTAACCAAGTGATACTTTCTAATTAAACAAGTACTACTTTTCATTTAAACAAGTTTTACTTTTCATTTAAACAAGTTTTACTTTTCATTTTAACAAGTACTACTTCTAATTTAAACAAGTAATACCTTTCATTTAATAAATAATACCTTTCATATAAACAAGTACTACTTTTCTATTTAAACAAGTAATACTTTTAATTTAACAAGTAATACTTTTCATTTAAACAAGTACTACTTTTCTATTTAAACAAGTACTACTTTCTATTTAAACAAGTAATACTTTCTATTTAAACAAGTACAACTTTTCATTTAAACAAGTAATACTTTCTATTTAAACAAGTACTACTTTTCTATTTAAACAAGTAATACTTTTTATTTAACAAGAAATACTTTTCATTTAAAAAAGTACTACTTTTCATTTAAACAAATACTACTTCTCGATTTAAACAAGTACTATTTTTCTATTTAAACAAGTAATACTTTTCTATTTAAACAAGTAATACTTTTCTATTTAAACAAGTAATACTTTTCTATTTAAACAAGTAATACTTTTCTATTTAAACAAGTAATACTTTTCATTTAAATAAGTACTACTTTTCATTTAAACAAGTACTACTTTTCTATTTAAACAAGTAATACTTTTCTATTTAAACAAGTAATACTTTTCATTTAAACAAGTACTACTTTTCATTTAAACAAGTACTACTTTTCAATTTAAACAACTACAACTTTTCTATTTAAACAAGTAATACTTTTCATTTAACAAGTAATACTTTTCATTTAAACAAGTAATACCTTTCATTTAAACAAGTAATACTTTTCATTTAAATAAGTAATACTTTTCATTTAAACAAGTAGTACTTTTCATTTAACCAAATACTACTTTTCTATTTAAACAAGTACTACTTTTCTATTTAAACAAGTAATACTTTTCTATTTAAACAAGTAATACTTTTCATTTAAACAAGTACTCTTTTTCATTTAAAGAAGTACTACTTTTCTATTTAAACAAGTACTACTTTTCTATTTAAACAAGTAATACTTTTCATTTAAACAAGTAATACTTTCTATTTAAACAAGTAATACTTTGCATTTAAACAAGTATTACTTTTCATTTAAACAAGTACTACTTCTCATTTAAAGAAGTAATACCTTCAATTTAAACAAATAATACTTTCCATTTAAACAAATACTACTTTTTATTTAAACAAGTACTACTTTTCTATTTAAACAAGTAATACTTTTCTATTTAAACAAGTAATACTTTTCATTTAAACAAGTACTACTTTTCTATTTAAACAACTACTACTTTTCTATTTAAACAACTACTACTTTTCTATTTAAACAAGTGATACTTTTCATTTAAACAAGTAATACCTTTCATTTAAACAAGTAATACTTTCTATTATTTAAACAATACTTTTAATTTAAACAGGTAATACTTTTCATTTAACCAAGTACTACTTTTCTATTTAATATGGGTGGAGTTGCTTTCAGCGGAAATAGAACTCAGAACGTGGGCATGAGCCTAAAGACCCTGATACTTTAAAAGAATTATGTCTCATCTAAAAGTCCGAACTTATAGATAGATGTATAATTAATTCATTTATTTAATTTCTCTAATATTAGTAAAAAATTGATGTTTAGTAACAAAAAAGTTCGAGACATTTTTTGATGAACGTATGAGATGAGGCATTTTCTAGAAATTCCAAACAAGATATGCATTATATATGGGCATATTAAAAAATAAAAAATAAAATATAGATATGGACAATTTAGAACTTGAAATTAATAATATTAGACAAAAACTCGTATGAAACGGTTGCATACTTAAGATGGGGTATAAACTAGTACAAATCAATATACATGCTTCCAAAGTTCTAAATGTCGTCATGGCCAAAATTATGCTCCATTTGAATTAATATTAATGTCACCGTGAAACCATATCCATAATTATGCCCATAATTAATCTCACCGTGTGACCATATCCATAATATTAAAAATTAAGAACAAATAATTTTTTATCTAAAGTAAACATTTTTTTGTTATATTAGTCTATTGCCAAAAAAAAAAAAAATACACTAAATAATATATATGTATATATAAATTATAATAACATTTTGGCAAAATTAAGGGTATGCACTTGCATACCTTTGGAGCATATAGATCCGCCTCTGATTATAGAGCAAGGATATTAACACAACATTTTGTTTAAAGGGAATTAGCAAGAAATTAAAGTTGCATAAAATATCACCGAAGAAACAAGAAAAAATAGTGCAAAAGAAAGCAAAAGGACAATTGCAATTAATTACTGCAATTTTTTTGCCTATATTTTTGCTAATGCGTCTCAAGTTGTACGTATCTTGTACCAAAAGGCGAAGCCCTCGCCCCCAGGGCCTCCACCCCCCGGCCCGATAGGAATTATGGAGGTGGTAAATTATGGTGACTCAGTGGCCCATTAGGTGGGAGAACCAGTGTCTGATGCCCACAAGGAGCTATCTCCCACATTGGAGGGATAAAACTCCCACACTGCGACTGTCAGGACTCGATCCTGCGTCCTTGTAGCAATCTGCCACCCAGGAATCAACTGAGCTACGCCCATGCGGGCAAGTTGTACGTATCTTGCAATAACATCTAAGAGGCTAACATAGTTTCTATCATGCAATACATACTTCCCCTTTTGTTTTTTCTTTTCATTAAGAATCAACAATCGTCATTTAAAATACACTCAGGATACTAAAAAAAATAAAAATGTATTGTCTACAAAACTTTTCAACGTGCTTACAAAAGTTTCAACGAAAATAATTTAGTCTTTAAATAGTAAAATTTGTTTAAGATTTGCCTATAAATTTTCTAATTATATAAATTATTTCTAAAACTACAAATATAATTGTCTAGAAAATTATTTGTATAGGAAAGTTAAACTACGAAAATTACAAATGTGTAGGTAGATTGTTCGTAGGTAATTTATTTGCCTAGAAAAATATTTGTCTAGATAATTTTTTCATAAATTATTTTAAAAATTAATAGGTAAATCGTAGGCAATTCTCACTTAAGGATCAAATTATTTAGAAAAATTTCTAGCCATTTGAAAATCTTTGTAAACAATTCTTCCTTTTCTTTTTCAGTGGGATAAACCTCGTTCCCGTATATAGTTAGTTCGATTAGAGCTTATATATATTATATAGCTAATCATATATAACATTTGTCTTCTCAAACAATTGTATGGAGAACTTTTACAATACATATATATATATATTTATTTTATTTTTTTTTTTGACAGAAAGAAAATGTGTATATATATGTATGTGAGTGTTAAAACGTATATATATGTATGAATAAAATGTACTACAATAAAAACTTCATAAAGTTATATTGTCATGACCGAAAAAAAATTATTACTATAGGAAAGTCATTCTTAAATAGAGTTTTACATAGAAAAATAATTAAAAAAATAATAATACATTCAATATAATACATACTATACTACATGCATGTAAATTTATTAATAAATTCATATATCTAATTAATATAAATTTGATTAAAATAAATACATACACTTTCAAAGCATATAAAATACATATGTATCAACTAATATGCACGTACCTAGGAACTAAACAATAGTTATTGTTTACATGTATATAAATGTTTGTTCAATACATGTATATTTTTTTATAAAATTAGTATACTTATTCTATTTTAAGCAAATGACACCCAAGAAAGTGTCTATGTGGACGAGTTATTACTTATACGCAAGTTGAAGGATGTAGTGACAAGCCATAAAATTAAGGCGTCGTCACAATTAACCATAAATAGATATTTTAGGTCATCTTAATTATAATGATATATAAATTTTTATATATAATGTAATTTATTCTTACATGAAGGCATAAATCTTTAAAATGAGACCCCAAAAAAATATGTCTTATTACAATATGAAATTTATTTCTAAATATAACTGGTCCCGAGTTGGGATCGTAATTTTTTATCACTATAAAAAATTTATTCTTATATAGAATATTTCTATATGGGATTTTACTGTATTTCAATAGACATAGCTTAAAACAGTTGAGACATATCTAGTAGTGAGTGTGTTCATAGGGTTTAGGTTAAATTTCAAAACTCTCATAACATAACTTCACGCATGACGCATCCTTAAAATTTTCTATGACATTAATACGATTTTTAGAGAAAGAAGTTTTGAGTGAGACGATCTTATACATTTGATGGATCTTATTTTAAAATATAATTGAGTTGGAACTTCATAAATCCATTGGTCATAATAATATAGTACTCGTAATAAATACTACCTCCGTTCCAAAATAAGTACTTTTACATTTGGAATTTGCACAAGTTTCAAGAAATATAACATTAAATATATGTATTATTGATTGGTGGAATGTGTAAGAAAAATAAAAAAGTTGAGAGAGAAAGAGAAAGTGTGTGTATTCTTTTTTTTTATATAGGTAAAGTGTGTATTCTAATATTAATTGAGTGACAATTTGTGTAATTTTAAGTAAAAATATAAATAGTTATTAAGAAAAGTAGGGTCACAAATTACCAAAAAAAAAAGAATAGCAAAATTTACCGCTAGACACCCAAAATAATAAAATGTAAAATTTAGTTTTTAGAGGAGGGAGTATATGAGAAGTCTCATCTCATCCAAGTTATCTTCCTTTTAGAGTGATCTACTCTTCTTTTTATCTTTTTTGAGGGGGAATTTTTAATACAAACACATCATTTAATTAACAATCTACGCTAAATCAAAGGCTATGAATTTTTTACAGTATCTATTCTTTCATATTTCATAAATGTATTTGATCGGTTGTACGGTACATCTAATGTCACTACAAGAAAAAATGTCTTATACTACATTAGTTTTAATACACTATAAAAGAAATGTATTAAAAAATAGTCTAATGATACACTAAATTTACATGACCTAAAACTACACTATACTATGAGTTATAAATACACTATTAACGAAGTGACGTAATACAATACCATTAGGACGTTTCAATTAGTGTATTATTAGCCTTATTTTAATTTTGAAGAATTAATAATTTTAAACTATTAATATAATTTATTTCAACTCTCAAAACAAAAATTAGAGTAAGCAGCAGATCAAAACTCAAAAGTAATTTGCGCTCGAATAAAGAAAGGAAAACAGATCGTGGCCACAACTGGAAAAGGTCTGTTCCTCTCCGTATTCATGAAATTGACCCATTCTTCTTCGATTCCTCTTCCAATTCAGTGCGCCTCCTTACACTCACCAGCTCCTGCAGCCTTACTCATCTGCTGGAATCCGTGCGTTCAAAAAAATTCTTTTCTACGGAAATTGCGGAAGCTATTTCAGGCTAGGGTATGTAATTTCTCTCTTTTTATACTCCTAAATTAATATTTTTTTTAATGTTAGGGTTTTTATTTTGGTTTTTCTTCAACAAAAGAGACCCACAAACAAAACCCACATTGTTGAAATTTATGTGATGGGAAAGGGTGAGCATGGGCAGCATTTGGAAATTACAGGACTTGATGTATGGGGTACAACCCCTGGTCCAGGGGATGGTAATGGGTACTGCTTGAGCTACAGTAGGATTCACAATTTGGTGACTTTTTAATGTGTTTTTTGTTTTTAATTCTTGGTGTTGCAGTGCTTTTGTCTGCTATTTTTTTGTTGCCATTCTTTGGTTTAGGGGATCACCAAGATCTGGATCTGGATTATGCAGGTCATGATGTAGTGGCAAGTTTTATGGTGAAGAAGTCAGCTTCTTATCTCGAAAACTATATCTTGCAACTTGAGGAAGAAATTTTTGATGACATGAGATTCTCCTCTACTAAAGTAAAAGTAATATCCTTAATTTCAGCTGGACCAAACATAACAAAGGTTGTGTTTGCAGTTGAATCTGACATGACGACACAAAATTTAATCATATCCTCTTTTGTGTTGCTAATTACAAATCAATCATCTCTTCATTTCACAAAATTCATTGCTTTGAATTAATTGGTATTTGTTGATTTCAGGGGCAAATTTTGGATTAATAGATTGTAGAATCACAAATAAATGATGAGATAATAAGGTTTTTCCTCTCTCCTCTTTTGATTTAGTTTAGTAATTTATTGTATGTGTAGAATCTATTTATAGTGCTTGAATGCTTGTTTTTTCATTATGATGCTAAATGAGTATCAAGTAAATGGAACTACAAATTTACAATGCTTGTATGGTGTTCAGTCTTGGATATATTAAGTTGAGACAAATTGAGCTTCTCTGTAATGGGCCAGGTATCAAAGGACATTATCTATGTCGAGTTCATGTTAGCTACTGTTTTTCTCTAAGCAATATTTAGTTCTAAATTATCTTCAGAAGTTTTAATACTTCTCCTAACAAATTACTTTGGATTTGATTATTTCCATCTATGTAATATACTAAGTGTCTACTCTTGTACTCTCATTGTCCCCTATATGTAATATACTAAGTGTTATTGTATTCTTCAAGCTTCTTGGAGTTTCTCATATCCTATGGCATAATGTTCATTGCGAAAATTGGTCTTGAAACAGAGATATACACTCACATGCTCAGCAGTATATGGGGTGGTGAACTTTGCAGGTAAGTAGGCAATTTAGTTTCAAGTTTTTGTCAAATTTTGGATTAAACAACTGCTGAGTCATGTTTTAATTCTGTTAAATGAAGATTGTTATAGTATAATAATATAATACACATTTTACAATCTCTTTTGGTAGAATTTAACAATTAGAGTGTGATTGTTCGCCTATTGTTAGAAATATATCAAAAGGAACTATATAGGTTTATGCAAAAAGTGATGAAAAACATCTAAGTTAGCATAAAGTATATTTTTTTTTGGATAATGATGAATGCAATATGATTGTAATAAATATTTTACGCGGTAGAAGTTTTTATTTTCTTATTCTGGAGCAAATCCTGAATTACCTTGGAGCATGTGAATTTGTTTGGATCAATTTAGTATAAAACAATTATCTTGACACAATCTATTTATCTTTTCAGGCCATTCGAAGAGAAGATTTGTAGCTGTTAAATGCAGTGGCATGAGAAGTTGCCCAACACTTTCACTGATAACATTTCATAAAGCTTCTTTTCCTGGATTAATTAGTAGGAGTTTTTTCTAGCGTCAATCAGTACAAATTCAGTTATCATGTGTAATTTGTTCAATTCATGTAGTGATTTAATGTATATCCTAGTAAATTTAATGTATACCTCTTAAATGGTTTTGTTATTATCAATTTAAGATGAATGTGTATGTATACATTAATTTCTATTATATATTTTCTATTGATTGAATTACTGGTTGAGAATGAAAATATAATTTTTTACTAATTTATTATATTCTTATTGAATATCATTATAATATTAGTAGTGCTATTGTGGTTTACAAATATGAATTCTGTTATGACGAGACAATAAGTATTACATGATACTAATTAAAATAATAATTATTATAATTATCAGGACACTAGAAATGACGTGGAAATAATTAAATTGTAATATTAGGGATATTCGAAAAAAATTTGAATGTAGTTATAGCCCACTTTTTAGCACATTTATAAATGTAGCAATAGCCTCTTACCTATTGTTACATTAGTTTAAGAGTGGGTCTCATGTGCACCAGGGTGCACCGTGCACTCATAATACATTTTAGAAGCGTGTAACTATATAAAATAGAAACGTGCAACTATTCCAAATAGAAGCATGCAACTATGTTCCCATATTAACAGTTGCACTTTTCTGTGTAAATAAATCGCATTTTTCAGTATAAGAAGTTGCACGCTTTTAAAATGCACTATGAGTGCACAGTGCACCCGGGTGCATACAAGACCTGACCATAGTTTAAATGACAAAAGCAATAAGTGTGGTGAAAAGTAAAGTGTAGTGAGAGATAATCTATCACCACAATTGTAAATGTCATTTTAAGTAATTTTTCTTGTAGTGTGTGTATATATATAGAATTTGTTTTTGAATATCTTTTTGATTTGTTTTCCTCCATCTCCATGCAGGGTCGGCCCCATTTATGGGCCAAGGGGCCCTCTGAAATTTTGAAAATTATTATTGATTATAGGTACATCGTGTGTTTATAATGCATTTTAAAATCATACAACTTGTTCTATTGAAATATGTAACTTATTTACATTGAACTGTGTAAGTATTTTTTTTCACATTAATAGTTGCACGGTTCAGTGTAAACAAATTGCATATTTTAATATAACAAGTTGCATGGTTCTAAAATGCATTATGAGTGTAGGGTGCACCTGAATATATACAAAATTTAGCCTATTAGTCGCCCCAACAAAAAATTCCTGTGTCCGTCGCTGCCTCCATACCAACATTTTTGGGGCACAAGAGTTTCTGCATGTTTTCTTGTTAAGGAGGCAATTCGTGTTATCGTGTGGCAATTCGTGTTATCGGGTCGTGTTTCGTGTCGACACGATAGTGACACGACACGATAAGACCAAACACGAACACGACACGATAAGAATCCGCGCTGACATGACACGAACACGAAAAATTTCTTGTCGACACGACACGACACAATATGACACGATAATAAAAATAAATAAATTTTAAAATAGAATTTATATTAAAATTTTGAGATTATACGATATGATACGACACGATATGACACGATAATACACGTTAACACGATATGACACGATAAAAAATAAAAATTTCTAATAAAATTATAAAATATCAAGTCATATGTATAATAAAATATTTTTAATTTAAACTTATCGGGTTGACACGAACACGACACGACACGAACACGACACGAAAATTTCGTGTCCTTATCGTGTTTACACGATAACGACACAAACACGATAAGGTTAAACACTAACCCGCAATTTTCGTATCATTTTCGTGTCGTGCTATCGTGTCGTGTCTGAAATTGTCACCCCTATGTGGCACGCAATTTTTTCTTCCAATAAGATTGTGTGGATTGAACAAGAATTCTGTGATTGGTTAAACCGAATTGTCCATAGGGGTGGGAACCTGGCTAGAAACTACTTTCGGCCTAACCTCTGACGACCTATTGAAGTTCGGTTAAGATTACCTTTTTTTAGCAAATAAGTCAGGTTTGTGCTTTTTTAAAAGCCTATTTATTTATACAGGTCAGACTTAGGCCTTTCAAAAAGTCTTTTAAGCTTAACAGATCGGCCCGTTTAAATATACAATATTTAATAAAAAATATTATATATTTAATAATTAATTTTATATTAATATAATTAGTAGTACTAATATAAAATAATATATAATTAAATAAATTGTTCAATTAAATAAGCTTAATGATCAATAAATTTTAAACCTTGCTAAACTAGAATAAAATTACCATTTTTATTATCAAAATCTTAATATATACTTAAAAAATATATATATAAAAAGTGAAATAGACTTAAAAGGGCTTTATATAGACTTTCAGACTCGGCTCGTTTATTAAAAAAGTCAGGCTTGAGCCTACTAAAAAGTTTATCACAGGTAACAAGTCAGACTTGAGCCTAACACATATGTATCAGATCCAGACTTTTCAACGAGAAATTTACCTAGACCCGACCTATTCCCACCCCTAATTGTCCATGCTGATGTTGTTGCGTGAATAATTGCTGCTTTTAATTCCTATTAAACAAAATCTTAGTCTTTAAAAATATATGTGTGTCAAATTCAATGGGATAAAATTTGGGTAATACATATAAAACAAATTTAATTATTTATGTTTTCCTAACCAATAAGATGTAAACTTTGTGAATTGGCAAATGACAAAAGGTTCAGGAATTGGTATACACGACAAAGTGTTAACAAAAAAGGAAAAAGAAAAAAAAAATTGGGTCAAAGTGGAATACACGACAAATGTAACAGAACACAAGATTAAACATTAAAATGGAATAGCCATTTCATACCACATATATTTTTGCGAAAAGTATTTGTGAACTTGATAATATCCTTTAGCCTATAACATTACAAAAGTTTATTTTCTGATGACAAAAATTATTGTGATGAGTACAAAAATTATTACCAAAGTCTATTTTTGTGATAACATTAAATTTCCTCACTTAAGGTAAATATTGTGGTGATGAACACATATATTACCACATAAAAGAGAGGTCTTTTGTGATGAACAACAAGTCATCACATGAAACTCCAGTTTGTGGTGAAGATTTTTATCTTCATCACATAAAATGAAGATCTATTGTGATGATTTACAATTCGTCACAAGAAGTTACTGTTTGTGGTGATAACTTCATCTTTGTCACGTAAAAGCTATGTTTTAAAAGAGGAAGCGGCGATCGATTCGGAAAGTCTTAGCGCTTTCGATCGGACCTGTCAAACCGAGTCTGACCGTTTTTAAAGCGGTGAACCGGTATGACATCATAAATATATATATATATATATATATATATATATATATATATATATATATATAAATATAATAATTTATTAATCACCAACCCATTAGGCCCATACAACAATTGGCCAACCCATTTGGCCCGTACAACATGCATAGTATAGGCCCATTAATTTTATATATGACACTGATGAAGCCAAGCCTATCAGACTAAAAAAAAAAAAAACCGATTAATGCTATTTATATATATTAACTCAAACTGATACTTAAAAGTATCAAAACCCTATGTATTCTTCGTCTCGAATCGCCGCCTCCCCAAGTTTCTTTCGCTCCAGGTTTTAATTGCTCGCGGACTCTCTTTCAAAACTATCATCACCACACTTATTCACACTTTACCTATGATTTGAATTTTGAAAGTGTTTTTTTACATTACACAGAGAGAGGGGCTGATTTTATACGGTGACATTGCTGCTGCTGGAAGATGTCGCTTCCGGCATTGAGCTGATGGCCACTGATCAAAGCTCCATAATTTTTTTTCTTTTGCTTGAACCGGCATCCGACCTGTTCAAACGGTCTCCGATTCCTCCGCTTTTGACTGTTTCGGGCGGTTCTTGACCGCATCGCTCGTCGACCGGTCCAACATCCAGAAGCGGCCCGGTAGCCTTGCCGGTTAGCGGTCCGACCGACCGGTCGGAACCGTAAAACGTAAAAGAGAGATCTATCGTGACGATTCATAAGTCATTACAAGAAGACTTTGTTTGTGGTGACTATTTCCATCTTGTTCAGGTAAAGAAAAGATCTATTATGAAGATTTGCAAGGCGCCACAAGAAGCCTCTATTAGTGGTGACCACTACTCTATTGTGACAACTCAAAAAGGTATTACAAGAAGCCTCTGCTTGTGGTGACGAATACCATTTTTATCATGTAAAAAGAAAATCTACTGTGACAACTTACAAGGCTTCACAAGAATGTTTGTGGTGACAACCCAAAACCAGTCGACCCATTCTAGAATTAATTAAAGCCCAAGGACTGATTCCTATTTGATTAATCCTAAATAAATTTGGTGATGTGAAGATTGTGAATATTGAATTTATGTTTTGATTTAATTATTTTAGTTGATGTTGATTATATATATTGAAGTATTGTCTTTCAATAATTTGAGAAGAATAATCCATAAAATGATTAACTCTTGGATGCATCACGTGCACTCCATATTGTATTTTAGAAACATACAATTTGTTGCACTGAAACATGCAACTTGTTTATCCTAAAACATGCAATTATTAATATGAAAACAAGTCACATCGTACCACTATTGTTAGAGTATCAGTTGTTTTACTCAATAGAATTAGCTCTTCCACTCAACAGTCAAGAGTACTTGAATGTCTTTTGTAAATATCATAGCTTAGCTTATGATTGATAGCCAGGTAGTTCGTTAGACGTTGCTAACAAAATTAGTTAGTCTCAGGTCCGACGACCTCAACACGCTCGACCTCGTGTATGTATACACATGTAGACACCTGAGTTAATTAAGTTGAATACATTTTTTTTTTACCAGTTTTAAAATTTTAACATGGTATCGAGTGCTAGGGTTCCGGTGGATTTTTGAGTCGGTGTGTATCTTCAAATCTTCATCCATTTTTTGTAACCGTCTCACTCATATCTTCTTCGATTCCATTCCAATCTTCTTCAACCTCCTCCTAATCGCTTCGATCCTCTTTTCTATGGCAATTGCTGATAAACCAGACAAACTTCCTACTTTTTTCACTTTGCATATCCACTTGGATCGGACGAATTTTACTTACTGGAGGTCAGAAATCCTTGCTACTATGCGTGATCATGGTTTTGATGACATTCTCCTCTGTTCACCGATGCAATTCCGTCGGAACATGATTTGTCTTTTGCTGCTGTAAATTGGCGCAGACATTACCAGTTCTGGTTGAGCTGGCTTCTTAGCTGTGTTTCTGAACCGATGCTAGGACATGTAAGTCGTTGTGCTCATGCCTTTCAATTGTGGAGTGTTTTCAATGAGTTGTTTCTCTCTCAATCGAAAGCTCATGCAATGAGCTTGCGGTTTCAACTGAAAACATTGAAGAAAGGTACTTCTTCCATTGACGAGTACCTTCTTCAGATGCGATATGTTGCTGATGGTTTAATTACTGCTGGTCATCCTATTGAGGATAATGATCTGATTCTCCACATTCTTGGTGGTCTTGGATCTGTTGGTGAATTAATTGTCCGGATCTATTCTGGATGATATTTAAATACAAATTTAATTCTTACAATGATTACTAACATGAATTAATCATATATTAATTCAAATAATAATTCCAACAACAATCATGCACATAATATAATCACGTAAATCCTACGCATGTGGAATTTTTAGGAATTTACGTGAACTAACATCTTGACGATCAAGACAGCAGAGAAGACGAGCAACGTTCCACGAACACACCCAAAGTACTTTTCAAAGTATTTTCACGTCCTTGTTCAATAATCCGGTGGGAGGATGCTCACGAACAATTAACAAAAGGGAAAAATTAAATTATGTTGCACCACCTTTGTGGATTTCTAATTTTTTCAACACATGTAATTATGCTGGGGATGAAAAATTCATCCCCTATTTATAAAGATAGAGGGGGGCGAAAATTTAGGGCTTTATTGCCTCATGAGAAATTTCCTTGTATCTTCTTCAAGATACAATCTTGAATATATCTCATATATTCTATTTCCCGAAATAAATCCCAACAAAATCTTCTCCTCTATTTTATGGGGTAATTTTCGAAAATTTCCTCATTAATGGGAAGAAATAAGATCTCTGACTTTTCTTGAATTTATGTGATAATCTTGTATTCCAAGAATACATATCTTTTTTCATAAAATCTTTTCAAGAAAATCAAGAAAATATTTTCTCTCTCTTCCTTAATTATTTTCGAAAAAATAGGAAAAATAGGCAACAATAATTTATTTTATTTTAATCACATTTTCAGTTATTGGATTTTATCTTTGGGCTACTTGAGGGGCCTTTAGGAGGATTAAGATTGAATCTTCCAATGGACTTTGAATTATCAATGTTGAGCAACAATATTATTCAAGCCCATTAATATTAATTAATTCCACTATATAATTAATATTGCACTATCCATCTTAACCCATATTACTGTAATATGACTCCCGATTATTCCCGTGTTTAAGATTATCTAGTCCATTAATTAATTCAAGCCACTGAAAAGTTTTATATTAATTAATATCTTTTTCCTTGGATTAAGAACGACTCAACATTATTATCCATATCGGAAACAAATTCCACTTGCAAGATTTAATATGATAAAACTTCTGAGCCTCTCAAGGAGACAAATCACGCAAGACATACTTGCACACGATTCTCCATATTAAATCTTAACAATCGTCATGTAACTAATAATATTGCCCAAGATACAAAGTATTGAATCATATAACTCTCTACTCAACATAAGTCAAAACAATAATTATTAATTTCACACGATCCTATTTAAGGAACGGGAGATTAAGAAATAATGAACCACTGAGGTCTAATTCTTCTATATTCAGTACTGAAGAATTTATCCTCGATGTAGGTCATATTCAGCGCATCATAATGCACTAGTGGAATCTCTTGGTCAAGACAAGTCAATCTGAGTCTTACACTTCAACCTTTTATGATGGATTGTTCATTTTCATCTAGGCTGTGAATTTGTACTTATTTATATAACATTCATTCATATTTAAATCAACAGTGATAAATGATTTAATTTCAGTAAATAAGACATAAATTCAGTTTGGTTATACAAAGTAAAAACATACTTTCCAGTATAACCCCAATAGGATCTGAATTTGATGTCGTGGTGGTTACTTTGACTTCTTGTGGAGATATGCCATCATTGAAGGAGGTTCAAGCTATTCTTCAGACGCATGAGATGCGTCTTTAGCAGGCTGCTACTATGACGAATTACAGTGCTATGCAGGCCTCGTCTTCGAATCCTATGGCGAATGTTGCTTCCAAGGATTCCAAAGGCTCTGGAAATTGCAAGTTCAAAGGAAAATCTAAATTCAACTTCAAGCCTAAGTTCATTTACCAGATCCGTGGTAAAAATAATCATATTGCCGCAAAAAATGTTTTAAGCGCTTTGATGCGTTGTTTCAAGGACTGGATAACTCTCACTCTGTGCCTGCTTCGCCTTCGCCTGCTCATAACTTTCATCAGCAATCTTCTCCCTTCCCGCTCCTTTTCAATCCTCGTATCAGGCCAAGTTGATACATCAACGTCCTAACTCTACTTTCACGCTTTCTGATGTTCAATCTAATATTGATGTTGCTAGAACCTCTCAGTTTGGTATAGGTTCTGACTGGTATGTTGATAGCGGCACTACTCATTATTTGACCTCGCAGCTAGGCAATCTATCCATTCATCATCCGTATCAAGGTACATCTTCTCTGTTGGTTGCTAATGGTTGTAATGTACCTATTTCTCATACTGGTTCATTGAAATTGCCTACGCTGCAATCTTCTTCTATGACTTTCAATTATGTGCTTCATGTTTTGGATATCACTAAGAATTTGGTTATCATTTTGCAATTCTTACGTGACAATAGTTCAGTTATTGAATTTTATGCTGACTATTGCCTTGTTAAGGAACTGAGCATGCACAAGGTTCTTCTGAGAGGGGTCCTTAAGCATGGCCTGTACCAGCTGGATCTTGCTCATCTCTCTCGTCGTCCTATGCTAAATAATTGTGGTATTTCATGTAACTCTGTTTCTAGCTCTGTGCTAGCTAATAAGGCGTTGTTGTGGCACTCTAGGCTTGGTCATCCTAGTCACGTGTCTCTTTCCCATGTATTACGGGGTTTGAATGTTTCTGTTAGTCGTGGTTCTTTGGATTTTTGTGATGCGTGTCGGTTGGGCAAGATGCATCAAAAACATTTCTGACAGTGTGTGTGCGTGTATTTTCAGAGTGTTGTTGAAAATGTTATGCAACATATAAAACAACATATGACAACAGAAGCATAAAAACGCAGTGCAAAGGATTTCAAAATTTTGTATAGTCTGTAATCCAGACTATACGAACCTCATGGTTAAAAACATCACTATAACAAGTAGTGAGATACACACGAATCTCTTACAAGATCCTAAAAGGTGTAGTGAAAAACCACACACCAAAATCAATCTATTCAATCAAGTAACTAGTGATCTTATTCAACCTAACACTTGATCTAATAAGATAAAATCAATACTGATAGGAGAGATTGTATTCTCTCTACCAGTACAAATAGAATAACATCGACCCTCACACTCCTAGAATTACAAACACTCAGTTTTTCACTCTTGGTTGTGTCTTGTATGTTACTCTCTTAAGTTTGGAGTAGAGCAAATGGGATTTCACTTTAACTCAAACTTGAATGTCGACCAATGCAGTCTATTTATAGACTTTCGGACCAACTGCATTGTCCTATCCACTTGGTGTGAACAACCTTGAACTTCTCCTCCACTATCTCCATGATCTTGGTGTAACCACCCATGATCTTTCTATTCTCACTCCATTAGTGCAACCGCTTGATAATTTCCGAGATTATCTTCAACCTGCAATGTAGGAAACATAGAAAGACACATCTATTAAACCGGAGTCAGTGTTAGGAGAAAGGATAAATTTATGATGTTGTGCAGAATGTTGTCCAACATCTGGAACAACATCCGTTCAACATCAACAAACTCCCCCAATTTGGCCTTTCTACTACAACACACCTGATGTTAAAAACAACATCCGAACTTGTGTCAGGAAAGAAACAAATAATAGCCATTCAGAGAACAACTACTATTCAACCAAATCATAAATATAAACAAACGCAAGCACCAAGTACATCAGCAGTGTACTTAGGCCAAAGTATCCAACAACATAAAGTAAATGACAGAAATATAAACCTATCAACTAGTTGTCCATTAACAGAGTTTAAAAAGTAAAGAGCAGAAATAAAAGATTACAACACAGACAGGAAATTTATAGAGAAATAAAGGGAAGGACTGGGCCAAGGAATGACTGCATCTCCATATTCTGCAAATGCTCCCCCATACTTCAAAATTCCCAGCTGTCTTGAATCCAATCACCAGTTATCAGCTCCATAAAGCTGATCAATGATAGCAATGCTCTCTGGAGACAAGTTTTCCCTGGTAGGTGTCACCAACACTTCATCATCAGTATAATCAGGGCTATCATCAACTGGTTCAGCATCATCAGGTACCATTTGTTCAGCAGTAGCAACATCATCAGCATTGAGTACATCTTCCACAACATCCTCCACAACCTCATTAACAACATCTTGTACATCATCCTCCACCTCTCTATCTTCAGCATTATTCTGATCAGCAACATCATCAACATCATCTTGAAAGAAAGATCGATGCATCATCCTTCTCACTGCGGGCGGATGGACCCGGCTCCATCATTACCACCATCATTTCCATCATCATCAGGTGATCCTCCCCCTGTTGGAGTAGAAAGCAGGTTTCTCCAGAAGACTTGTTGTTTAAGTAAAGCATCTATGTTCTGCTGGATGGAAGTAATCTGATCAGTAATGAAAGAGTTTGTAAAATGAACAGAGGGTGTACCATTCTTTCTGGTTACTGTATAAGGAATGTTGCAACAGGATGGACAACATTTTCGGCTTGCGGTGCAGGATCTTCCAAAGGTAGATCACAGTACAGTTTTTAGACTTCAGTACATGTGAGATACCAAAACTTGGCATATACCCACTTATCCTCTCTCCTCTAGGTCTCTCAAACTCCAGTCTATCCAAGAGTTGACATATCAAACTTGGATATGGCAAATGGTTCCTTCAGAGTGTTTACCAGCATAAGATACAATGTTGTCAAATATGATTTGACCCATGTTGAATTTGTTCAGGTGCACAATCTTGTACAACAAGAATGCTGTTCCTTGGTTAACACAAAGAGAATTCTTGAAAAGGCAACCAATTAGAGACTAGCGACTTATACATCACAGTATAAAGAGGTCGAGTTTTGGCGAGAAAATTGTAAAGTCCACACGTAAGCGTCTACCACCAAAGTGATGACGGACATCACTTCCCCTATGTCCATTCTCCTAATCATCTTCCACTTGTTTAGTCTTCAGAAAGATGTTTATAATTTTAGGGGTAATGGTAACAACATTGTATCTAAACCTTACTTTCCCATAGTTTGAAGACTTCCTATTCCCACAACTCTTTTTCAGATTAGCATAAAATTCAGCAACCCAAGTAACATAATAAGGTTTTGCATATTGTAGAGCATGCAACAGAGATCTACTTTCAAGAAAACCTATCAGATTTTGAGCTTCAAAATCAGGCATTTTGATTATCCTTTCATCCACAATGAATCTCTTAAGCATGGATTTAACAACAACAGATTTTCTATCATGCTCAACCTTATCATCTAAGTCAGAGTCTGATTTCATTACCTCATCAAATATTTGATCAAGTTCATCATCAAACTCATTTTGTTCAGGTTCATTTTCTTCGGGTTCCTCTTCTTCATCATCTTCATCATCTTCAGGTTCATCTTCTTCAGTATCCTCAGCTTGAGGATCAATGTCTGGTTCAGAATCAGATGATTCAGCAACATTTGTAGCAGCATTCACCGGAGGATCATTTTTCTGTTTGGTTCTCCTTTCCTTCTTAGCCAACAATTCTTGCATGGTTAAGTCATCATCTGAATCTTTTGGCTCAGCAACAGGAACATTTGGAACAACCATTTATTCATCAGAATCCTCAACGTGAATGTGATCATCAGAACCACCATCAGTTCTCTTAGGACGTTTCCCAGTATAATCAACCTTTTTCCCTAAGTTTCTTTGTGACATTCTTCTCTTTCCCCATCTACCAACACCTCTCCTGGGAGCCAATTGCTTCTTTCTTAGCCTAATGTTCTTCAATTTCTCCCCCATTCCTTCTGAATCAGAGGAGTTAGCAGATTTCATTTCAACATCGGTTATTTGATTTGGGTTTTTAGAAGGGTTTTCAGAAACAGGGTCAGCAATAGGAGTTTCTGAGGGTATTTCTAGAGAATGTTCTTCAGGAATTTCTGTGACTAAGGGTTTAGCAGAAAGATCAACAAAGTCATTAATATTGACTTGTCTTTTGCCAACAAAAATATCAGGAAGAACAAGAAGATTTTTCTCAAGCATTTGTTCAATGATCAGTCGAACCAGAGATTGAGGAGTATCTTTAGGAAATTTGTACGGAGTGGGTTTTGGTACGGAAGAAGATGATGATTCACCAACATTAGTGGAATCATAATCTGGATTTTGCGACTCCATTTCAGCGAGAAGGTTCAGAGGGTTTGAATTTTCTGGAGAGGAAGATTTCGAGGGAGAAGGGTTTGCGTGAGTTTGTGACTGATTTTGAGTGACCGATGGATTTTGTTTTTCAGCCATTTCACCTCTTTTTTGTCCAATCAAATAAATACACATGCAATTAAAATAATGAAATAAGAAAATAGGAGGGAAAAGAAGCATATGACTGCGAAATATGAAATAATACAAGAACAACAACAAACCTCGAATCCAATATGCAGCAACAATGTTATCAGCTTTCAATAGTAAACATCACAGATAAATCGAACTTAAGTAGAGAAGAAAAGAAGGAGGATATTACACAAAACCACCACAAAAACCGACCAGGAGTGGGACAAAGTAACCACCCACTAAGGCAAATGTGATCGTGTGAATGTGTGTAAGCCGCCAAAAACATTTTCAAAAATAAGGAAACCATATCCAAAATTAAATAAACGCATATCAGTTCAAATAACTTGTTTAAACCGCAAATTTAACTTATTCAGAACATTAAATGAATCATGTATGATAGATAAAGTTCGAATCACTTAAGGTTTCACAAAATGTCGGCACACATATATCTCAACACTCAATTTTGCATGAAATTCATCATCAAAGTGTTGCATATTTTGAATTTTTTTTAAACACATGTTCACATTGATCCATCTTTTCAAAAGAGTGCAACATAGTAGCGAGCTCCGTGCCCCATAGTTACTCAATGGATTGTGAACAAACAATGATGTATATTTAATGACTTTTTGAAAAGAGAACATCGTAGTAGCGAGCTCCGTGTCCCATAGTTACTCAGTGATTATACATCTAAGTTGTGTTTTATTTTTAATGCATTTAAGAGATATATGTCCAGGACTCTGTATCTAAACCATGATTCAAACCATAAGATCAAAACACTATCATTTAAAGCTAAAAAATAAGCAAAACAACAAACAAACTTATTATCAGAACCACAATGTTGCTTCAAATGTTGGAAACATTTGCCACAACATCTAGTGTTTATTTTAAGATATAGCAAAGACCAAGAGATTTTCTAAGTGAAGAAAACCTCTCATAATCAAGGGCTTTTGTGAAAATGCCAGCAAGTTGTTTTTCAGTAGAAATGTATTCTAACTTCACAACTTCTTTCTCTACAAGTTCTCTTATAATGTGATGTCTTATACCTATATGCTTAGTCAAAGAATGTTGCACAAGATTCTTGGAAATATTGATAGCACTAGTATTATCACAATAAACAGTCAAAATACGACTTTCCAACCCATAATCATCAAACATCTTTTTAAGCCATAGCAGTTGAGTGCAACAACTTCCAGCAGCAACATATTTAGACTCAGCTGTCGATTGTGAAACACAATTCTATTTCTTACTATGCCAGGAGATAATGTTGTTTTCCATATAGAAACATCCTCCACTAGTACTTTTTCTGTCATCACAATCACCTGCCCAATCTGCATCACTATAACTAACTAAAGAGCAATTAGTATCCTTTGAGTACCAAATACCTAGATCACATGTTCCAGCCACATATCTTATAATTCTTTTTACAGAATTGAGGTGTGATTCCTTAGGATTAGCTTGATATCTAGCACAAAGACAGACACTATGCATAATATCAGGCCTACTAGAAGTTAAGTACAAAAGACTTTCAATCATTGATCTATACAAAGTAGGATCAACATATTTTTGAATCAAGTCTTTACTCAACTTTTGAGTTGAACCCATAGGAGTTTTCATAGTTTTAACACTTTCCAAACCAAACCTTTTCACCAAATTCTTAGCATATTTGTTTTGACAAAATAAAATACCATCTTTCATTTGTTTGATTTGAAGACCTAAAAAGAAATTTAGTTCTCCAACCATGGACATTTCAAAAGTACATGTCATTTTTCTTTAACAAAACTTTCAAGCATATCATTACTAGTTGAACCAAATACAATATCATCAACATATATTTGAGCAACCATGATATCATTTTTAGAATTTTTAATGAACAAGATTCTATTGGCTTCACCTCTCAAAAATCCAAATTCAAGTAAGAAATCAGTAAGTCTACCATACCAAGCTCTAGGTGCTTGTTATAGACCATATAAGGCTTTCTTTAACTTGTAAACATGATCAGGAAACTCTAGATTTTCAAAACCTTTAGGTTGTTCAACATAAGCTTCTTCATCCAGAATACCGTTTAAGAAAGCAGCTTTAACATCCATTTGATGCAAGTTTATGTTAATGAAACATGCAATAGCAAGAAGTAATCTAATAGATTCTATTCTAGCAACAGGAGCAAATGTTTCATCAAAATCTATTCCTTCAATCTAAGTATAACCTTGAGCAACCAATCTAGCCTTGTTTCTCACAATGTTACCAGATTCATCAGTTTTATTTTTGAAAATCCACTTTGTTCCTATGACATTAATATCAGAATTAGGTCTAGGTACAAGTGTCCAAACATCATTTCTTTGAAACTGATTAAGCTCTTCATGCATATCATTTATCCAATTTTCATCATTAAGAGCTTCTTTAACATTCTTAGGCTCAATTGCAGAATGATAACACTCAAAAGTTACCTGATTGCATATGGATGACATGCAAACTGATCTTACAAGGTTATTGATATGAATACCCATTCTTCTTCTAGTTTGTACACCTGTGGTAGCTTCTCCAATGATCTGATCTGATGGATGACTTTTCATTATCTTTGTTAAGGGAACCAACTGTTTTGAATACTGTGAATCTTGTGACAGATTTTCAGTATTTGAACTTTTGGATAATGTTGAATCAGATGTTGAAGGAACATTCTGATCAACATCCTTACTATCTTCAGTGTCATCAGTATCTTTGGATACTTCTATCAAATCTGATACATTGTCTTCAACACTTTTTCCTGCAAGACTTGCAAGTTCATCAAATACCACATTAACAGATTCTTGTATAGTATCAGTTCTCAAATTATAGATTCTATATGCATTGCTATTCTTAGAGTATCCTAAGAAAAATCCTTTATCACTTTTTGAATCAAACTTGTGTAACTGATCTCTACCATTCAAAATGTAACAAACACAACCAAACACATGAAAATATTTCAAATTTGGTATCTTGTTATTCAGAATCTCATAGGGAGTACAATTACTACCAGAACGAATATAGACTCTATTCACAATGTGACAAGCATTATTTAAAGCTTCATCCCAGAACTTCTTAGAGAGACTTTTTGAGGTTAGCATAACTCTTGCCATTTCTTGCAAAGTTCTATTCTTTCTTTCAACAATTCCATTTTGTTGTGGAGTTTTAGGTGAGGAAAATTCTTGCAATATACTTTTCTTTTCACAGAAATTAGTAAACAAACTGTTTTCAAATTCTCTTCCATGATCAAACCTTATCCTACTGATCTTTAAACATAAAACAATTTTAAACCTTTTGTAAAGAATTTTAAACTCAGAAAAAGTATCAGATTTTTCTTTCAGAAATATAACCCATGTATATCTAGAAAAATCATCTACAAGAACATAAGAATACCTCTTTCCACCTAAACTTTCAGTTTCCATAGGACCCATTAGATCCATATGAATCAACTCACAACACCTGTTTGTTGCACATGTTGACAACATTTGATGTGTTGTCCTTACTTGCTTACCTTTCTGGCATGGTCCACAGATCAGGTAAACCAACAACAACACCTAGTGTATGCAATCTCTGAATACTTCTGTAATTAGCATGACCAAGTTTTTGATGCCACAGAATAATATCATCTGCTTTAGCACTTTTACAAGTATGATTTGAACCAATCAAATAGCAATTATCTGCAGATCTATTGCCAGTCATTAAGCAATCATCATTCTTATCAAACACATAGCATGAATTCTTGTCAAATTTCACATGTAAATCATCATCACATAACTGACTAATACTAATCAGATTAGCAAGTAAACCTTTTAAATGTTACACATTTGTCAACTTTGGAAAACCAGAAACATTCAATGTTCCTTTACCAACAACTTTACCTTTTGAACCACCACCATAGGTAACATGACCACCATTGTATGATGTATAATTAGTCAGATGCTTAACTTGACCAGTCATGTGTCTAGAACAACCACTATCAAAATACCAAGATCCAGGAACACATGCTTTCAAAGATGTATACACAACATTACAAGACATGTTCTCATGAATCAACTTTTTAGTGTTGTTAACCTGTTTTATGGGATGTTCAATTTTATCAGGTAAAAATATTTCAGCTTTTATATCTCTTCTTAACTTAGAACAATATGGACGAATGTGACCTACTCCAGCACAATAAAAACAGGCATACTCTTTAAACAAACCATCAGATTTCTTTTGTTTACCTTTCAAAGATTTTGGCACAGAAGTTTCAGCTTTTACAAAAGAAATAGGTTCACAGGATATAGGAGTATTCTCAAAAGTTTTTTCAAAGCCAAGTCCAGCATTACCATGTCTACCAATCATCAATGCATCATTCAAATCAGTAGTGCTAACAGAAAACATTTTAAAGCTAAGAGTAGTGCTTTTAAGTTCATCTTTCAAAGAAGAGATTTCCACATCTTTTCTAGTTAGATGAACTTCTAGCTTAACAAGATTTTCTTTCAAATCTGAATTTTCTAAAGATAAAGAACTCAACACCTGTTTTTGAGTTTTTAAATCAGATTTAAATATTTCAGATATTCAGAGTTGTAATCAGCAGAACTTAATGTTTCAGTATTCATAATAGTTCCAGCAATCATTTTTACTAAATGTTGTTTCAGATGTTGTGATAACATCTGAATCTGCTACAGACCAATAATCATCGAGATCATCATCAAATGTATCATCATAAACTATTCTAGCAGACATAGCACTTAGTTCACATTTATCAGCATCAGTTTCATCATCAGAATCATCACTCAACGTTGCATTAAAGTTCATCTTCTTCCTAAGCAAAGTATTAGCACATTCATTAGCATAATGACCATATCTAGAACATGCATCACATTTAACCTTTTTCCTGTACTCAGGATCATATTTGAACTTGTTATCCTTTGTAAATTGTCTAGGTTGATTGAAACTGGAAGACTGACTTGGAACAAGCATTTTATCAGAGGGAGAAGAGTTTTGATTAAACTTATCCTTTGATTGAAATTGACCATTTGGTCTTCTGAACATTCCTTTTAGATAAGATTTGAATTGCTTAGTGATAAAAACAAATTGTTCAGAAACGTTTTCATCACATAAATCTGAAACATCTTCATCAGAATCAACTTCAGTTACATAAGGATGTTTTCCAACATTATCAGAAGTTTCACCTCTAAAAGCAAGTACTTTCTTGTCTTTATCTTTCTCATGTTTATCATCATCTAACATATCTGAGTTTATCTCATAAGTTTTCAAAATACTGATCAACTCATTTTGACTCAATAAATCTGTGTTTTTAGCCTCTTCTATTGCACATATTTTAGCATCAAATCGTTTATGAACAGTTCTAAGTATTTTATTGACTAACCGAGTGTTGGAAATTGGATCACCAAGTGAGTTTGACTCATTAGCAATCTCACTTATCCTTTCATTGTATGATGAAATGCTCTCGTCATCTTTCATCTTCAAGTTTTCAAACTTGGTTCCCAACACTCTGAGTCTAGTCCTTCGAACACTTTCTGATCCTTCACAATGTTCCTGCAATATTTCCCATGCATCCTTAGAAGAAACACAGTTAGATATCAGTTTAAGCATTGAAACATCAGTGGCAGTAAATATAGCATTAAGAGCTTTAGAATTGAAATTGGCCGATGTGCATTCATCATTTGACCAATCAATCTCCTTTTTGACTTGCGATTCTCCACCTCTATCATCAATTGTTCTTGGAGGATTCCAACCAGATAACACACTACGCCATGCTCTCTCATCAATAGACTTAATGTACATGCGCATTTTAGGTTTCCAATATGGGTAATTTGATCCATCTAAAATTGGAGGTTTTAAAGACGGAGTCAGTAGATAATCCATTGCAAAAACACACTTTAAACACAGGACCTTTAACTTAGTGTATCAAGTTTATGGCTCTGACGCCAACTGACAGTGTGTGTGCGTGTATTTTCAGAGTGTTGTTGAAAATGTTATGCAACATATAAAACAACATATGACAGCAGAAGCATAAAAACGCAGTGGAAAAGATTTCAAAATTTTGTATAGTCTGTAATGCAGAATATACGAACCTAATGGTTAAAAACATCACTATAACAAGTAGTGAGATACACACGAATCTCTTACAAGATCCTAAAAGGTGTAGTGAAAAACCACACACCAAAATCAATCTATTCAATCAAGTAACTAGTGATCTTATTCAACCTAAAACTTGATCTAATAAGATAAAATCAATACTGATAGGAGAGATTGTATTCCCTCGACCAGTACAAATAGAATAACACCGACCCTCACACTCCTAGAATTACAAACACTCGGTTTTTCACTCTTGGTTGTGTCTTGGATGTTACTCTCTTAAGTTTGGAGTAGAGCAAATGAGATTTCACTTTAACTCAAACTTGAATGTCGACCAATGCAGTCTATTTATAGACTTTTGGACCAACTGCACTGTCCTATCCACTTGGTGTGAACAACCTTGAACTTCTCCTCCACTATCTCCATGATCTTGGTGTAACCACCCATGATCTTTCTATTCTCACTCCATCAGTGCAACAACTTGATAATTTCCGAGATTATCTTCAACCTGCAATGAAGGAAACATAGAAAGACACATCTATTAAACCGGAGTCAGTGTTAGGAGAAATGACAAATTTATGATGTTGTGCAGAATGTTGTCCAACATCTGGAACAACATCCGTGCAACATCAACAATTTCTCTTCTGTATTGCATTCTACTACGCAGTTTTTTGAGCTTGTGCATATGGACTTATGGGGTTCAGCTTCGCATACTTCAGTTGAGGGGTTTAAATACTTGTTGGTTGTTGTGGATGATTTCACTTGCTTTACTTGGGTGTTCCCTGCCACTTTGAAATCTGATGTCATGGTTGTTGTTACTTATTTTCTTACCTTAAATGAGAGGTTATTTGCTACTAAGATGAAAGCTATTCAGTCTGACAATGGTGGTGAGTTTATGGCGTTGAAACCTGTTTGTGCTAAGTTGGGCATTCGTATGCGGTTTTCGTATCCTCATACTCATCCTCAAAATGGTCTCGTGGAGAGAAACATTCAGCATATTACTGAGATTAGCCTGACTTTTCTTGCTCAAAGTGGTGTTTCGATGCATTACTGGTGTTTTGCCTTTCGCACAGCAGCCCACCTTATCAATATTCTTCCCACTCTTGTTCTTCATAATTCCACTCCCTTCCATAAGTTGTACAACAAAGCACCCAATTATAATCGTCTCCGAGTGTTTGGTTGTGCATGTTTTCCTTTTCTCCGGTCGTACACTACTTCCGAACTTCAGTTTCGTTCTTCTAAATGTATCTTCCTTGGCTATAGTTCTCTTAAAAAAGGTTATATTTGTCTCCACCCCTCTGGCAGGCAATATATCTCTGATACGGGTTGATCTTAGTGAGAGTGAATTTCCATTCTCCATGCTTATGTCCTCTCCTTCTGCTCATTATCCTCCCTCTTATTCCGTTACTCAGATTCCCTCATTTGCACTACCTTCTTCTCCCTCTGGCTCCTCTCCTCCATCGTTTGCCTTTCCGGATGTTTACTCCTCTTTACATCCTTCGAATACTTCCTCTGCCTCATCCTCTTCTAATGGTCCTTTATCTCACCCTCCACTTCCTGCCATCCAGTCCTCTTCTCCTTCCCCCCTGTTCAGGATGCTCCATCTGCTCTAGTTCTCAATGCTCATCTTATGGTTACAAGGGTAAAGTCTGGTCTTCGTAAACCCCGGGTGTTGCATACTTCTCTCGGGACATGAATTTGATTAGCACTAAGTGGTTTTTTCCGGTGAAATATAACAGGGATGGTTTGGTTGAACGATATAAGGCTCGGTGAGTGGATTATTTTCATGCTTTCAGTCCGGTCATTAAGCCGATGACATTATATGTGGTGTTCAGTATTGTCGTGATTCGTGGGTGGAAGATACAACAAGTGGATGTGAATAATGTGTTTTTAAATGGCGATCTTAAGGAGACTGTGTACATCAATCAACCTGGGGGCTTTCGGGACGTTTCCCGACCCCATCATGTTTGCCGGTTGGTTAAGGCACTCTATGGTCTCAAACAGGCGCCCAAGGCCTGGTATGACACGTTGAAAGGCTTCCTTATCTCCTCGGGTTTCACTCATTCTCTAGCCGATCATTGTCTTTTCCATTAGTGTATTAATGGGAAGCTTCTTATTTTACTTGTTTACGTTGACGATATTTTAATCACTGGGATGATCCGGTTTTGGTTCAACGGTTGATTGACAAGTTGCATTCTTCCTTCTCCTTGAAACATCTTGGGGAAATCAATTCCACCTCCATTTCCTTGTCTCAGTCCAAGTATGCGTGTGAGCTTCTGATTAAGGCCAATCTTGAGACGTGTAACTCTTCTCCCACTCCGCCTTGTCCAAACCAAAAGCTTTCTCTTCGTGATAGTCCACCCTTCGATGATCCTTCTCTTTATCGTAGCATCATTTGGGGCCTTCAATATCTAACTCTCACCCGACCTGACATTTTCTTCTCCGTAAATAAACTCTCCTAGTTTCTTCAAGCACCAACTCAAAACTACTAGAAAGCGTGTAAGAGAGTCCTTCGATATATTAGGGGTACTATTTCTAATGGTTTGCATTTTGTTCCAGTTTCTAATTTCAGGTTTTATGGCTTTGCCGATGCTGATTATGCCTCGAGTATTAACGATCGTCGTAGCACAAGCGGCTACTGTGTTTCCTTTGGTCCCAATCTTTTCACTTGATGTTCCAGGAAGCAACTTGTGGTGGCTCGCAGCACGACAGAGACTGAGTACAGATCGCTGGCTTTGGCCACTACTGATTTAATGTGGTTTCATACTCTTCTTTCCAGACTTCGTTTTCTGCTGCTTGGCCCGTCCATTCTCTAGTGCGATAATCAAGGCGCTATCAAGCTTGCGTTTAGTCCAGTTTATCATTCCCGTACCAAGCATATTGAAGTTGATGTGCATTTTCTTCGGGAAAAGGTTCAATCGCAAGTTCTTGATATTCGATATGTGCCCGCTGAAGACCAGGTCGCTGACATGTTGACGAAGTCGTTGTCTCCAGCTCGCTTACAGTCCTTGTGCTCGAAACTTGGTCTTTCTCAGGGTGGTTCCCAGCCTTCGGGAGCATGTTAGAGTATCAGTTCTTTTACTCAATAGTATTAGCTCTTCTGCTCAAGAGTACTACTTGAATGTCTTTTGTAAATATCATAGCTTAGCTTCTGATTGATAGCTAGGTAATTCGTTAGACGCTGCTAACAGAATTAGTTAGTTAGTTAAGCTCAGGTCCGTCGAGCTCAACACGCTCGACCTCGTGTATATATACCTATGTAGACACCTGAGTTAATTAAGTTGAATACATATTTTTTTATCAGTTTTAAAATTTCAACAAATATATGTTAAGTCCGTACTACTATTTATTTAAGCCCGTATCACCATTAATTCACCTAATACCACATTTTTACTGAAGCCCGTACCACCTTGTACCACACTTTATTTAAGTCCGTACCACCATTAATTCATCTGGTACCATATTTTATTTAAGTCTGTACCACCGTTTTTTTTGCCTGTACCACATTTTATTGAAGCTCTTATCACCATTAATTCACCACGTACCACATTTTGATTAAGTCCGTACCACTATTTTTAAAAATTGTATAATGGTATGTTTAAGTTCCTTGTATAGTCATATAATTAGGCTCGCACCATCCTATATCCTAAACCCTAAAAATTAAATGAGAGAATACTAATTAATTTTGTCTTGAGTGAATCTCAAGTTGGAGGAATCTTATATTATAATAGGAGGATTGCACTCACCAAATGCTGCCAAGTGTCACTCTCCAACTTCTGCCATGTGTAAATTAAAAATGAATATTATATTACTTAAACTCTTTTAAATTAATTTTAATATGTCGATTTTATAAAATAGAAATCATATACTCCATAATCCATAATATGTCTGTTAAACTTTTTCTACTGGTTAAATGAGCTATAAAAAAAAAAAGAAAAGGAATAGAGAGAGAATTGGCTGTTGCAGCAAGTCATGCTATCAACGGAGAAAACGTGGGAGGGAGGAGTGGAAGAAGAGTTGGAATTGGGTCATCTTCGGTTTGTTGACATGGAATTGTCTCGGTATGCCTATATTCTTTATCACCTTTTTATTATTTCCTAAGATAATATTCATGGTAATTCTTCATTTTTTATAAGGCATTATTAATTTAATCCAGATAATTGAAAACTTAATGGATTGAGGTTCTGATAATTAAAATCCATTCTTCAAGTCCATTTTAGTGGAGCCTTTTTTGTTTACGTTTTCATTTTATCACTACCTATTTAAAGTGGTTTCAATCTATTCTTAAATTTTTCTTCTTCACCTTCTACTGATTTATCACTAGGAGTTGACCGTGGACTAAGAGTTATATGTGATGTTCAAAATTAAAATTTTGTAATCACTGAAAAATCAAAATTTATTACAGTGACATCCTATCATTGAACTATTAATTATCAATATTTGGTTTTGAGCTAGCTTGATGACAAGGGGTATAAATATTTCTACATATATCGTAAAGCATTTGCATTATTAGTTTCAAACCTAATGCATGCCTTAATCAGTTTTAAAATAAGAATAAAATAATTTACATGTAATTTAAATATTGGTGATAATGTAAGTTTTGCATTTATCGTCAGGTGTATTACCCGAAATCTCCATGTTATGCCTTCCCAATGCATGTTAAAATTCAAAACTAGAGTTGTAAGTTAGTCCATGAGCTACTGTCATTTTTCCCCCTTTATGAAACACATGACTTTTTACGCTCCCATTATCTCTATATGTCTCACATCTGTATTTTTCTTAAGCATGTTTGAAGGTGGAACTCTAAAAGGTTCTTGATAAAATATGAGGCTTTATATGTAATACATTAGGCTAATTGCGAAAAATCAGGTATGAGGTAAGATTGATGGATATAAGAGAGAACAATAAATTTCTAACGCACCACATTGTAATTCAAGCTACAAGTAGTACGATATAAAAAGTTTGTTTCAAATATTTAGGGTATGCTTATTTACCATTCTATTTCTAATCGAAAACATTCGCATTCTCCATTTTTTACAAACTATTAAAAAAATAAAAGGGAATATAAATTTTTTTTGTCTTGTAACTTTGACTCATTTTGATCTTAGTCCTACTAACTTACAGTTTTTTTATCTTAGTCCTGTAATTTTACAGAATTCAACTTTTTCGTCCTGTCATCGGCTAGATACCTGCAATAGCAGATGACATGACTAAAAAGTTGTAAAGTTATAGGACCAAGATCATAATTTACGGATTTTAATTTTAATATATGTAACTTAGAAAAATTCGACTTTATAGTCCTGTCATCTGCTATTGCATGTAACTAGCATGTGACAGGACGAAAAAGACGAATTTCATAAAATTACAAGACCAATATCAAAAATTGTAAATTAGTAGGATCAAGATTAAAATTGGTCAAAATTACAGGATAAAAAGATCAATTTTCACAAAATAAAATTATAATATATAGGCCCGTGCAATGCACGGGCAAGAACCAAGTATGGCAAAAAATGGGGTTTTATCTAAATTCAATTTTAATTATTGAAAGTCGGAAGAAAAACGTTTCAGAAAGAGATGGAGCAAATTGATAAGATAAAGAATACCTTGTTAAGCCTTAAAGGGAGACAGTGATTCATTTGTTCTCAAAAGATTGAAAGAAAAAAAGAGTGGCGAGAGTTGTAGAAGAGAAGAAGAAAATGAAAAACGGAAGAAAAAAATAATAGAAGAACTGGATTTAAAAAAAAAAAATAAGGGCATAGTTGGTAAAAATAATATTCTTTTGGCTAGAAAAGAAAAAAATTAAAATCACTAACAAAAAAAAAAATTTAAAATAAAAATTGGTTAAAAATTGGGATTCTGTCCAAATTTACTCTATCGTTCCATTTTACTCAAAGTAATTGTCATTTTGCATTAATATATAAGAGTTAAATATCATATTCCTATTTTGTCATTCTACTTATTTTTTGTGAGAATATGTATTTATAAAAAAAAAAAAAATTAACTCCATTTGATAAATAAAATGATAAAATATCACATTATACGTATTTTTATTATTTTTTAATAATTTTTTTAATTCGGATAAAACATGCCTAAACAATAATAGAAGTGGGATGGGGAGAGTAACAATTTATAAAATGTGATACTTGCATCCCAATATGGGAATTACTTTACAAGCTAAATGTATTATTCTGGAATTCTTTTTAATGTGAACTTGGGGCCACACTATAGTCCTAGCTAACCCAAATATGAAATTTCTTTATTCTGGAAACAGCCCAAATATGAATGATCTGTTAACATTTTGGACCTAAAGGAAGGCCCAAATCTTTTAATAAAAAACCTAAGGAAAGCCCAAATCTTTTAATACAATAAATGAGAATAAAATGAAATTGGAGATGCGGGGTATCGATCCCCGTACCTCTCGCATGCTAAGCGAGCGCTCTACCATCTGAGCTACATCCCCATTTTGTTTAATAATTTAAATTTTAATTATATTAAAAGATGTTCTTTCTTTTTTGTCAACTTTCCAAAGTTCTTTTTACGTATTCTTTTTAAGCAACAAGATCAAGTTTCTTATATATACTCCCTCGTGGAATAACTTGCAGCATATGGTGTATACACAAAATAAGAAAGTGTAGTATTGAGTAAGATTTTGAAAGGTATTTTTATAAATTTTTATGTATAAGGTAAAGAAATGTGTTGAATTATATGTGTATGTGGCCCCAAAAAAAATAACATTTTGCTTTAAATTATGAATATTGTGAGGATGAAATTTATAGAGAATTTTCAAATTTTTGAGGTTTTTCAATTTTTGTGAACATACGAATAAAGAAAATGTGCAAATTATTAGGACGGAGGGAGTTTTTCATATCCGAGAAAAGTAAATATGTAATAACAAAACACTTTAGAAAAGAATTTGAAGGGGGTACATAACATATATGAATGAGTTCAATGCAATAGTCAAGGATAGGGCAAAGGGGGCGCCGACCTTCGAGTTTAATTCTTTTACTTTTTACTGTATATGTAAAAAGTGTATTTATATCTTAAATTTGTAAAAGTTGTCATTTCGCACAGTTGATTATAAAATTTTACCCCTATGAGTTTTTGTTTTTTTTTGTTTTTGGCTATAGGGTCTTGAATGCACTCGGGTGCACCGTGTACTCATAATGCATTTTAGAAGCGTGCAACTTGTTTTACTGAAAAATGCAACTTATTTATATAGAAAAATACAACTGTTAATATGTGAACATAGTTGCATGCTTCTGTTTGGAATAGTTGCACATTTCTATTTTATATAGTTGCACGTTTATAAAATGCACTATGAGTGCACGGTGCACCCGGGTGCACATGAGACCCACTCTTTTTTTTTTTTTGCTATAGATGTTAAAAATTTATTTATATCTTAAATTTGTAAAATTTTTGTCATTACGCAGTTGGATTTTAAAATTTTGCATCCTTTAATTTTATGAAAATTTTGCACCCCTTGCGATGAAATTCAGAATCGGTCCACAATAATAGTGTGATGATATTTAGCGTATCACCGTTAATGAGGTGATAGGGGAAAATCCACTATATATCAGTAATGACAATTACAACAATATGGACCAAGTCAAGAGAAAATAATTAAAGAATAAATACAAAATTTATTCTATAAATACATGGTCAACTACTATCCTTATTATCCCCCCGCAACGCTGAAGACAAACGCAAAACTTGGACCGAAGAAGCTCAAAAGCAGGACGAGGCAGACTCTTGGTGAATATATCGACAAGCTGAAGATGAGATGGAACAAAACGAGTGGAAATTTTCCCAGAGGAGACAAGCTCTCAAACAAAATGGTAATCAAGATCAATGGGCTTAGCTCGTTTATGAGCTACCGGATTCTGACTCATAAAGATAGCACTTTTGTTGTCACAAAGAAGTACCGGATGAGAGGAGACCTTGATCTGAAGCTCACCTAACAGATTACTGAGCCACACTAACTATGCCGCTGCATTGGCCATAGCCCGATATTCCGACTCACAACTCGATCGAGCAACTGTAGGTTGTTTCTTTGCACTCCATGAAAAAGATTACAACCAAAAAATATTGAGTAACCATAGGTGGAACGGTGTGTCTCAATGCAATGGGCCCAATCAGCATCCGAGTAGCCAGTAACAGATGACTCTGAATGCTTGGTGAAGGATAAACCAAAATGCATAGTTCCCTTCACATAACGTATGATCCTCTTAACAGCATTAAAGTGGTCATCTGTAGGAGAGTGAAGGAACTGACTGACAACATTGACATCATATGATAGATCCGGGCGAGTAATGGTCAGGTACTGAAGAGCTCCAACCAAAGAACGATATAGAGTGGGATCATGAAACGGAGACCCATCACTGACGAGAACCTCCCCGGCTGCCAGTGGAGTGGCAATAGGCTTAGCCTCCAATAAGTTTGCACGATCCAGAATGTCATGAGCATACTTTGCCTGTCCAACGAATAGGCCCTCAGGAGTGTACGAGACCTCAAGACCAAGGAAATAATTGAGACTCCTCAAATCCTTGATTGCAAACTCCTTATGAGTGCGAGCAATGAACGTCTTGAGCAAGTCACCATCATTACCTGTGACAATAATATCGTCTACGTACAAAAGAAGGTAAACAACAGATGTACATCAGATGAGAGAGAACAATGTGTTGGGATAACATATGCCAGGATCTATCGGAATGACCTCATAAACACAAATTTAAATTAACAGTTATAACTAGCATGAATTTACCTAAGTGAATTCAAATAATAATTAATCCAACAACAACATGCAAATAATATTTCACGTAAAAGATCCTAGCATGCAAAATTTCTAGGAGTTTACGTAAACGTACCCGTTGGAGTGACGATTTGAGACAGACAGGATCAAGTATCTGGATACCCACCAAAAGTCCTTCTCAAGTATTCCCAAGTCCTCGTCCAATAACCCCGTTGGAAGGTTCTCCAATGAACGATTTATAAAACAAAGGAAAATAAAATTTTGTTGCACCACCTTTGTGGATTTATAATATTTTCAACGCATGGAACACTAGCTGGGGATGAAAAATTCATCCCTTATTTATAAGTGAGGGGGGTTCGAAAATTTCAAGACAATTAGGGCTAGGAAAGATCTTTTCTTGATCTCCAAGAAATCTTGAATATATCCAATATATTCTTCTTTCCATGTGTATTTTTCCACAAAAAATCTCACACCCTTATTTAGCCTATATTTTCGAAAAATTACAAGAAGATTTGCAAGATTGGATCTTTCTTGAATTTATGAGATATTCTTGTATTCCAAGAATACATATCTTTTTCCATAAAATCTTTCCAAGAAAATCAAGAAAATCTTTCTTCCCTTTTTATTCACTATATTTTTGAAAAATCCCAATTAAAGAGACCAAGTGGGAGTTTTCTTGAATTTATGGGATAATCTTGTATTCCAAGAATACATTATCTCATTTCCATAAAATCTTTTCAAGAAAATTCTTCTCCCTCTTTTCTTTAATATTTTCGAAAATTTCAAGGAAATATAAACAACAATAATTTATTTTATTTTAAGCACCTTTTATTTATTGGACTATAATTGGGCTACTTAAGGGGCCTTTAGAAGAATTAAGATGGACCTTCCAATGGGCTTCTGAATTCCAATATTGAGCCACAATATAATTCAGCCCATTAATATTAATTAATGCCACTATATAATTAATATTGCACTATCCAACCTTAACCCATATTACGGTAATATGGCTCCCGGTTATTATTTCCCGTGTTTAATATTATTTAGTCCATTAATTAATTAAGCCACTGAAAAGCTTAATATTAATTAATATCTTTATCCTTGGAGTAAGGACATCCCAGCTTTATTATCCATACCGGAAAATTAATTCCACTTGCAAGAATTGGTACGATAAAGGTTCTGGGCCCACCAAGGGGACCAATCAAGCAAGACATTGCAAGCACACGATTCTCTGTATTAATTTAGCAACTGTCGTGCAATTAATATTATTGCCCAAGATATAGGGTATCAAAGTCGCAATGATTCTCTTCCCATTTATAAGTCAAAACAATAACTACTAATCACACACAGTACTTATTAAGTGACAGAGATTAAGAAATCAACAACCACTGAGGTCTAACTCTTCATCCCTTAAGTTAGTGCGAATGAGTTTATCCTCTTTGTAGGTCCGCTTCAGCGCATCGAATGCACTAGTGTAATCTCTTGGTCAAGACAAGTCAATCTGAGTCTTACACATCAACTTCTACCAATAGAATGTTCGGATCTATCTAAGTTGTGAAACACACACTCGTTTACAAGGAACTGTTAACGTGATCTTCTGTGATCTGGTATCACCACATTAACTACAATGTAACGCGTGCTTCGAACGGTTTGCAATAAATAAATATATATATATATATATATATATATATATATATATATATATATATATTTAAATTTAAAAAAGTGATAAACAATTTATTTCAGTAAATAAGTGTTTAATACATAGGTTATACAAAGTAAAAGCATACTTTCACGTATAACCCCAACACAATGACGAGTCAGAGCAACTCTGACCAAATCCCAAGCTAAAGAGAAAGGTGTTAAAACGCTGAAACCAAGCAAGAGGGGCTTATTTCAGACCATATAATGCCTTCTTGAGGTGACAGACGTTATCGGGAAAACGCGTATCGACAAAACCGGGAGGCTAAGCCATGAAGACCAGTTTGTCAAGAACCCCATTGAGGATGGCATTCTTGACATCAATCTGATCTAAAGGCCACTGATGCTGAACTGCAAGAGCAAGAACAACTCGAACTGTAGCAGATTTGACAACCGGACTGAAAGTATGATGAAAATTAGCCCCGGGAACCTGAGTAAATCCTTGAGCAACAAGCCGGACTTTATGAGCTCAACCGAACCATCAAAACGAAACTTGGTACTAAACACCCACTTCGAGCCAACAATATTCATGCCCTAAGGACGAGGCACAAGATCCCAGGTGTGATTATCATGAAGGGCATCAATCTCTTCTTGCATGGCGGACAACCATTCTGGAGATTTAACAGCAGATACTCTAGGTTCAGAACTAGCAACAAGGGACGAGAGAAGAGTCGTGCAAGAAAGATCAATGGGGTAATGAGCCTTGAACACCCCAGCACGTGCACGTGTCACCATAGGATGGACAGGAACAGTTGGGGTTATACTGGAAAGTATGCTTTTACTTTGTATAACCAAACTGAATTTCTGTCTTATTTACTGAAATTAAATTATATATTGTTGATGTTGCACAGATGGTGTTCCAGATGTTGGACAACATTCTGCACAACATCATAAATTTGCCCTTTCTCCTAACACTGACTCCGATTTAATAGATGTGTTTCTCTATGTTTCCTACATTGCAGGTTGAAGATAATCTCGGATATTATCAAGCGGTTGTACTGATGGAGTGAGAATAGAAAGATCATGGGTGGCTACACCAAGATCATGGAGATAGTGGAGGAGAAGTTCAAGGCTGTTCACACCAAGTGGATGGGACAATGCAGTTGGTCCGAATGTCTATAAATAGACTGCATTGGTCGACATTTCGAGTTTGAGTTAAAGTGAAATCCCATTTGCTCTACTCCAAACTTAAGAGAGTAACATACAAGACACAACCGAGAGAACAACCGAGTGATTGTTTCTTGTAGGAGTGTGAGGGTCGTTGTTATTCTATGTGTACTGGTCGAGGGAATGCAATCTCTCCCATCAGTATTGATTTTGTCTTATTATATCAAGTTTTAGGTTGAATAAGATCACTAGTTACTTGATTGAATAGATTGATTTTGGTGTGTGGTTTTTTACTACACCTTTTAGGATCTTGTAAGAGATTCGTGTATATCTCACTACTTGTTATAGTGATGTTTTTAACCATGAAGTTTGTATAGTCTGGATTACAGACTATACAAAATTTTGAAATCCTTTGCACTGCATTTTAATGCTTCTGCTGTCATATGTTGTGTCACATGTTGTATAACATTTTCAACAACACTCTAAAAATACACGCACACACACTGTCAGTTGGTATCAGAGCCATAAACTTGATACACTAAGATAAAGGTCCTGTATTTAAAGTGTGTTTTTGCAATGGATTATCCACTGACTCCTTCTTTAAAACCTCCAATTTTGGATGGATCAAATTACCCATATTGGAAACCTAAACTGTGCATGTACATTAAGTCTATAGATGAGAGAGCATGGCGTAGTGTGTTATCTGGTTGGAATCCACCAAGAACAATTGATGATAGAGATGGAGAATCACAAGTTAAAAAGGAGATTGATAGGTCCAATGATGAATGCACATCGACCAATTTCAATTATAAAGCTCTTAATGCTATATTTACTGCTACTGATGTTTCAATGTTTAAACTGATATGTAACTTTGTTTCTTCTAAGGATGCATGGGAAATATAATGTAGGAACATTGTGAAGGATCAGAAAGTGTTCGAAGGACTAGACTCAGAATGTTGGGAACCAAGTTTGAAAACTTGAAGATGAAAGATGATGAAACCATTTCATCATACAATGAAAGGATAAGTGAGATTGCTAATGAGTCACACTCACTTGGTGATCCAATTTTCAACACTCGGTTAGTCAATAAAATACTTAGAATTGTTCCTAAACGATTTGATGCTAAAATATGTGCAATAGAAGAGGCTAAAAGCATTGAGTTATTGAGTCAAAATGAGTTGATCAGTATCTTGAAAACTTATGAGATAAACATGAGAAACTCAAATATGTTAGATGATGATAAACATGAGAAAGATAAAGACAAGAAAGTACTTGCTTTTAGAGGTGAAACTTCTGATAATGTTGGTAAACATCCTTATGTAACTGAAGTTGATTCTGATTTATGTGATGAAAACATTTCTGAACAATTTGCTCTTATCACTAAGCAATTCAAAAGTTATCTAAAAGAAAAGTTCAGAAGACCAAATGGTCAATTTCAATCAAAGGATAAGTTTAACAAAATCTATTCTCAATCTGATAAAAAGCTTGTTCCAAGTCAGTCTTCCAGTTTCAATCAACCTAAACAATTTTCTAAGGATAACAAGTTCAAATATGATCCTGAGTACAGAAAAAAGGTTAAATGTGATGCATGTTCTGGATATGGTCATTATGCTAATGAATGTGCTAATACTACGCTTAGGAAGAAGATGAACTTTAATGCTACCTTAAGTGATGATTCTGATGATGAAACTAATACTGATAAATGTGAACTAAGTGCTATGTCTGCTAGAATAGTTTATGATGATACATTTGATGATGATCTCGATGATTATTGGTCTGAAGCAGATTCAGATGTTATCACAACATCTGAAACAACATTCAGTAAATATGATTATGAGATTAATTATTTTGCTGGAACTATTCTGAATGCTGAAACATCAAGTTCTGCTGATTGTAACTCTGAATATCTGAAGTTTAAATCTGATCTAGAAACTCAAAAACAGGTGTTGAGTTCTTTATCTTTAGAAAATTCAGATTTGAAAGAAAATCTTGTTAAGCTTGAAGTTCTTTTAACTAGAAAAGATGTGAAAATTTCTAAATTGAAAGATGAACTTAAAAGCACTACTCTTAGCTTTAAAAAGTTTTCTGCTAGCGCTACTGAGTTGAATGATGTATTGATGATTGGTAGACATGATAATGCTGGACTTGGTTTTAAGAAATCTTTTGAGAATACTCCTATATCCTGTGAACCTATTTCTTTTGTAAAAGCTGGAACTTCGTTACCAAAATCTTTTAAAGGTAAACAAAAGAAATCTGATGGTTTATTTAAAGAGTATGTCTATTTTTATTGTGCTGGAGTAGGTCACATTCGTCCATATTGTTCTAAGTTAAGAAGAGACATAAAGGCTGGAATATTTTTACCTGATAAAATTGAACATTCCATAAAACAGGTTAACAACACTAAAAAGTTGATTCATGAGAACATGTCTTGTAATGTTGTGTATACATCTTTGAAAGCATGTGTTCCTAGATCTTGGTATTTTGATAGTGGCTGTTCTAGACACATGACTGGTCAAGTCAAACATCTGACTAATTATACATCATACAATGGTGGTCATGTTACCTATGGTGGTGGTTCAAAAGGTAAAGTTGTTGGTAAAGGAACATTGAATGTTTCTGGTTTTCCAAAGTTGACAAATGTGTTACATGTAAAAGGTTTACTTGCTAATCTGATTAGTATTAGTCAGTTATGTTATGATGATTTACATGTGAAATTTGACAAGAATTCATGCTATGTGTTTGATAAGAATGATGAATGCTTAATGATTGGCAATAGATCTGCTGATAATTGTTATTTGATTGGTTCAAACCATACTTGTAAAAGTGCTAAAGCAGATGATATTATTTTGTGGCATCAGAAACTTGGTCATTCTAATTACAGAAGTATTCAGAAATTGCACAGACTAGGTGCTGTTGTTGGTTTACCTGATCTTAACTTTGAAAAAGGAAAAATTTGTGGACCATGCCAGAAAGGTAAGCAATTAAGGACAACACAACAAATGTTGTCAGCATGTACAACAAACAGGTGTTGTGAATTGATTCATATGGATCTAACGGGTCCTATGGAAACTGAAAGTTTAGGTGGAAAGAGGTATTCTTATGTTCTTGTAGATTATTTTTCTAGATATACTTGGGTTATATTTCTGAAAGAAAAATCTGATATCTTTTCTTAGTTTAAAATTCTTTACAAAAGGTTTAAAACTGTTTTATGCTTAAAGATCAGTAGAACAAGGTCTGATCATGGAAGATAATTTTTACTAATTTTTACTGATCATGAAACAGTTTGTTTACTAATTTTTGTGAAAAGAAAGGTATTTTACAAGAGTTTTCCTCACCTAAAACTCCACAACAAAATGGGATTGCTGAAAGAAAGAATAGAACTTTGCAAGAAATGGCAAGAGTTATGCTAACCTCAAAGAATCTTTCTAAGAAATTCTAGGCTGAAGCTTTAAATACTGCTTGTCACATTGTGAATAGAGTGTACATTCGTTCTGGTAGTAATTGTACTCCCTATGAGATTCTGAATAACAAGAAACTAAATTTGAAATACTTTCATGTTTTTGGTTGTGTTTGTTATATTCTGAATGATAGAGATCAGTTGCACAAGTTTGATTCAAAGAGTGATAAATGATTTTTCTTAGGATACTCTAAGAATAGCAAGGCATATATAATCTTTAACTTGAGAACTGATACAATGCAAGAATATGTTAATGTGGTATTTGATGAGCTTGCAAGTCTTGCAGGAAAAAGTGTTGAAGACAATGTCTCAGATTTGATAGAAGTATCCAGAGATACGGATGACGTTGAAGACAGTAAGGATGTTGATCAGAATGTTCCTTCAACATCTGATACAACATTACCCAAAAGTTCAAATATTGAAAATCTGTCACAAGATTCACAGTATCCAAAATAGTTGGTTCCCTCAACAAAGATAATGAAAAGTCATCTATCAGATCAGATCATTGGAGAAGCTACCACTGACGTACAAACTAGAAGAAGAATGGGTATTCACATCAATAACTTTGTAAGATCAGTTTGCATGTCTTCCATATGCAATCAGGTAACTTTTGAGTGTTATCATTCTGCAATTGAGCCTAAGAATGTGAAAGAAGCTCTTAATGATGAAAACTGGATAAATGCTATGCATGAAGAGCTTAATCAGTTTGAAAGAATTGATGTTTGGACACTTGTACCTAGACCTAATTCTGATATTAATGTCATAGGAACAAAGTGAATTTTCAAAAATAAAACTGATGAATCTGGTAATATTGTGAGAAACAAGGCTAGATTGGTTGCTCAAGGTTTTACTCAGATTGAAGGAATAGATTATGATGAAACATTTTCTCCTGTTGCTAGAATAGAATCTATTAGATTACTTCTTGCTATTGCATGTTTCATTAACATTAACTTGCATCAAATGGATGTTAAAGCTGCTTTCTTAAATGGTATTCTGGATGATGAAGCTTATGTTGAACAACCTAAAGGTTTTGAAAATCTAGAATTTCCTGATCATGTTTAAAAGTTAAAGAAAGCTTTATATGATCTAAAACAAGCACCTAGATCTTGGTATGGTAGACTTACTGATTTCTTACTTGAGTTTGGATTTTTGAGAGGTGAAGCTGATAGAACCTTGTTCATTAAAAATTCTAAAAATGATATCATGGTTGCTCAAATATATGTTGATGATATTATATTTGGTTCAACTAGTAATGATATGCTTGAAAGTTTTGTTAAAGAAATGACCTGTACTTTTGAAATGTCCATGGTTGGAGAACTAAATTTCTTTTTAGGTCTTCAAATCAAAACAAATGAAAGATGGTATTTTCTTTTGTCAAAACAAATATGCCAAAAATCTGGTGAAAAGGTTTGGTTTGGAAAATGCTAAAATTATGAAAACTCATATGGGTTCAACTCAAAAGTTGAGTAAAGACTTGATTGGAAAAGATGTTGATCCTACTTTGTATAGATCAATGATTGGAAGTCTTTTGTACTTAACTTCTAGTAGGCCTGATATTATGTATAGTGTCTGTCTTTGTGCTAGATATCAAGCTAATCCTAAGGAATCACATCTCAATTTTGTAAAAAGAATTATAAGATATGTGGCTGGAACATGTGATCTAGGTATTTGGTACTCAAAGGATACTAATTGCTCTTTAGTTGGCTATAGTGATGCAGATTTGGCAGGTGATTGTGATGACCGAAAAAGTACTAGTGGAGGATGTTTCTACATGGGAAACAACTTTATCTCCTGGCATAGTAAGAAACAGAATTATGTTTCAAAATCGACAGTTAAGTTTGAACATGTTGTTGCTGGAAGTTGCTGCACTCAACTGTTGTGGCTTAAAAAGATGTTTGATGATTATGGGTTGGAAAGTGGTATTTTGACTGTTTATTGTGATAATACTAGTGCTATCAATATTTCCAAGAATCCTGTGCAACATTCTTTGACTAAGCATATAAGTATAAGACATCACTTTATAAGAGATCTTGTAGAGAAAGAAGTTGTGAAGTTAGAATATTTCTACTGAAAAACAACTTGCTGACATTTTCACAAAAGCACTTGATTAGGAGAGGTTTTCTTCACTTTGGAAATCTCTTGGTCTTTGCTATATCTGTAAATAAACACTAGATGTTGTGACAAATGTTTTCAACATTTGAAGCAACATTGTGCTTCTGATAATGAGTTTGTCTGTTGTTTTGCTTATTTTTGAGCTTTAAATGATAGTGTTTTGATCTTATTGTTTGAACCATGGTTTAGATACAGAGTCCTGGGCATATATCTCTTAAATGCATTAAAAATAAAGCACAACTTAGATGTGTAATCACTGAGTAACTATGGGACACGGAGCTCGCTACTACGATGTTCTCTTTTCAAAAGGTGATTAAATATACATCCACGTTTGTTCACAATCCATTGAGTAACTATGGGGCACGGAGCTCGCTACTACGATGCACTCTTTTGAAAAGATGGATCAATGTGAACATGTGTTTAAAGAAAAATTCAAAATATGCAACACTTTGATGATGAATTTCATGCAAAATTGAGTGTTGAGATATATGTGTGCCGACATTTTGTGAAACCTTAAGTGATTCGAACTTTATCTATCATACATGATTCGTTTGATGTTCTGGATAAGATGAATTGGTGGATTGAACAAGTTATGTGAATTAATTTGTGTCTATTTAATTTTAGATATGGTCTTCTGTTTTTTCGAAAATGTTTTGGCGGTCACTTACACATCACACGATCACTTGACTTCAAAATAGTAGGTGGTTACCTTTGTTCCCACTCATGTTCAGTTTTCTTGTGGATGTGTATAATAACCTCCGTTCTTTCTTCTCTACTTAAGTTTGATTTATCTGTGATGTTTAATATTGAAAGCTGAAAACATTGTTGCTGCATATTGGATTCGAGGTTTGTTGTTGTTCTTGTGTTATTTCATATTTCTCGGTCATATGCTTCTTTTCCCTCCTATTTTTTGATTTCATTATTTTGATTGCCTGTGTATTTATTTGATTGGACAGAAAGGTGAAATGGCTGAAAAACAAAACTCATCGGTCACTTCTAAACAATCACAAACTCGCGCAAACCCTTCTCCCTCGAAACCTTCTTCTCCAAAAAATTAAAACCCTCTGAACCTTCTCGCTGAAATGGCTTCACAGAATCCAGATTATGATTCCACTAATGTTGGTGGATCATCTTCTTCATCCGTACCAAAACCCACTCCGTATGAATTTCCTGAAGATACTCCTGAATCTCTGATTCGACTGATCATTGAACAAATGCTAAAGAAAAATCTTCCTGATGTTTTTGTTGGTAAAAGACAAGTCAACATTAATGACTTTGTTGATCTTTCTGCTAAACCCTTAGTCATAGAAATTCCTGAAGAACCTTCTCTAGAAATACCCTCAGAAACTCCTATTGCTGAACTTGTTTCTGAAAACCCAAATCAAACAACCGATGTTGAAATGAAAGCTGATGACTCCTCTGATTCAGAAGGAATGGGGGATAAATTGAAGAACATTAGGCTAAGAAAGAAGCAATTGGCTCCCAGAAGAGGTGTTGGTAGATGGGGAAAGAGAAGAATGTCACAGAGAAACCTAGGCAAAAAGGTTGATTACACTGGGAAACGTCCTAAGAGAACTGATGGTGGTTCTGATGATCACATTCATGTTGATGATTCTGATAAAGAGATGGCAGTTCCAAATGTTCCTGTTGCTGAGCCAAAAGATTCAGATGATGACTTAACCATGCAGGAGTTGTTGGCTAAAAAGGAAAGGAGAACCAAAAAAGAAAAATGATCCTCCTGTGAATACTGCTACAGATGTTGCTGAATCATCTGATTCTGGACCAGACATTGATCCTCAAGCTGAGGATACTGAGGAAGATGAACCTGAGGAAAATGAACTCGAAGAAGAGGAACCTGAAGAAAATGAACCTGAACAAAATGAGTCTGATGATGAACTTGATCAAATCTTTGATAAGGTAATGGAATCTGACTCTGACTCAGATGATAAGGTTGAGCATGATAGAAAATCTGTTGTTGTTAAATTCATGCTTAAGAGATTCATTGTGGATGAAAGGATAATCAAAATGCCTGATTTTGAAGCTCAAAATCTGATAGGTTTGCTTGATAGTAGATCTCTGTTGCATGCTCTACAATATGCCAAACCTTATTATGTTTCTTGGGTTGCTGAATTTTATGCTCATCTTAAGAAGAGTTGTGGGAATAGGCAATCTTCAAATTATGGGAAAGTAAGGTTTAGATACAATGTTGTTACCATTACCCCTAAAATTATAAACATCTTTCCGAAGACTAAACAAGTGGAAGATGATTCCGGAGAATTGGACATAGGGGAAGTGATGTTTGTCGTTACTGGTGGTAGACATTCTGTGTAGACTTTTCAATTTTCTGCTGCAAAATGACCTCTTTATACTCTGTGATGCGTAAGCTGCTAGTCTCTAATTGGTTGCCTTCCAAGAATTCTACTGTGTTAACCAAGGAACAGACATTCTTGCTGTACAAGATTGTGCACCTGAACAAATTCAACATGGGTCAAATCATATTTGACAACATCCTTTACCGTACTGTTGATCTACCCTTGGAAGATCCTGCACCGCAAGCCGAAAATGTTGCCCATTCTATTGACAACATTCCTTATACAGTAACCAGAAAGAATGGTACACCCTCTGTTCATTTTACAAATTCTTTCATTACTGATCAGATTACTTCCATCCAGCAGAACATAGATGCTTTGATTAAATAGCAAACCTTCTGGAGAAACCTGCTTTCTACTCCAACAGGGGGAGGATCACCTGATGATGGAGCTGGACCGTCTGGCCATGCAGGTGAGAAGGATGATGCATCAGATGCTGCTGAAGATAATGTTGATGTTGCTGCTGATCAGAATAATGTTGAAGATAGAGAGGTGGAGGATGTTGTACAAGATGCTGTTAATGAGGCTGTGGAGAATGCTGTGGAAGATGTACTCAATACTGATGATGCTGCTACTGCTGAACAAATGGTACTTGATGATGCTAAACCGGTTGATGATAGCCCTGATTACACTGATGATGAGGTGTTGGTGACACCTGCCGGGGAGGATTTGTCTCCAGAGAGCATTGCTATCATTGATCAGCTTTATGGAGCTGATAACTGGTGATTGGATTCAAGAAAGTTGGGAATTTTGAAGTATGGGGGAGCATTTGCAGATTATGGAGATGCATTCATTCCTTGGCCCAGTCTTTCCCTTTATTTCTCTATAAATTTCCTGTCTGTGTTGTAATCTTTTATTTCTGCTCTTTACTTTTTAAACTCTGTTATTGGACAATTAGATGATAGGTTTATATTTCTGTCATTTACTTTATGTTGGATACTTTGGCCTAAGTACACTGCTGATGTACTTGGTGCTTGCGTTTGTTTTTATATTTATGATTTGGTTGAATAGTAGTTGTTCTCTGAATGGCTATTATTTGTTTCTTTCCCGACACAAGTTCGGATATTGTTTTTAACATCAGGGGTGTTGTAGAAGAAAGGCCAAATTAGGGGAGTTTGTTGATGTTGCACGGATGTTGTTCCAGATGTTGGACAACATTCTGCACAACATCATAAATTTTCCCTTTCTCCTAACACTGACTCCGATTTAATAGATGTGTTTCTCTATGTTTCCTACATTGCAGGTTGAAGATAATCTCGGATATTATCAAGCGGTTGCACTGATGGAGTGAGAATAGAAAGATCATGGGTGGTTACACCAAGATCATGGAGATAGTGGAGGAGAAGTTCAAGGCTGTTCACACCAAGTGGTTGGGACTATGCAGTTGGTCTGAATTTCTATAAATAGACTATATTGGTCGACATTTCGAGTTTGAGTTAAAGTGAAATCCCATTTGCTCTACTCCAAATTTAAGAGAGTAACATCCAAGACTCAACCGAGAGAACAACCGAGTGATTATTTCTTCTAGGAGTGTGAGGGTCGTTGTTATTCTATGTGTACTGGTCGAGGGAATACAATCTCTCCCATCAATATTGATTTTGTCTTATTAGATCAAGTTTTAGGTTGAATAAGATCACTAGTTACTTGATTGAATAGATTGATTTTGGTGTGTGGTTTTTCACTACACCTTTTAGGATCTTGTAAGAGATTCGTGTGTATCTCACTACTTGTTATAGTGATATTTTTAACCATGAGGTTCGTAAAGTTTGGATTACAGACTATACAAAATTTTGAAATCCTTTGCACTGCGTTTTTATGCTTCTGCTGTCATATGTTGTGTCACATGTTGTATAACATTTTCAACAACACTCTGAAAATACACGCACACACACTGTCATATATCACTGTTGCTTTAAATATGATTGAATGTTATACATATTTACTGCATAACTGTTCCATAAATAGTACGTATTACATTGTAGTTAATGTGGTGATACCAGATCACAGAAGATCACATTAACAATTCCTTGTAAACAAGTACAAGTTCACAACCTAGATGTAAATGAACAATCCATCGTTAAAGGTTGAAGTCTAAGGCTCAGATTGACTTGTCTTGACCAAGAGATTATACTAGTGCATTATGATGTGCTGAATAGGAACTATAGGAGGATAAACTCTTCAGTACTGAATATAGAATAATTAGACCTCAGTGGTTCGTTATTTCTTAATCTGTTGGGATAACATATGCCAGGATCTATCGGAATGACCTCATAAACACAAATTTAAATTAACAATTATTACTAGCATGAATTAACCTAAGTGAATTCAAATAATAATTCATCTAACAACATCATGCAAATAATATTTCACGTAAAAAGATCCTAGCATGCGGAATTTCTAGGAGTTTACATAAACGTACCCGTTGGAGAGACAACCGTTGAGACGGACAGAATCAAGTAACTGGCTACCAACCAAAAGTCCTTCTCAAGTATTCCCAAGTCCTCGTTCAATAACCCGGTGGAAGGTTCTCCAATGAACAATTATAAAACAAAGGAAAATTAAATAATTTGTTGCACCACCTTTGTGGATTTCTAATATTTCCAGCACATGGAATTGTGTAGGGGATGAAAAATTCATCCCCTATTTATAAAAATAGGGTTGGACAAAAATATGGGGTAGAAAAGGGTTAGGAAAGATCTTTTCTTGATCTCCAAGAAATCTTGAATATATCCCATATATTCTTCTTTCCATGTGTATTTTTTTATAAAATCTCACACCCTATTTTGGCCCTAATTTTTGAAAAATAAGAAGGAAGATTTCAAGATTGGATCTTTCTTGAATTTATGAGATATTCTTGTATTCCAAGAATACATATCTTTTTCCATAAAATCTTTTCAAGAAAATCAAGAAAATCTTTTATTCCTTCTCATCCCCTAATTTTTGAAAAATCCAACTAAAGAGGCCAAGTGGGAGATTTCTTGAATTTATGGGATAATATTGTATTCCGAGAATACTTATCCCCTTTCCATAAAACCTTTTCAAGGAAATTCTTCTCCCTCTTTTCATTAATTATTTTCGAAAATAAAAGGAAAAAAATATGCAACAAATATTTAATTTATTTTAAGAACCTTTTATTTAATGGACTTTAATTGGGCTACTTGAGGGGCCTTTAGGAGAATTAACATGGACCTTCCAATGGGCTACTGAATTCCAATATTGAGCCACAATATAATTCAGCCCATTAATATTAATTAATTCAACTATATAATTAATATTGACTATCCAACTTAACCCATATTACGGTAATATTGCTCCCGATTATTATTTTCCGTGTTTAAGATTATTTAGTCCATTAATTAATTAAGCCACTGAAAAGCTTTATATTAATTAATATCTTTATCCTTGGAGTAAGGGCAGCTCAACTTTATTATCCATACCAAAAATTAATTCCACTTGCAAGATTTGGTATGATAAAGGTTCCGAGCCCACCAAGGGGACCAATCATGCAAGACGTTGCAAGCACACGATTCTCTGTATTAATTTAGCAACTTTCATGTAATTAATATTATTGCCCAAGATATAGGGTATCAAAGTCGTAGTGATTCTCTTCCCATTTATAAGTCAAAGCAATAACTACTAATCACACACAGTCCTTATTAAGTGACAAAGATTAAAAAATCAACAACCACTGAGGTCTAACTCTTCATCCCATAAGTCAGTGCGAATGAGTTTATCCTCTCTGTAGGTCCGCTTCAGCGCATCGAATGTACTAGTGTAATCTCTTGGTCAAGACAAGCCAATCTAAGCCTTACACATCAACTTCTACCAATAGATTGTTCGGATTTATCTAAGTTGTTAAATGCGCACTTGTTTACAAGGGACTGTTAACGTGATCTTCTGTGATCTGGTATCACCATGTTAACTAAAATGTAACACGTGCTATTATATGAACGATTTGCAATAAATATATATAACATTCAATCATATTTAAAGCAACAGTGGTAAATAATTTATTTCAGTAAATAAGTGTTTAATACATAGGTTATACAAAGTAAAAGCATACTTTCACGTATAACCTCAACATAATCTCTGTCACTTAATAAGGATTGTGTGTGATTAATAATTTGCTTTGACTTACGCTGGGAAGAGAATCATTGCGACTTGGATACCTTATATCTTGGGCAATAATATTAATTACATGGCGATTGCTAAATTAATACAGAGAATCGTGTGCTTGGAGAGTCTTGCATTATTTGTTCCCTTGGTGGGCTCAGAAGTTTTATCATACCAAATCTTGCAAGTGGAATTAGTTTCCGGTATGGATAATAATGTTGAGTTGTTCTTACTCCAAGGAAAAAGATATTAATTAATATAAAGTTTTTTAGTGGCTTGAATTAATTAATGGACTTGATAATCTTAAATGTGGGAAATAATAACCGGAAGCCATATTACAGTAATATGGGTTAAGATGGATAGTGCAATATTAATTATGTAGTGGGATTAATTAATATTTATGGGCTTGAATAATATTGAGGCTCAATATTGATAATTCAAGGTCCATTGGAAGGTCTAATCTTAATTCTCCTAAAGGCCCCTTTAGTAGCCCAAAGATAAAGCCCAATAACTGAAAAAATGTGATTGAAATAAAAGAAATATTGTTGCCTAATTATTTCCTATTTTTCGAAAATTATGAGGAGGAGAGAGAAAAGATTTTCTTGATTTTCTTGGAAAGATTTTATGGAATAAAGTATTCTTGGAGCACAAGTTTATCCCATAAATTCAAGAAAAATCAAAGATCTTATTCTTCCTTATTTATTTGATATTTTCGAAAATTATAGAGTATTGGGAAGAAAAGATATTTTGTGAATACTATGGAAATAGAATATATGAGATATATACAAGATTGTATCTTGGGAAGATACAAAGAAATTTCCTAACCCTATTAGGGCACAAAATTTCGTTCTCCCCTACTCTATAAATAGGAGATGAATTTTTCCTCCCCAACATAATTCCATGTGTTGGAAAAATTAGAAATCCACAAAGGTGGTGCTGTTGGTGTATACTATAAAGCAAACTTTTAGTGAGCTTTTGTGGATGTATATTCAATTTCCTTATTATCTGAAATAAATGTTTTTTCACATTATTGCATTCTTATAAATTGCTTATGTGTCTGCTTATCTTATATTGTAGACAATGTGGTGGGTTTGTAGTCACACAGAAGATCACATCGTCAAGTTCCTTATAAGATATAAACAGTATTCACAACTGAGATAGTTCTGGACATAACTATTGGTTTAAGTTGTAGTATAAACTTGTTGGTGACTTGTCTTGGCCATTAGTTTATACTAGTGCGCTATGTCGTACTGAATGGATTACAGATAAGACATGTTCTTCTATTCTGACTGTTATGAAGAACTAGAGGTCTTGGTGACTTTTATAATTCTCAACCCTAAGTGTGGTATTTAGATATGTGGGGTGCTTGTTCACTACTTTGATTTACTATAGGTGAGAATCTTGGTAGATCATTCATACTTCATATTTTGGGTAGTGACATCGCTCGCATGATATCTATTTATTGTCATTGGGGCACCGTGTCCTGGACATCCAGGATGATGGCGTCCCCTTGAGGAAACTCATAAAGGATTGTCGTATTAAACCCTGCAGGTGGATTTAATCCGTACGACAACAAGGTTGAGTGGTACTACTCAAGGAATAATAGATATTAATTAATTAAAGCAGTCAGAAGCTTTAATAATTAATGGATGTGAGATATCTTTAACATGGAGAATTTTAAAGTCTAATAGAAGCCCTGATTCGATTCGGGATAGGACGGGAGTTCAACATTAATTCTCTAGTGGGATGAATTAATGTTATCGGGCTAAATAATGTTCTGGGCTGAACATAAGAGTATTTGGTCCGTGAGAAGCCCAAACCCTATACCTTCTAATGGATCCCTAGTCTGGCCCACGAAACCTGAGGAGTATAAATAAAGGAGCCTGGTTTCGTCTAAAACCCTAAGCACACGAAATCTGAAAACGCAGTAGTCAGGCATTAGGGTTTTACATAAATGAAACAGGAGGGACCCTCTCCACGTTCGATAGATTGCTGTCCACTCGGCATTTGGACGAGACTAGAAAATAGACTAGAATATTTGTAGTGGAATCAACGCCTCGATCTCAAGGGTAACAAATTTAAACATTGCTTTAGACGCATGTTTAGGTTTTAATTTTAATACGTGTACGTTTGGTATCCAATAACGATTCTGGGTGACGGATCGCCTTCACCGGCGTGATCCATCAATTGGTATCAGAGCCTGGATTCGTGGATTGTTGGCTCTGCCTGAAACATCTTCGTTTGTAGATATCATTTCTATTTTCATAGTGTTTGGATCTGTTTCTCTATCGCAACCCTTAAGTGAGTTTGTAATCGTTTTTTTCCACCAGATAAGAAGTGTGGGTAGTTATAGGTGTTTTTCATAGATCACTGTAGTAGGGTACTTTTTCTTGTTGTAATTTGATTGCAAGGATGGGCGATGGAGGATGGAGGATATGGAAAACGGACGATTTGGGTTTTGGCCATTGGTCGGTTAAAACCATTTTGGCCATAACTTTTGACTCAGGTGTCCATTTTCCTATTATAACCATGTTTCGGAAACGTCATGAAGTCCTCTACACATGTCATAGCTATGTTGTGACCGCCTGTGGTGAGAGCTAATTCAATTTCCTTGATGAAGTTTTCTGCCAGTTTAAGTCGGTGGACGTGAAATCGAGCCGTTTGCTTTGCATGAGAGGCCGATGTGAGGCATCCATCCGCGCCCTTCATTTATCACTTTAATAGCTTATAATAGGCTGATTTTGATAGTTTTTCAAGGGGTTTCGATAGATGTGCATTTATTTCTGCTTTTATTTATCGCTTCTTGTTTTGTTGTGGCATGCTTGTGTTTCTTTTCATGATATGCTATGCCTGTAAATAACCTTCATGTTACAAATGACTGAGTGATATAGATGTGAATTTTAATTAATTCATTGGCCTCCACAATTGGTCTTTAAGTAAGGTGTTTGTTGCTCGTGGGACCTTGGAGTCTCCCCCTAATGGATGCAGCATTCACGAGCTTACTAGCTAAGACTTCTAGTCAAAATGTTTTAATCTTTAGATGAAGTGTATAGTCCTCCCCAATGGATGTGTCATACATGAGTTCATCGGTAAAGAATGATTCAAGATAACTGTAGGAAATTATTTGCTAGCGATGTGTTATCTTGATGAGCTCGTCAATTGTGAATAGTGGTTCTTACAGTTAAATTGTGGTCATCACTTAGATGTGAATTTTAATATAACTCCCCAACGGGGTCCCTGTTCTAATTCACATGGCCAGTTAAGGTCCGACTGTTGATTTCGTTCGTCATAAGGATAGGTTGACGTGATATCGAAATCAAAGATTGGGTGTCTGGTTGACAAACACATACGTAAATGACCACCCTAATGTGGCTTGCGTGTGTGTTTGTTGGGCTGTTGGATGTTGTATTAAATGTTGATTTTGAAGGTTTCCAATATCTTATGCTTCAATTCATGTGATTTAATGCTTGCTTGCATTTTATTTATTTCAGATAATTATGATGATGTCACTCAACCCGCTTTCGATTATTTTAAATCAAAATAAGCTTACTGGTCCGAATTATTTGGATTGGAAAAAAAATCTGGACATTGTCCTAGTTGCAAGTGAGTACAAATTTGTGCTCAATACACCCGCTCCTGCCCCTTTGGAACCCGATTCCACTGAAGAGCAAAAGGAGGCTCATAAGAAGTGGCACAAGTCTAATGAGATGGCTCGTTGTTACATTTTGGCCTCGATGTCAAATTTTTTACAACAGCAGCATCAAAACATGCCTAATGCAGCGGATATGATGTTGAGCCTAAAAGAGCTATGTTGAGCCTAAAAGAGCTTTTTGGTGAGAAAGATAGGGCTGCCCGTTTTGAGGCTATGAGGAGCATTATGTCAACCTCTATGCCAGAGGAAGCGTCCGTGAGGGACCCCTGTTTCAAGATGATGGAATATCTCAATGAGATAGAGGTCCTCAGAGGAGAAATCGATGTTAATACCAAGATCGATATGATCCTGAACTCGCTCCCAAAGTCCTTTGAAAACTTCCGTTTAAATGTGATCATGAGTAAGAAGGACTATACCATAGCCGAGCTTCTTGCGAAATTGGTCGCGGTGGAGGGTCTCATGGGTAAGGGTAAGGGACCACAGGCTCATGTTTCTATTCAAGCTGGATCTTCTTCGTCTAAGGGCGGGAAGAAGAAAAAGTCTTTACAGAAAAAGGGTGGTGGAAGCAGTGGGAGCAAGAAAGTGGGGCCTTCTGGTGGCGTGGAAAAGCCGAAAGGCAAATGCTTCAAATGCAACAAGACAGGACATTGGATGTCTGATTGTCCTCTCCTGAAAAAGGACAACTCTGGTACGTCTCTTGCTCTGATTGTTGAAACATGTTTCGCGGCTTGTTCTGCCTTTTCTTGGGTAGTAGATATAGGAGCCACTGATCATGTTTTTATACCTTGCAGGGGTTTCTGCAGACAAGGCAACTGAGTGAAGGCGAGATTACTATCAGTTTGGGCAATGTTGCGACAGTAGCAGTGGTCGCAGTGGGAGATGTGCACTTGTGTTTTTTTAATTTTGTTTTAGTATTAAAGAACGTTTTATACGTGCCGAGTTTTTGGAAGAATTTAATTTCAGTTTCGAAGTTATTTATGGATGGATGCTTAGTTGTTTTTAATGACAAAGTTGTTATTATGAGAAATGACATTTTAATATGTTCTGGCGCGTTAGAAAATAATCTTTATACTATTACTTGTGCATACCATACTGTGACTGAAGCTCATTCATCGTCATCATAAATAAGAGAAAAGAACCTTCTAAGTTGAATCAAACATACCTTTGGCACCTAAGGTTGGGTCATGTCAACCCGAGAAGGATTCAAAGACTGGTAAGTAGTGGGTTTTTGGAGTCTCTCCAAGTGGAACCATTCTCAGTCTGCGAATCCTGTTTGGAAGGCAAGATGACCTCGAGGCCTTTTAAGGCCAAGGGGAATAGGGCCAATGGTGTGTTGGAATTGATTTACTCTGATTTGTGTGGACACATGTCTGTTCAAGCTATAGGTGGTTTTGAGTATTTAGTCACTTTCATTGACGATTACTCAAGATATGGATATATCTACCTGATGCGCCACAAGTCTGAATGCTTTGGCAAGTTCAAAGAATTTAGGGTAGAAGTGGAGAACCGTCATGGTAAGAGTATCAAGTAACTAAGATCTGATCGTGGTGGTGAATACCTTAGCAATGAATTTAAGCAACACTTACTAGAGAACAGGATTACATCCTAGCTCACCACATCTTGTACTCCCCAACAGAATGGCGTGGCTAAGAGAAGGAATAGGACTCTATTGGAGATGGTGAGATCGATGATGAGTTATGCTTCATTACCCACCTCCTTTTGGGGATATGCCTTGGAAACGGCAGCGTACCTTCAAAATTACGTATGTTCTAAAGCAGTTCCAAAAACTCCAATCGAATTGTGGTCTGGGCGAAAGCCTAGTCTAAACCACATTCGGATTTGGGGTTGTCCAGCACATGTGCTGAATAAGGAAGCTGATAAGTTGGCACCTAGAACTGAAGTACGGCTGTTTGTAGGATACCCTAAAGGAACGAAAGGTGGTTATTTTTATAGTCCTAATGATCAGAGGGTGATAGTGAGTACCGATGCCCGATTTTTAGAGAAAGACTATATGAATGAGCATAAGTCCAACAGTGAAATCATTTTAAATGAGTTGAGGGGAGACAATGGCACACCAAGTGTGCAAGAGGAAATACCACAAGAGACTGCACAATGTGGTTATTGAACCCTTGATACATTACCTCGAATATGGATGGTTATTCGTAACCTGGGAGAGTCTACGACTTGATTCCAGATGATGAACATGATGATAACGATCCCTGGAGTTACAAAGAGGCAATTCAAGACAAAGATGCGGAGTCTTGGCACAAATCTATGGATTCAGAGATTGAATATGGATGCTATGGAAGTGTATGACCTAAGTGAACTTCCCCACGGCAAGAAAGCCGTTGGGTGTAAGTGGGTCTACAGACGTAAGAGAGGATCTAATGGGCAGATTGTTGCTTTTAAAGCACGGTTGGTGGCAAAGGGTTTCACCCAGAAAGAAGGAATCGACTATGACGAGACCTTTTCACCAGTAGCCATGCTAAAGTTGATCAGGATTCTCTTATCCATAGCTAATCACATGAGGTTTGGCAAATGGATGTTAGGACAACTTTCCTTAATGGATAGTTGTATAAGGACATCTATATGCAGCAACCCGAGGGTTATGTGAAGAAAGGCCAAGAGCATCTAGTCTGGAAGCTGAAAAGTTTCTTTATGGGCTGAAGAAACCTTCCAGGTCTTGGAACATTCGTTTTGATGAGGTGATCAAATCTTTTGGATTTGAACAATGTCAAAATAAAAGTTGTGTGTACAAGAAGAGTAACGGAGACGTAGTGGTATTCTTGGTACTGTACGTAGATGATATTCTTCTTATTGACAACAATGTGAAAGTATTATCAAACGTAAAGGTGTGGCTTTCAGAGCAGTTTCAAATGAAGGATATGGGAGAAATATCGTACATTCTTGGTATTAAGGTCATTCGTGATCGGAAAAAGAGAATGTTGTGTTTATCTCAAGTGTCTTACATCGATACTGTGGTTGCTCGTTTCAGCATGCAAAACTCCAAGAAGTGTTGGGAAATACGGGGTGCCCGAATCTATTCTAGATGAATTTAAATACATATTTTAATTAATTAATTACTAACATGAATTAATCCTAAATCAATTCAACATAATAATTAAACAAGCAAATAAGCAACATGTGTACACGTAATCCAGGTAAATCCTAAGCATGTGGAATCTAGGAGTTACGAGATTACATTCCTCTTGTAGAGACAACTGTTGAGACGATGGATCAACCCAAAGAGTCTTCCCAAATATGTCCCACATCCACGAACGTAATCCGGTGGAAGGATTCACACGAACAATTTTAGTAAAGGAGAAAAATAAAATATTTTGCCATCACCTTTGTGGATTTCTAATACTTCCAACACATAGAATTGCATTGGGGATGAAAAATTCATCCCCTATTTATAGGACAAGGGTGGCCGATTTTTCCACTAGAAAAATAAGGAGGAAAATCTTTTTCTTGATTTCCAAGAAATCTTGAATATATCCCATATATTCTTTTCTCCATAATTAAATTTTTCCATAAAAATCCCACTTCCCTTTATCCCATATTTTTTGAAAAATACAAGGAAAAAAGAATCAAGATTTGATTTCTTGAATTTATGGGATAATCATGTACATTCCAAGAATACTTATCTTTTTCCATAAAAATCTTTTCAAGAAAATCAAGAAAATATTTCTTCTTCTTTTCCTACAATTTTCGAAAATTACTAGGAAATATAGGCAATAATATTTTCTTCTCCTTTTCATTAATTGGACTTTAATTTGGGCTATTTGAGGGGCCTTTAGGAGAATTAAGATTAGACCTCCAATGGGCTAAGAAACTTTAATATTTAGCCAAAATATTATTCAAGCCCATTAATATTAATTTATTCCACTATAAAATTAATATTGAACTATCCATCTTAACCCATATTACGACTTCACAATAATATGGCTCCCAGTCATTATTTCTCGTGTTTAAGATTATCTTAGTCCACTAATAAATTAGGCCACTGAACAGGCTTTATATTAATTAATATCTTTGTCCTTGGAGTAAAGACAACTCAACATTATTATCCATACCGGAAATAAATTTTCACTTGCAAGATTTGGTATGATAAAGATTCTGAGCCCACCAAGGGGACAAATCAAGCAAGCCGTACTTACACACGATTCTCTGTATTAAATCTTAGCAATCGTCATGTAATCAATAATATTCCAAGATATAAGGTATCAAATCACATTGATTCTCTTCCCATCATAAGTCAAAACAACAGTTATTAATTTCACACGATCCTATTTAAGGGATGGAGATTAAGAAATAATGAACCACTGAGGTCTAATTCTTGTATATTCAGTACCAAAGAATTTATCCTCCTGTAGGTCCTATTAAGTGCATCATAATGCACTAGTGTAATCTCTTGGTCAAGACAAGCCAATATGAGCCTTACACTTCAACCTTTCATGATGGATTGTTCATTTCCATCTGGGTTGTGAATTTGTACTTAGTCACGAGGAAATGTTAATTTGATCTTCCGTGATCTGGTATCACCAAATTAACTACAACGTAATACGTACTTACTTATTGAACAGGTTTGCAACAAATATATATATAACATTCATTCATATTTAATGCAACAGTGATTAATAATTTATTTCTGTAAGTAAATAAGAAATTCAGTTTGGTTATACAAAGTAAAAAACATACTTTTAAGTATAACCCCAACAATCTCCCACTTATACTCAAAGTCTGCTTTTAAGTATACTACAACATGTCTCGTGTTCTATGTGACATCAAATGTCACCTACACGAACCTAATAATATTTCTCCCACTTATACTCAAAGCAGATTGGCAACGCTCTTGACACCCATTCCTTCCACATGTCTCTCGAATGTACTCTGAAGCAGACCCTTTGTGAATGGATATGCTAGGTTGTCTTCCGACGCAATCTTTGCCAGCTCTATGTCTCCTCTCTTAACGATTTCTCGTATAAGATGGTATTTTCTTTCTATGTGTTTGTTGGCCTTGTGGGCTCTCAGTTCCCTAGAATTTACAACTGCTCTGGCGTTATCACAGTAAACCGTTATCGTGCTGGGCAAATCTGGAACAACGTCCAAGTCCACTAGGAAGTTCTTAAGTCAAACCGCTTCTTTCGCTGCTTCGCAAGCGGCTACGTATTCGGCATCCATGATAGAATCTGCGATGCATTTCTGCTTAACGCTTCTCCATGTTATGGCTCCTCCCCCCATGCAAAACACACTACCTGAGGTTGACTTTCTGGAATCCATGTATGATTGGAAATCTGAGTCCGTGTAACCGATGGGGATTAGACTGTTTGATTGATAAACTAACATTCAGTCCCGTGTCCTCTTCAGATACTTCAGAATGTTCTTAACTGCAGTCCAATGCTCTTTCTCAGGGTTGCTTTGATATCTTGCCACCATGCCTACGGTAAAGTAGATATCCGGTCTCATGCACAACATTGTATACATTAGGCTTCCTATAGCCGAAGCATAAGGAATGCCCTTCATGTCATCTATTTCCTTTTGTGTCTTGGGACACATCTCCTTGGATAGATGGATTCCATGTCTGAAAGGCACAAAGCCTTTCTTGGAATCTTGCATGCTGAATCGCTTCAAAACAGTGTCTATATATGAGGCTTGCGAGAGCCCGATCATTCTTTTCCTGCGATCTCGAGTGATCTTGATCCCTAGGACTTGACCGGCTTCTCCTAAGTCCTTCATATCAAACTATTTTGACAGCCATGCCCTTACATCTGACAACACCTTTACATCGTTCCCGATGAGCAGAATGTTGTCTACGTATAGTACCAAGAATACCAAGGCAGTTCCTTCAAGCTTCTTATAAACACAACTTTCGAAATTATTTTGATCAAAACCGTAGGATTTTATAACTTGATCAAAACACTGATTCCAAGCATGGGATGCTTGCTTTAGTCCATAAATGGACTTCTTCAGCTTGCAAATCAGATGCTCTTGGCCTTTTTCAATGAAGCCTTCGGGTTGTTGCATATAGATTTCTTCGTCAAGACTTCCATTAAGGAAAGCGGTCTTGACATCCATTTGCCAGATCTCAAAGTCTAGGTGCGCAGCAATCGACAAGAGAATACAGATGGACTTGAGCATGGCTACAGGCGAAAAGGTTTCCTCATAATCGATCCCTTCTTTTTAAGTGTACCCTTTCGCCACGAGTCTTGCCTTAAAGGTTTCAACCTTTCCGTCCGGTCTCCTTTTTCTCTTGTATACCCACTTGCATCCAATGGGTTTAACCCCATTAAGCGGTTCGACTAGCTCCCACACTTTATTGTGATCCATTGAACCCATCTCGGCTTCCATTGCGGTTTGCCAAGAATTTGCATCCTTGTCTTGGATCGTCTCGTTGTAGGACCATGGATCTGATTCTTCTCCTGAGATCTAGTCCGAGGACTCTCCTATCCCCAAGAATCGCTCGGATTGTCTAACAACCCTCCCACTACGACGAGGTTCTAGTTGTGTAGGTGTGACGCTTGGTACGTCGTCTTGTACAGTTGGCAACAGAGTCGGTCCCCTAATTTCTTCTAAGGTAATCTCGCTTCTAGGCTTTTTATCGTTCATATAGTCTTCTTCCAAAAATCTAAAGTACGTACTAATTATGACCTTTTGATCTTCAGGACCATAGAACATGCACCCCTTTGTTCCCTCGGGGTACCCTATAAACAACCTTAATTCCGAACGTGCGTCCAATTTACCAGCTTCCTTATCCAACACGTATGTCAGACACCTCCAGATCCTCATGTGTCCTAAGCTGGGCTTGCGCCCCGTCCACAATTCTCTAGGGGTTTTGGGAACCGATTTGGATGGCAATAAGTTTAGAATATAAGTTGCTGTTTGCAAGGCATAACCCCAGAACAATTTTGGTAAATGCGCATAACTCATCATTGACCTTACCATTTCTAAAAGTTTTCTATTTCTTCATTATGCAATCCCGTTTTGTTGAGGGGTACCGGGTGCAGTCAACTGGGATAAAATCCCTTCATCCGATAGGTAGTACAAAAATTCATCGCTGAGGTATTCGCCTCCGCGATCAAATAGTAGAAACTTAATACTCTTTTCCTTATGATTCTCTTCTTGAGCCTTAAATTCTTTGAATTTATCAAAGGTCTCAGATTTATGCTTCATTAGGAAAATGTACCCATAGCGTGAGTAATCATCGATAACCGTAACAAAATACTCGTAGCCACCTCTAGCTTTGATTTGCATTGGACCACACACATCGGTGTGAACGATCTCCAACACTTCTTTAGCTCTAAGCCCCTTGGCTACAAATGCCCTCTTGGTCATTTTACCCTCTAAGCATGATTCGCAAGTTGGAAATGGTTCAATCCGGAGGGACTCCAATGAACCATCTTGGACCAACCTTTGGATCCTTTTTGGGTTAATATGACTTAATCTTAGGTGCCAAAGAAGTGTCTTGTTCACGTCAATCGAACGTTTTCTTTTATTACTTGAAATAGTAGATGTGTTATAGGATGCATTCTGTGAGTGATGTGCACAGTTAATAATATAGAGATTGTTCCGTAAAGTTCCATGACAGATAACCACATCGTTATGAAAAACAGTAACATGTTTATTAAAACGAACAAAATATCCATCAACAAATAGTTTGGAAACAGAAATAAGGTTTTTCCGAAAAACAGGAACATAAAGAACATCTCTTAAAATTAAACTCTTGTCTTCAAAAGACAGGTGCACGTCTCCCACTGCTCCAGCTGCCACTCTCGTAGCATCACCTAGCGTGATGAGGACTTCACTTCCACTAAGTTATCGGGTTCGCTTGAACCCCTGTAATGTGAAACAAACATGATCAGTGGACCCCATATCCATTACCCACGAATGGGTAGCATACGCCGCTAAACAAGTTTCAACAACTAGTGCGTGAGAATTACCTTTCTTTCCATTCCTTTTGGGTTTGGAACAGGCTGACCTCCAATGTCCCTTTTCACCGCAGTTAAAACACTTTCCCTTAGCCGGATTCTTCACTCCACCCTCCCTCTTCACCTTTCCTTTGCCCTTGGCAACACTTGAGTTAGCTTGGCTTTCGCTTTTCTTCTTCTTCTTCTTCTTGCCTCCTTTTGGCCTAGAAGAAGAAGATGGACCAACTGCCGCTAAGGTTTGGCTGCTCTCTCCCAATATTCCTTCAGCCGAGACTAAAGCTTGTAGCAGATCATGCAAGGAGAACTTCTAATTGTTCATTTGGTAGTTGAGCCTGAACTGCTCGAAGCTTTTGGGTAGGGAATGGAGTATGAAATCGATCTGGGTCTCGATATCATATTTAGCACCAAATACCTCAAGCTTGTTAAGGTGAGCCATCATCTGGAGAACGTGTTCCCTTACGGGCATTCCCTCCACCATTTTCATTGAGAGCATGTGTCTCATGGTGATCTGGCGAGCCACACGGTTCTGATGTTGGAACATCGTTTTAAGATTGACCATGATGTCCGCAACAGTTTCAACGTTTTGGTGCTGGTGTTGCAACACATCTAACATAGAAGCCAAGATGGTACATTTTGTCATTTCGTTGGAACGCTCCCAGTCAGTATGCTCTTTCTTTTCCGTTTTGCTAGACTCATCAGTTGGCTTTTTTCGGTTTTGGGGTGCGATGGGACCCAACAGATGTTGTGCGGTGAGGACAATAGTAAATTTTTTATACCAATCAACAAAGTTTTCTCCAGTAAGCAAATTTTCTTTCAGTATATTGAACAATGGATTAAAAGGTTGCAACATGATGATACTGAAAATAAACATGTATCTTGTGTCAATGTCCGGATCAACACACAGAAAATCACATAATTCGATCACATGATTCATATTAAAATCTCTCAAAAAAATATGAACATGCATCAGCCAACATCTCAAAACAGTTTTAAATGAGCCTCTTGGGAGGGTCATCATTTAAATCACATTCAAGCAGGTTACAAACAAGAAAAGTTACAAACCATTAATTTAAAAAAATTAATAGTTGGCTCCCACTTGACCAATACAAAATTTACAGGGACTTCGGCGAGGTATATGCATATCAATTTTATACCTAAGTAATAACCATGATTAAATACAAAATTACTACTTCGTTTTGATCGAGCCTCTTGGGAGGGTCATCGTCGCCACTAATAATAATTCACAATCATCCTTTTGAGAATTTATTCATGTGAAAGATTTCTTTTGGCCGTCCCTTAGGGGAATTTCTCAAAAATATTTCACAAATAAATAAATCATGGAGGTCAAAATTAATTCGATTCAAAACCGAATTAATTGTTTAAAACATACTTAGTAATTTTTGAATTTGAGATTTTTCGTTGGGTAATTCTCATGCAAACACATTTAAACAAATTAAATAAAGCATAAGAAAATACAACAATAAATCAAGCAAAGTAGAAAATAAACATATTGGGCAAAAATTATCCAACTGTCATGGTTTGATTTTTCTTGGCTTGATTTTGAAGAAAAGCCGTCTTGAATTTCTCCCACTCGTTCGTCTCGAAAAATTTTTCCTCTCAAAGCGTCACGCCAAGCAGCTCGCAGTCGGGATGCACGCCCGCATCCGGCCGACCACTTGGCTGAGCGATCACGCCCGTGCTCCTAGGCGTAGCGCGCGTCGCTCTTGGATCTCTCGGCAGCTTCGGCAGGGAATGGGTGGTTCGCGCCCATGCGCGCGTCGTCCGCCTGTCGCTCGACCTCGCCACGTCCGCCTGCTCACAGTGCCACGCGTGCCCATGCGCTTCCAAGCCTGACCCCGCCTGGCGCCGTGCGCCACGCCCGTGCGCCTGGCAACGCTCGCGTCGTGCACGTGCCTCCATTGGCACATTTCGCGCGATGCACGTCGCCCGCGTACGGTTTCGTGTCTGTCTCAACTCCTCGTTTCCATCTTCGTCTTCGATCATGTTACAATTTATTTAACGAAAAAATAAATACACCTTAAATCTAGACTAGTCAATTACATTGAACAAATCAAATAGCCTAATCTACTCGTGGATTTTCTCACGAGAAAAACAAATTCGAACGAGTCGAATTAAAACCATTCATACGAATGAAAATTAAACACATTAAATACCATGACAATTGGATACCTTCAAAACAGATCTAACAATTCTAATATCCAATTTTCAATTTAATGGTCAACATAATTTAAATAACAATTTAAAAGTCAGAGCTCGAAACCGAAGCTCAGATACCAGTTGTTGGGAAATACGGGGTGCCCGGATCTATTCGACATTAATTTAAATACATATTTAAATTAATCAATTAATTACTAACATGAATTAATCCTAAATCAATTCAACATAATAATTAAACAAGCAAATAAGCAACATGCGTACACGTAATCCATGTAAATCCTAAGCATGCATAATCTAGGAGTCACGAGATTACATACCTCTTGTATAGACAACCGTTGAGACGATGGATCAATCCAAAGAGCCTTCTCAAATATGTCCCACGTCCACGAACGTAATCTGGTGGAAGGATTCACACGAACGATTTTAATAAAGGAGAAAAATAAAATATTTTGCCACCACCTTTGTGGATTTCTAATATTTCCAACACATGGAATTGTATTGGGGATGAAAAATTCATCCCCTATTTATAGGACAAGGGGGGCCGATTTTTCCACTAGAAAAATAAGGAGGACAATCTTTTTCTTGATCTCCAAGAAATCTTGAATATATCACATATATTCTTTTCTCCATAATTAAATCTTTCCATAAAAATCCCACTTCCCTTTATCCCATATTTTTCAAAAAATACAAGGAAAAAGAAACCAAGATTTGATTTCTTGAATTTATGGGATAATCATGTATTTCAAGAATATTTATCTTTTTCCATAAAAATCTTTTCAAGAAAATCAAGAAAATCTTTCTTCTTCTTTTCCTACAATTTTCGAAAATTACTAGGAAATATAGGCAATAATATTTTCTTCTCCTTTTCATTAATTGTACTTTAATTTGGGCTATTTGAGGGGCCTTTAGGAGAATTAAGATTGGACCTCCAATGGGCTATGAAACTTTAATATTTAGCCAAAATATCATTCAAGCCCATTAATATTAATTTATTCCACTATAAAATTAATATTGAACTATCTATCTTAACCCATATTACGACTTCACAATAATATGGCTCCCGGTCATTATTTCCCGTGTTTAAGATTCTCTTAGTCCACTAATTAATTGGGCCACTGAACAGGCTTTATATTAATTAATATCTTTGTCCTTGGAGTAAAGACAACTCAACATTATTATCCATATCGGAAATAAATTTCCACTTGCAAGATTTGGTATGATAAAGATTCTGAGCCCACCAAGGGGACAAATCAAGCAAGCCGTACTTGCACACGATTCTCCATATTAAATCTTATCAATCATCATGTAATCAATAATATTGCCCAAGATATAAGGTATCGAATCGCATTGATTCTCTTCCCATCATAAGTCAAAGCAATAGTTATTAATTTCACACGATCCTATTTAAGGGACAGAGACTAAGAAATAACGAACCACTGAGGTCTAATTCTTGTATATTCAGTACCGAAGAATTTATCCTCATGTAGGTCCTATTCAGCGCATCATAATGCACTAGTGTAATCTCTTGGTCAAGACAAGCCAATCTGAGCCTTACAATTCAACCTTTCATGATGGATTGTTCATTTTCGTCTGGGTTGTGAATTTGTACTTAGTCACGAGGAACTGTTAATTTGATCTTCTGTGATCTGGTATTACCAAATTAACTACATCGTAATACGTACTTACTTATTGAACAGGTTTGCAACAAATATATATAACATTCCTTCATATTTAATCCAACAGTGATTAATAATTTATTTCAGTGAGTAAATAAGAAATTCAGTTTGGTTATACAAAGTAAAAAGTATACTTTTCAGTATAATCCCAACAAGAAGGGCTTACTACCTTTCAGACATGGAGTTCCCCTATCTAAGTATATGTGTTCTGAGACACAGAAGGAGATAGAGGAGATGGCTAAGGTTCCTTATGCATCAGCTGTAGGAAGCCTTATGTATGCAATGCTGTGTACGAGGCCTGATATTTGCTATGCGGTCGGCATGGTAGCAAGATATCAGTCTAACCCTAGTCAAGGGCATTGGATAGTTGTCAAGCACATTCTCAAGTATTTGAAAAGGACTCGAGATTATGCGTTGGGTTATACAGATTCAGATTTCCAAGCTGATCGAGATGAACGGAAGTCTACCTCGGGTTATGTGTTTATGCTGGGAGGCGGAGCCATATCTTGGTGAAGTGTAAAGCAGAAATGCATTGCGGACTCCACTATGGAAGCCGAGTACGTAGCTGCCTCAGAAGCTGCTAAGGAGGTTGTCTGACTACGTAGTTTCTTGCTGGACTTAGGGGTTTCTAAGAGTATGCCGAGGTGTATCACCATTTATTGTGATAACGTGGGTGTAGTGGCAAACTCGAAAGAACCTTGAGCCCACAAAGCGAGTAAACACATAGAGCGGAAGTACCACATTATACGAGACATTGTAAATCGAGAAGACGTGGTTGTGGTTAAGATTGCATCATTGGACAACCTGGCTGATCCTTTCACAAAGACTCTGGCAATAAAAGTCTTTGAGAAACATGTAGAGGGTCTTTGTTTACGATGTATTACAGCTAGACTTTAGTATTAGTGGGAGAATTGTTATGACTTCATGTGTATACTAAAAGTTTAGCTTTAGCATAAGTGGGAGATTGTTGGTGTATACTGTAAAGCAAATTTTTAGTGAGCTTTTGTAGATGTATATTCAATTTCCTTATTATCTGAAATAAATGTTTATTCACATTATTGCATTCTTATAAATTGCTTATGTGTCTGCTTATCTTATATTGTAGACAATGTGGTGGGTTTGTAGTCACACAGAAAATCACATCGTCAAGTTCCTTATAAGATATAAACAATATTCACAACTGAGATAGTTCTGGACATAACTATTAGTTTAAGTTGTAGTATAAACTTGATGGTGGCTTGTCTTGGCCATTAGTTTATACTAGTGCGCTATGTCATATTGAATGGGTCACATATAAGACATATTCTTCTATTCTGACTGTTATGAAGAACTAGAGGTCTTGGTGACTTTTATAATTCTCAACCCTAAGTGTGGTATTTAGATATGTGGGGTGCTTGTTCACTACTTTGATTTACTATAGGTGAGAATCTTGGTAGATCTCTCATACTTCGTATTTTGGGTAGTGACATCGCTCGCATGATATCTATTTATTGTCATTGGGGCACCGTGTCCTGGACATCCAGGATGATGACGTCCCCTTGAGGAAACTCATAAAGGATTATCGTATTAAACCCTGCAGGTGGATTTAATCCTTACGACAACAAGGTTGAGTGGTACTACTCAAGGAATAATAGATATTAATTAATTAAAGCAGTCAGAAGCTTTAATAATTAATGGACGTGCGATATCTTTAACATGGGGAATTATAAAGTCTAATAGAAGCCCTGATTCGATTCGGGATAGGACGGGAGTTCAACATTAATTCTCTAGTGGGATGAATTAATGTTCTCGGGCCAAATAATGTTATGGGCTGAAAATAAGAGTATTTGGGTCCGTGAGAAGCCCAAACCCTATACCTTCTAATGGATCCCTAGTCTGGCCCACGAAACCTGAGGAGTATAAATAAAGGAGCTTGGTTTCGTCTAAATCCCTAAGCACACTAAATCTAAAAACGCAGCAGCCAGGCATTAAGGTTTTATAGAAACAAAACAGGAGACACCCTCTCCATGTTCGATAGATTGCTGTCCACTCGGCATTCGGACGAGGCTGGAAAACAAACTAGAAGATCTGAGTGGAATCAACGCCTCGATCTTCAAAGGTAACGAATCTAAACCTTTCTTTAGACGCATGTTTAGGTTTTAATTTTAATATGTGTACGTTTGGTATCCAATAACGATTCTGGGTGAAGGATCGCCTTCACCGGTGTGATCCATCAGGTGCAACATATTTTTCTTTTTGCCTTTTGTTAATTGTTTGCGAGCATCCTACCACCAGATTGTTGGACAAGGACGTGGGAATACTAAAGAAGATCGTTGGGTTTGTGTGATTGTTTTTCCTCCGTTGAATCTGCCAAAAAGGTACGCCGTACGTAACTCCTAAAATTCCGCATGTGTAGGATTTACGTGGCTATTTGTAAGCATGATATGTTGTTGTATATTTAATTGTTATTTGAATTAATATAGGATTAATTCATGCTAGTAATAATTAAATAATTTAAATTTGTATTTAAATTGCACCTCGAATAGATCCGGGCACACAATTCCCTAACAGGAACAGGTGCTGGAGCTGTTTGGTTGAGCGGTTGGTTGGCACTGGGGCGAGCACGGGCTGGATTGTGCTCAGCATAATCCCTCAAAAATGGATAAACCCGACAACCAAACGACTTGAAGTTAGCATAATTCGGAACCGATCCAAACAACAACTCAAACGGAGACTTGTCATGCAGTACGGAAGAAGGAAGGCGATTTATTACGTAGACTGCAGTGGCAAATGCATCAAACCACAAAGAAGCTGGAGCATGTGCGTGAAACAACATCGATAAACCTGTTTCAAAAATGTGTATATGCTTACGCTCTGCACGTCCATTTTGCTGAGGAGTATAAGGACATGAGAGACGATGAAGAATTCCATTCAAAGACATAAATTCATGAACTCGAGAATTAACAAACTCGGTGTCTCCATCACTCTGAAAAACGTTAACTGTCCGAGAGAATTGATTGCAAACAAAAACATGAAATTTCACCAATACAACATAGAAATCAGACTTTGCACGAAGAGGATAAATCCAAGAAAAACGTGAGTGATCATCCACAAATGCAACATAATATTTAAAGCCATCAGATGTAACAATAGGTGTCAGACCCCATAAATCGCAATGTATTAAATCAAGAACTGCATCAACATATTTTTCATTCAATGAAAATGACAAACGTTTACTCTTGGCTAACTGGTAAGAGGAACAAAGTGCAGGATTCGGTAATAAAGAAGTAACAGACAACTGTCATAGCTTTTGCAATAAAGAAATAACTGAAAATGAGACATGCCCCAGGCGAAGATGCCATAAATCAAAACTAGCCTTCAAGTCTTTATTCCGAATTGCAGCAACCAACGCAGGTACACCCCGATCAAGCAAATATAAACCTTTATCACATCTTCCTTGAGCCAGAATTTTCTTTGTGATCCGGTTCTGAATCGCACAGAATTTATCAGAAAACACAACGTCGACAGGATAATTAGCAGTTAACTTACTGATGGACAATAAGTTTTTTGTGATATGCGGCACAACCAAAACACCCAATAAATTAACATCTCCAGACAGTTTAGAGGTACCAATATGTGAAATATTTAAAGCAGAACCATTACCAACAATAACAGAACTATTACCAGTATATGGCTCAAAAGAGTCAAGAGCAGTAGTCTGATTTGTCATATGAGCAGAAGCGCCGGAATCTAGATACTAATCCGGAGTTGAATCAAAGACCTGGCAAGAGGAGTTAAATGTCTGAGCAAGGTTAGCAGAGGACATAGAAGATCATGCAGCAATGAACTGGGGACATTTGTCAGCATAGTGCTCCCGACGACAAATTTGGCAACGGGGAATATAAGTACGACGCCCTCCATTATTATTCTGACCACTAGAGTTCCCGGCTGAGTAACCCCCCGATTTGCCACAATTACTGAATTGCTGGCGCTGATTATTGTTGCCCGAGTGTGGAAAAGAACGTTCCCCACCATGCTGACCCTGGTTGTTGGACGAAGAACCACCACCCGAGTTGCCCTTATTCTGATTTCGACCACCAGAATGTGAATTACGATCCCCACGAGAAGCATTGAATGTTGCGGACGATGGATTGCCACCCTCCATAGAACGCAACATAGCTTCAAATTGACGGTCCTGATGGAGAAGGTCCCGAAACTTGGGAATATTAGCGAGATCCAATCTGGTGTCCGCAAAACTTGCGAATTGAATGCCAAGACCTCTTAAAAACCAATGACTTTTGTCATCTTCATCAATAGGACGTCCGATAGCCGACAATTGATCAAAGAGATTTTTGAATTTTCGCCCATAGTCTTCAACGGATAGGTCTCCTTTGCGAAGGGAGAGAAGCTCCTCTCGTAACGAGTGAGTGTGAGATGCCAAAGAATCCGAAAAAATGGCATGCAGAGTGGTCCATGCCGAATGAGAGGTAGAGCACTCCAGAATTTCAGATGCGGCATCTGCAGTAAGCGAAGTGGAAATAATGCTGAGCAATTTCTTATCTTTCAGACGCCAAGTGAGGAACACCGGGTTCGGCGATTGAGAGCCATCGTCAGAGGTGACCGTAGGAGGAGGAGCCACCACTTAACCATCAAGAAGTCCGATTATATCAAAACATTCAACCATATCAACGACCTGACGGCGCCACATCAGGAAGGTCGATGATTCCAGTTTGATTTACACCATGTTGAGCATGGTTGCAATGGGGAGAAGATCCGGAGTGGAAGTAGCCATAGCGGGAGGAGGACGTGAATTAGGGTTTCACGTGAGGGAGAAGGGAACAAGGAATTAATTCAAGCTGCTTGAAGAAGATAATCAAGGGGACCAATCTAGCGACACGATCGGAGGGGACGAACCACGCGTCGTATTTTGAGAAGGAAGTGGCGTATATGGCGGCCGTGTGGAGAATTAGGGTTAGGATCGAATCCTTGTTGATACCATGTGATGATATTTAGCGTATCATCATTAATGAGGTGATAGGGGAAAATCCACTATATATCAGTAATTACAATTACACCAATATGGACCAAGTCAAGAGAAAATAATTAAAGAAAAAATAAAAAATTTATTCTATAAATACATGGTCAACTACTATCCTTATTAAATAGTATCACTATTTATAATGATTAAGAATGATATGTTCATTAGTTCACACAATTGTCCATGTAATAGTCAAAGATTCAACAACTTTCATATGTGACCCTATTTCTTCAGGTAGAATTCTAGGTTTTGAGGAGTTGCTCCATTTGCAACTAAAATGTAAGGACAACAATTTGTATGAGACGAGCTTTATGCAAAAATTATGTTCCGTCTCATCGTAAAATTGTATCATAAAGTGTGCGTCAAATATAAGAATGCTACTTGAATTGGAACCAAAATATTGTGAAATAATTTGATCCACATCCGTTGTTTTTTTCACATCATAAAATTTAGAGCAATGAGAGATCGATATGCTTGACTATCCATAATAACCCAGCTTATACTTGCTCAACCTCAATTACTACTACATAAATTTGGAAGATAATATATTTTTCTTATTTTACAAAGGATTGTTAAAGGTTATTAGTTGAGACACCTCTTAAGGAACTAGGTTATTATGCATTTAGAAAAAAAAATAAATTTAACTCAATTCATTGGGCTAATTGATATTCGTGAATTGAATTGAGCCAGATTAAATTTCTGAGCCTTAAAAATATAATCCAGACTAATTTTATTTAGTTTTGGGGGCCAAAAGACCAATTGAGAGAATTAAACATAAAAATACTAACTCACCGAGTGTTCACACAAATAATTAAATCGATCAAATTTAAATATTTCAAAGACTTATAATACACATCTAATGTCCTATATAATCAAAGATATTGATCGAGTACAAGTGAATATTTTCTTACACAAAAGAATATATGTAGGACTAAATCTCAAATAGTCCTATAACTTTACACTTTTTTTTATTTAGTCTCGTAACTAGTTTTTGGAACGATTTAGTCTCATAACTACTAGAGATACTCAAATTTGGTCCCATAATTATTTTTTGGAATGATTCAGTCCCATAACTGCTAAAATTGCTCAATTTTCGTCATATGTTGCCAAAAATCACCCAAAATGACGTTGTTTCACTAGTGTGTCTGTCACATGCCATTAGAAATTGGGGATTCCCACAAAGCTCGTATTAGAGGAGTTAAGTTAGAGCAGTTTAATACACCTGTCAATTAACAAAATTATTAATTAATTAAAACAATTACTGGTAAGTAGTAAATTATGCATGTTTTTAATAGACTATAGTGCAATTTATTGGACTCATTTGTATTAAGATTGCATGATTAATTACTTATGTGTATTTTGATGATGAAATTCTATACTTGACCTATTTATTATGTTCTTGGATGATTTCAGGTAATTTTTAGAACTTTTTGAGGATGCCTGAGACGAGTCAAGTGCGAAAGGAAAATGTCATAATTAATTTGGCTCGTAGCAGAAGCCCACAAAATCAGTCCGCAGAAAGAAAAGAGCCCAATGGTTACTTTATTAATAAAATACGAGCAGCAAGCTAGAGAAGGAGTGGATGCGGCAAGATTTACTTTCAATTTGACCGACTTAGATAGGGAACAGATGAAATGGGCCAAGGCCCATGTTAATGGGTTCATTTACCTAATACTATATAATTAAGTTTGAAGGCAGGAGGAACCAAGGTGGATTTTGGGGAATTTTCAGCAGAGGCGATATTTGGAGAAGCAGACGGCAGTTTTTGGGAGAGTACCACGGCTGCAGTTTTGAGACTCGTATTTAGTTAGTTTCTTTTATCTCAACTCCGAGAATTTCTGAACCCATGTTTAATGTGATTATTTAATTCGAGACGTTTACTATATTCATTTTGGGATTGTTTAATTTATCTGTTTCAACTTCTTGCGTGTTTAAATTAATTGATTTAGATTGGTCATTTAGGTTAGTTGTTTAAATATGTCTGTTAAGTCTAAGCATATAATCCGTGTAATTGTTATATGTGGAGTCTCTTGGTAACAACTAGTGGATTCAATAGGGTGAATTAGACCAGGTTCGCGCTAAGTGTACTTGGGAATTTGTTTGCTCTCTATCCTAGGGTTTAATGCTTTTAACTGGGTTAAATCTATGGGCTAACCTAAACTGCTTAGTTAGAAAGGTTTTCTTGAAGGAGCGTCTTTTCAATTAAATATACTTAAGGGATAGGACCGGGAAATCGAAGTGTTTTAATCCCCGAGGGGCATTAATCTTGAAAACAAATAAAGTAAACGCCGAGGTCAATGTGGTCGTGTTAACATGGGGAATGAATGAACTGTGAGTTGTGATACTTGTTTCTTCTTAATTTTGTTTGCTAAAGTTTCATAGTTGTTATTTGCTTTTTATTATTTGTGTTTTAGTAGTTATAAAATTCCTTTTAAAACCCCCCACTTTTGTGTCCCGTGTTTGTCCTAGTAAATTCATACAATTAACATATTAATTATTCTACGTTCCCTGTGGATCGACCCCTTACTTGCCACTACTAAGAGTTAGTAGGGTAGATTTGGGTATTTATTTTTGTCGCACCTCGACAATGCGGTCAAATTTTGGCGCCGTTGCCGGGGAACGATGTGAATAATTTTTGTGCTTTTTGTGTGTGATTTGTGAGGGCTGTTTTTTCTATTATTTTTCTGAGTAATTTAGTGTCTTAGTTGTTGATTTCTCTCCCCCGTAAGCCCCCGTTATTTCGTGAGTTGCTGCAACTTTTCTGCAATTTTGACACTGGGTCACCTAGTGTCACATTAGCAGTGAAATTTCTGCAGTCACTCTTTGGTCATCTTTTTCTATTTTATCCTCCTTTTGTAGGTTCTCTAAGATCACAGGTCGAAGAGCGCACACAAGGGCAGGGTGTTCATCACCCGACTGACCCTCGCTACTAATCAGGTTACTCTTTTCATGTCTTACATTTTCCTATCCTGCATGTTGATTTGTATATATTGCTTGAGGTCAAGCTTTAGTCTAAGTGTGGGGGGAATTTGTGACATGATCTGAATTTTTGTGATTGTGTGTGTTTTTTATTTTGTAGTTTGTATAGGGATGTGATATTATTGTTTTGTGGTAAACTTTGGAGTTTCTGGTTAAATGTGCTTTGTTTGATGCATGCGGATTTTGTGAGTAGATGAAAATTTTCATGAGGGTCCGTTTGAGTTTATGATAAAAAGTTGGTGAATTGATGAGTTAGGTGTCTTAACCGTGCTTTGACTTTGTGAAAAAAAAAAGAAAGTAGTCTAACTAGTTTTTGCTTAATGGATGATGCGTTTTTTGTGTGCCCCTCGTGTTCGAAAAAAAAAAAGGGGTGCTGAGACAGCTGCCTACTTTCGGGGGTTCGAACGTTCAAAGTCGGAAACAATTAGAGCTAAAACTCGACAAGTAGAGTGTTGCTGTAGACCTAAAAAAAAAAAAATAATAATAAGGGGTACATTCAAATGCAAAGTCTGTTAGGATTGTCGAGTTAGATGAAGCAAGAAGAAGGAGAGTCGAAGTATGGTTAGGTGCTTGACAAGTCAATGAGTTGAGGATTTATCGTAAATAATTTTGGGAACTTGAGTGAAAATCTTTCAAAAGTTCACAAGTTCTAAATGCATTGATCTTAGTCCGGGATTTCATGAGTTGCTAATTTGCTTTGATATCACGTTCTGTGTGTAGAAAGGACCGGAGTGAATCTCTTATTTTCTCCATTGTTACTCTCTTAATGTTGGTTTACTTGAGGACAAGTAAAGGTTCAAGTGTGGGGGTATTTGGTAAGTAGTAAATTATGCATGTTTTAATAGACTAGAGTGCAATTTATTGGACTCGTTTGTATTAAGATTGCATGATTAATTACTTATGTGTATTTTGATGATGAAATTCTACACTTAATCTATTTATTATGTTCTTGGATGATTTCAGGTAATTTTTAGAACTTTTTGAGGATGCCTGAGACGAGTCAAGTGCGAAAGGAAAATGTCATAATTAATTTGGCTCGTAGCAGAAGCCCACAAAATCAGTCCGCAAAAAGAAAAGAGCCCAATGGTTACTTTATTAATAAAATACGAGCAGCAAGCTAGAGAAGGAGTGGATGTGGCAAGGTTTACTTTCAATTTGACCGACTTAGATAGGGAACAGACGAAATGGGCCAAGGCCCATGTTAATGGGTTCATTAACCTAATACTATATAATTAAGTTTGAAGGCAGGAGGAACCAAGGTGGATTTTGGGGAATTTTCAGCAGAGGCGATATTTGGAGAAGCAGACGGCAGTTTTTGGGAGAGTACCACGGCTGCAGGTTTGAGACTCGTATTTAGTTAGTTTCTTTTATCCCAACTCCGGGAATTTCTGAACCCATGTTTAATGTGATTATTTAATTCGAGACGTTTACGATATTTATTTTGGGATTGTTTAATTTATCTGTTTCAACTTCTTGCGTGTTTAAATTAATTGATTTAGATTGGTCATTTAGGTTAGTTGTTTAAATATGTCTGTTAAGTCTAAGCATATAATCCGTGTAATTGTTATATGTGGAGTCTCTTGGTAACAACTAGTGGATTCACTAGGGTGAATTAGACCAGGTTCGCGCTAAGTGTACTTGGGAATTTGTTTGCTCTCTATCCTAGGGTTTAATGCTTTTAACTGGGTTAAATCTATGGGCTAACCTAAACTGCTTAGTTAGAAAGGTTTTCTTGAAGGGGCGTCTTTTCAATTAAATATACTTAAGGGATAGGACCGGGAAATCGAAGTGTTTTAATCCCCGAGGGGCATTAATCTTGAAAACAAATAAAGTAAACGCCGAGGTCAATGTGGTCGTGTTAACATGGGGAATGAATGAACTGTGAGTTGTGATACTTGTTTCTTCTTAATTTTGTTTGCTAAAGTTTCATAGTTGTTATTTGCTTTTTATTATTTGTGTTTTAGTAGTTATAAAATTCCTTTTAAAACCCCCCACTTTTGTGTCCCGTGTTTGTCCTCATAAATTCATACAGTTAGCATATTAATTATTCTACGTTCCCTGTGGATCGACCCCTTACTTGCCACTACTAAGAGTTAGTAGGGTAGATTTGGGTATTTATTTTTGTCGCACCTCGACAGTGCGGTCAATTACTGAAACAAATCTGAAAAAATGGGGCTGAAATACCCCTAATTTTCTAAAATCAAATACTTCCCCAATGTTCAACCTTAAATCCGCGAAAACTTAATTTTGCGAAGAACATTAATTTTCCAGCCTCAATTAACAAACGTCATTGCCCCCGCCCCCACAAACCAAATCACAAGATGTGATTTCAGAGAATTGAGCGAATTTAATCTACTTTTTTTTCCCAGTAATATTTCTTTTTTATTAATTAATGATGTATTTTTTATTTAATTGTCAGGTGTATTAAATTAATTATGTCAAATAAGTGCCTAACCCATGAGCCTCGTTGGAATATCCATTTTAAAATGGCACATGACTGGCACGCTAGTAAAACAACGCCGTGTTGCGTGTTGGGTGATTTCTGACAACATAGGACCTAAATTGAGCATTCTAGCAGTTACGAGACTAAATCATTCCAAAAAATAGTTATGGGACGAAAATTGAGCAATTCTAATAGTTATAGGACTAAATCGTTCCAAAAAACAATTACGAGACTACATAGAAAAAAATACAAAATTATGTGACTATTTATGATTTAATCCCAAACTTGAATCAGAGCACATAATTTAATTTTTAAAAAAAATCAAATGCTCTATACTCCAAAGTGATCAAATCCATAAACACAAATTCAATTTTATATAATCCAAAATCTCAAATATAATTTCAAGTTAGTAATTCAAATTGATCAAATCCCTCAACACAAATGCAATTTTATATAATTCAAAATCTCAACCTCAGTACAAATTGATAAAATAAGATTAAAACAATTAGAATGTCGGGCCATCGAGCCGCCCTTTAACTTACGGGCCAAATTGATCCGAGCCGTTAGGCCTATGGGGCACATGGCTCAAGCCAAATAGATCCGAAATTTTCGTCTTGTACTTTTGTAATGTAGCCCGTACTTACATCATGGCTAGCTAGCTCATTGTCTGGGCTCAAATTGTCAGCTCTAATAAAAACACTGGCTCCATTTGGATAGATGAATTTGAAATCCATGAATTTCACATACAAATCATCACACTCTAATAGATTTACAAATACTTAGATTTGAGAGTCTAGTTTAAAATGGAAGGATTTTAAATCCTCATCAAAACCTAGTCATTTATGAAATCCCCTCATCTCTACCTCTTCCCCCTCTCCCCCTTCACTCTCTTCCCTAAACTCTCAAATATATTTGTAAATCCATTTAAAAGTATAATTTGTGTGTGAAATCCATGAATTTCCAAATCCATCCATCCAAATGGAGTCTAAGGGATGCTTGGTCCAACTTATTCAATGTGCATGATAATGAATTACAATAGAAATAATAATTACATTGCTAATGTATTGCTCTAATCTTGGAATAAGTTGGGACAAAAAATAATTGTTGGTTGAGAAATACTACAAATGTAGTAATAATTAACTTTATTTGGTCTCAGTACCTCATATAAGGTATATATGATGCAAGTGAATGTGTCATCTTTTATTCTCATTAACCATTACAATTATCTTAAATTTGTTTCCATTAGCAATTTAATTGAACAATTATAAAGCAAGCACCATTTAAGAATAAAAAGTTAAAATAATAATTTTTTTTACCTAATGTATAAAATAAAGATAAGAAACTATTCAAGAAGATGAAGCATGGTGTAAGACAGTCTCATGAGAGATTATTTTGATTTTTGCGTCATACTTTTTTTCTAATGAGCAACACTCATGTCACCATATATATAAATTTTATTACTATTATATATAAAAACTATTACAATTGTCCATAAAACCTGTCACTGCTTAAAAAATATTTTATCTTTCAATCAAAAATAATTTTATTGCATAACAATGATAATCTTTATGAATAATAGTGATAATTCTCTTTATATGTAATATCCGCATTTAAAAAATATATATATATATATATTTTTTTTTTTGTCACTATATTAAAATTCCTAAGCAATTTAGATAGAGATTAATTTGTAGTCCATAAGTTTTTCCCCTAACTTTCTCTTTTCAGTTACATTTTCTGAATTTAATATGAGTATTAATTTTTAGACGTTTCTTTTAGAACCATTAACTTTCAATCATCACAAAATTAAGTTTTGATTTAATCTTTCAAGTTTGAAACGTCCAAATTAATATGGTCAATGGGTGACTTTAAATGAATCTAATCTCATTTATTTTTCAGCCAAAAAATACTCATCTTCCCTCTTTATAGTTTATATACATATCTTTTAATTATTTATTTAATTATTCTTTTACAAAATTAATATAATTTATATTATTTTGAGATAATAATTTAAAATTTCTTTTAATATTTAAAATTATATGGTCCTTATCTCATTTGAGTCCAAAGGCTAGTCCAAATTAAATTTAAATACACTTATATATTTTAAGCCAAGCCCAAACCTATTTTAATACACCTATATAAATGAATTTTACCCTAAAAATTATACACACACCTATAGGCAAACAACAATTTGTTGCTCCCGCACGAGGTCACGGGAATATCTTTTTGAGCAGCCGTACTGTATTTCCTCCTCTCATCTTTTTAATTCTCGAACCAAGTATAGTGATTTTCTTATGATTGTTATTGATCAATTTGTATTTCTTTCACTTGCGTTATATTTATATGTATATATATAGTTGCAGGAATGTAATGTGGTGTCAGATTATAGATCGCATATGGACTGTAGAGGTCACTACATGGGTTGAAGTTTATTAAATGATTTAATTCTTGTTATCCTTGTAAAGGTATACAAGTTTGAGTTAAGTGGATCAGGAATCTTATTATTACCTTAATTCTAATAATTTTAGTTAGGATAGATGTGAGAAAGGTTAGATTTATTAAACTAGGCTAATTAGAAATTTTGATATATGAAGGTTCGAAGCACATATGTACATGGAATAAATTATTAAGAGATTAAACTTAGGTTATTATTTTACCTAAATGATGTTAGACATGAGTTCAGGACTGGTTCATTTTTATGGATCATCAATGAGAGTTATGTTATTTTTAATTTAAGGATTTATTTCTATAATTTCTAAGTAGATTTAATTATTTATAATAGGTGACGATAATCGCGAGGAATAAGTTATAAGACTTATGCATCCATTTCATCCACGACATTAATACGAGGTGGGGTTTTATTGTTTTAATCTCTACAGTGGTTAGTAGAGCTCTTTTGCATGTGTTATTCGGTGTTATATGTTTTAAATAAATTATTGAGTAATCTACTATGTGAATTATTTTCCCAATGTTATGCACATATTATGTTGGCAAAGTTACTAATAGCCAGGGGCCTTAATGTGGTCCGGGGCCGACGGGTCTTCGGGTGTATCCCGCCGTGCTCGGCAAAGTCTAATAGTCAGGGGTCTTTATTGAGTCCGGGATCGACGGGTCTTCGGGTTTAACCCGCCGTGCTCCCAAGTTCTATGGCAATGTTCCTATGGCAAAGTTTCTATGGCAATGACAAAGTTAATTCTATGGCAAAGTATCTATGGCAAAGTAGCTATGACAAAGTTCCTATGGCAAAGTGGCAATGTTTTATGGCAAAGTTTATGTGACAAAGTGAATGTGATTTACTAAGTTGATTTACTTGATTATTTATTTTTAGCATTTATATTGAATAACTGGACCTCACTGAGTGTGCTTGCATACTCACCCCTCCATTTAACATTTTCAGATGAAGGAGCTGAAGGCGGGGAGACGTGATGGATGATGACCATTTGGTGTAATTTATTATTTAAAGACATTGAACCAATTTTATTTCTTTATCGTACTTTGAGTTATGAGTTTTACATGAGATAGTATGTGTTGGTAAAATTGATATTTTGAATTAAATTCCTTTGAGATGCTATTTGATCTTTAAAGTCTTCCGTTGTTTGTCAAGTAAATTTATCATTTAATAAGTTCATAAGTCTTTCACTTCATATATTATTATTATTGACAGTTTCCACTGTTTAAATAAAGCATTGTTTTACAATAATAGTTGTTGCTCTTTACCGTTAGGGATTTGAAATTCAAATTTAGTCGCGCTCAAGTTAGTTATTTTAACTACTTTTTAGACAGTTCATTTTATGAAAATTGGGGTGTGACATTACATAACAATAATATTAAAAAAAATAAAGTTTATCGTGAATTCGAGTTCACACAATATTTTATCAATTTTTAAAAATATTATTAGGTTTTGATCCATAAGTCCATAGATCAAACTGTTTTATACAAGCTTTTGTCATAATTAAAAAAAAAATTAAGAATTTGAATGAATTTATTAGAAAAAAATTGATTATTTTAAGAGTTTGAATCACAAATGGTCCCATAACTTTGATCACAAATAAATTTAATTCCATAAGTTTTTTTATCGTCGATTTAGTCTCAATAACTTTGGACAATGATCAATTTTAGTCCCAAATTGGCCGGAACAACATCATTTTGCCATTTTTATTTGGGGCTTTCCGGGGGATGCTGTGATTGGACTGCCACGTGTATTTTTTTTTAACAGCTGTAATTTCATTCATATATAATTAAAATTTTAAGCTTAAAATTAAAACAGAATTGACGGCAAAAATTAGTCAAACACACTTAAAAATACACGTGACAATCAAGTCACAACATCCACCGGAAATCTTCGAATAAAAACGGCAAAATGACGTTGTTTCGGTCGATTTGGGACCAAAATTGGACATTGTCAAAGTTATTGGGACTGAATCGATGACAGAAAAACTTATGAGACTAAATCTATTTGAGGCCAAAGTAATGAGATCATTTGTGATTTAAACTCATTATTTTAATATTGTGACCGGCAAAATTTGTGCATGTGTTTGACAAATTGATAGATTTCCCCTTTTTCTTTAAATAATTAAGATAAATTGGAAAAAGAGGTGGGGGGAATGGAGGCCCAAAACCAAATCAGAACGATTTGTGGAAAAATAAAGGCCCAAAGTTAAAGCAAGGCCCAAATGAAAACACAAAAAATTGATTTGCGATTATTTAAAATTCCTATAAATAAACAAAATTTGGAAAAAAAAAGTAAAAAATAACAAAAATTGGAAAAAAAATGTAAAGAAACACAAAAAAAATTGATTTGGCGTTTATTTAAAATTCTTATAAATAAATAAACAAAAATTGGAAAAAAAATGTAAAGAAACACAAAAAAAAAATGATTTGGCGTTTATTTAAAATTCTTATAAATAAACAATTGGAAAAAAAAAATGTAAAATGACAGAAAAAAAAAAAGTAAAATGGAAACAAAAATTGGAAAAAAAATGTAAAGAAACACAAAAAATTTGATTTGGCGTTTATTTAAAATTCTTATAAATAAACAAAAATTGGAAAGAAAAAAAAGTAAAATGACAGAAAAAAAAATGTAAAATGGAGATGCGGGGGCTCTACCATTTGAGCTACATCCCCATATTGAACAATATTCAACAAAATCTCTATATCAAATATTTACTAGAAATGATGCTTATAATCTATATATACCGCCTCAAATTTGGTAACCATTGAATTTTTTCGCAAAAAAATATTTCTAAATCAGGAGACGAATCTATGGAAAAAAAATATTAACAAATAAAAATGGATTGAGAAAAAATCTTTATAATAATTCCAAATATTGAATTGAGCAAAGATATTTCGAATACCTTTTGAAATTTTTGGAACTTTGGAATATCTTTCTTTCCTAATACATTTAATCTAACTTTATACATAATTTTATGTTTAAATTTATGATCTAATGAAAAAAAAAAATCGGGAGACGGAAAAAAATATTAACAAATAATAATGGATTGAGAAAAAATCTTTATTTAAGTGCACTTCATTTAAACTCTAACACTAAGTTTGCTTCGGCTAAATAGTTTCAAAATACATATATATCTCAAAAATATTATTTTATTAAAAAAAATACACAAGAATGTAAATTTTTGGGCTAGATCTATTCTAAATCAAATTTAAGACAACCCTAAACAAACAAAATAAACTATTAAATAGTTTTGAATGAATATTGAAAACTCCATATAGTAACACCGATAATATATTCATTCTGAGTAATCAATTTGATATTAAAAAAAAAAACCATAATATAATCGTTGATAAGAATATTTGAATTTGTTAACTGTTCTTTCAACTTACCAAGTGTTGATAGGACATAGCCACAAAAGTTGCATTGCAATAAAAATATATAGAAAATAGTTTACTTAGTGAAGAAGATTAAGCTGATCTTAGCCATATGATGATTTCATGCCAATGACCCCACTCAGGAATAAATATTTCTTTCTCAGACAGATATTACAATTTTTAACATGTAGTAATAAATAGCTATAGTTGATCTAAGCAAACATTTGATTTATACAGAGTGCCCCTGAACTCATTTCCCTCCAAAAGAAAAATGCTCTTGAAAACATTTAATTCCCTCAAAAAAATATACCCCTGAACACATTTCCCTCCATTTTGCACAACTGGTCCCCTCCATTTTTTTGGTCAACTGGCGGTTTTCATCCAATTGACAAATGGATGAGACCAAAATTGTCAAAAAAAAAGGACCATTTTTGCACATTGGGACCATTTTGCAATCAACACTATTCTTATAGGACCAAAACTGCAATTTACCCTATAAAATTTCCATTTCTCCCGCTACAAATAGGATCCCAACCTATAATGCACGGATTTTTCTAAAAAAGCCACCGAATCGTATCAGATACTCCTAAGGTGCGGGTGCGATTCTCGTCGAATTCGCACCGGATACGCTACATGACGAATCCGTGAATAATTTTTTTAAAACAAATTAGGATACGCGTATCCGGTGCGGGAAGAGTGCATGAGTGGTTAATTTTAATTTAAGAATTTTTTTTAATTTTTTTTTTCATTTTTTCTTTTTGTTTATTTTTACAATTTTTTAAGATAAAACTTTATATGGTCATGTTATGAAGTACTAAATATGTTATTTAAATTGAACATTATTATGTAATATAATTTAAATTGACAATATATCACTTGTTTTTTTTTATTGAATTCCTTTATATCACTTATGTATTGAGCTGATTTATTTGAATGAATGTTTTGTTACTTAATTACATTAAATTATTGAAAATGTTTAAGTTTTATGTGAATTACTTACATTTGATATATTAATTTTTAAAATTGCATATATCTTATAGGTGTTATATATAATAAAATATAAATAAACAGATGTATCATTCTCGTATCGCACCCTAATTTTTTTGAAAGTCCGTATCTCCGTACCCGTATCTTATCACCCCCGCGCACACGCACCTATGCAACATAGATTCCAACTATAATTGAATTCTGAGTACTGACACATGCAGTAATTATATTTTCTAACTAAATTAAATGCTCCCTCTATCCTATTTTTATTGCTCAAGCTAAAATGATATCGATTTTAACGAGAGGGTTATTTATTAATACTACCTCCCTCTTAATTCTTTGTTTACAGTTGTTGTTTTCTCGTGTTTTAGAGAACAAGTTTTTTATTATTATTTAAAATGATAAAGTAATTTTTATGGAGGTATATAATCGATCTTTCAACAATATTAAAGACGAAAACCATGACAATAGTGATTGTAGCAACTAACCATGTTGTAGTTTACACCAAAAGTCTTCATTCCCTAATTATACCCTCCCACCATTTATTAAAGCATAACTTTTTTTTTCTGCAAAAATATAAATAAGTTTTTTAAATTTTAAATCTACAATAATTCAAGAAAATAAACTACTCGAGCACATATATTATACACATAGATACATGTATAAAATAGTAGAAATATATCAAATATTATATTTATAAATTACACACACTAATAGGGGATTGAGGGGATGACGACCCAAATAGAGATTCATGGGATTTTTTCCATAGGTTTCTAAACCATATATTTTTTAATTAAAAGACTGTATGGTAAAAGAATTTAAAAGTAATTTTATAATGGAGTTTATTTTAAAAAATAAAAATTATAAAGTAATTATTAAATAAAGTTACAAAAAAATAAAAAATAAAAGATGAGATGAAACTGCACAAATCTAAAGATGGGAGGGGTGACCAAATTAAAAGTAGTTATTTAGTTAAGTTACAAAATAAAAATTGAAAATTGAAAATAAAAAATAAGAATTAAAAATAATTATTAAGTAAAGTTATAAAAAAAAAGGGAATGAAATTGAACAAATCAAAAGATGAAAGTGGTAAAAGAATTAAAAGTGGTTATTAAATAAATTTATAAAATGACAGATAAAAGAATAGAGAAAAGCGAATTTAGTAAAATATGACAGGGATAGTATGGTAAAAAAATGATTCCCAACTCCAAAATGTTATAGATTATAGTTGTGTTTTAAAAATCGGGTTCCGGCCAATTAATTACATAATCGGCGGCATTAAAATAGAACCAGCTATTGACCGCCCCCCCCTCAAAACCGGAAAATCGTTCGAAAATCGGTGAAAAACCGGAACGAGTGAACCGCCGGTTTTCACCGGTTTTCAACAAAAAACCAAAAAAAAAAAAAAAAAAAAAAAAAATCGCCGTCCCGGTTAGCCGCCTCGAGCTTTTTTGACGTCTGTAGGTCCATCATTTATTTTAATTATCTGCCTCCCTCACCCCTGATTAAATTTATGTGTGTATGTATATATATCCGTGTGTATATATGTATATATATAGAGAGAGAGTATAGAGAGAGAGAGAGAGAAAGAAAATTTTTTGTGTGTATATGTGTCATTGTGTATGTGTCCTTTTATATATAGAGAGAGAGTATATAGAGAGAGAAATAAATTTATGTGTGTATATGTGTATATATCCATTGTAAATTTATATATATATATAGAGAGTTTATGTGTGTATAATATATATATATATATATATATATATATATATATATATATATATATATTTTGTATATTATAGGTGATGTGTATTTATGCATTTATTTGGTTTGTGTATGGATGTGATCCATGTGTCTATATCTATATAGCTAGAGAGAGAGAGAGAGTAAAGGTTAACTTATTAAACTAATATGGGTGTTGCATAAAAAAGAAAAAGTGTTGGAATGGGTCATTACTCAGTAGTGGAGAATCATTAATTCCTTTATATTCACTTATTATACTTATATTTTGATTTTTTTTTTTAAAATTATGCATATTATATATATATATATATATATATATATATATATATATATATATATATATAATATTTATTATGACATCTGGCTCAATCCGGTCCGGCAGTCCCCAACCTTTTTTTGGGGTCGTCAGGTTCAACTTCCGGTTTCGGTTTTTAAAACATAGGATTATAGATTAAGAGGAATAATTTTTTTCTTTTATTGAAGTGATTTGATCCTTAGTAGAAAATAAGACACAAAATATATATGTGTGTATAATTATTAATGACATGAGATGTAATATGTTTGAGAGAGTAAAATTGTTTTTTTTTTGTCATTTATAAAATAAACAATGATATTCATTTATGAATTTTGAGTAATAAAAAACAAGACGAATGGAGTTCAATTTTATGTATAATTTGAGTTGTTAGATTGATTAATTTCACATATATATAGTCGCCCCCAAAGACATAATCAAGTGGTAAGACTTATGGTGATATGGGGAGAAGTCATCCGACAACGCAGATTTGAACCTCATGTGGACAAAATTTCCATTGAAATAGTTGTCTTGGAGATTGAATTTTGTTGACTATCTTCCACAAGTGTCTGTACTTGGCCACATCCTTCTATTTTTAACCCGGCCGAGGTCCTGGGATTGAAGAGGTCCTGAGATTGAATCTTGTTGATCTCTCCCACAAGTTTACGCTTATATAGCCGTCGAGGGCCGAACAATCTGAATGAAGTGTTTGCTTTTGGACAAAAAACAACACAAATAAATGTCTACTACTTGCGACATCCTTCAATTCTGATCGGCGTCCCTTTAAATCTTGTTAATTCGTTCAAGTTGTCGAGTATATAAAAAATTCGATACACGAGTGAATATAGTTTTTCGTCTCTTCTTAAAAAAAAAAAAAAAAAACCCAACATAGCATCGTATCCACTATCCAGAATCGAGTTTCAACTATTACAGTTGGAAACAAACATTTAAACCAGGCATACGACAAGATAGTTGCACTAAAAAATGATTTGAATAAAAAAACAACACAAGACATTTACTAATTCAAGCCTCTGTATATAAAATTGTGATATTGCACGACTTTTGAATGCACCAATCACTACAACCATCAAAATCCCCAAACCCACCTGATATTGCCCCCAAGAATCTTCAAATCTCGAATCTATCTCAAAATTAAGCAAGAATTACCCACCTTTTTCTCAAATTTTCTTATTCTTCTGCAGAAGAACACGCAGAACACACACTGAGGAAAAAATTGAAGAGAAATGATGGGCGTGATGAGTAGCCGGTGTTCCCACACTTCCCATATCACCGCAATCATCATCACCAGTTTTTTTCGCCATAAATTTTGATTATCTTTTTTTTTTACCTCTTTTGAACGGTACTCGAAGCGAATTTAGGTGAAGGGTTTTTTTGGGTTTTGACGAAAAATGAAATTGAATTCAGTAAATTTTATCACTCTTCTGTAGTAGGTATGGCGAATCGTGAATCTGCGTACGGCGGCGATGGTTGCGGCGGCGGCGGCGCTTCGAATTGCAGGAAAAAGGTCAAGATTTGTTCTGATGATCATCCTCTGTTCTTTGGTAAGTGGGCTTTTTTGTCATTTCAGAATCTGGTTAAGTTGACTTTTTGATTATGATATTTATGTTTTGATTCTGGGATTTATATATATATATATGTGTTTTTTTTTAACAGAAAGGTATGCTTGTAGATCAACTTGTTCAGTTAGGTGAATTTGTGAAGAAATAGAGATTTCTTGTTTATGTACCCTGTTTGACTGTTCATCTTCCATAAAATTGGTTTTTACATTGCTTATGTATTTATCTTCATTTATTTGGATACCTTCGATGTGTAATGACAATGATGTTCATTATTTGTATGGATCAAAAACTCACAATCTTTGTTCCCAAATTAACTTTTTTTTTTTTTTGATATTATCAAATTAAAATGAAAACACCACTTAAAATACTCATTTTGATTCAATACATCGGTCAGTTAAAGCTTTTGCCCGTTAAAACTGACTAGTGTATCGAGCTGCAATGAGTATTTAAAGTCGTGTCTTCATTTCCTATTATCCGGAGTTTGATTTATTTGCAATAAAAGAAAAAATTGTGATTTTTCCGACAACTAAGCCTTTTGAGAATATCGAGTTTTATTGCAAATCAGAGGATGAGCTATGGTGTAGATCATGTTTAGCAATGAACTTTTATTTGTTTTTCAGGCAAAAACTAGTGTGAGACGGTCTCATTGTGAGATCGTTCACAAATTAACATAAATTAACATCCACTCCTTTCAAAGTGTTAAACCCTCATTCCCAAATTATAACTTCGCCTCACCATGAGATACCCTTGCGTTCAACTTTCATTTGATTTTTTTTTTTTAATAATGCATCCCTAATACAAATCACCATAATCCATTGCAAGTTATTTAAATCAATAGTATGCATCTCATTTTATATAAAGTGCTTCATGAGAATTGAGATGTACAAGGCTCAAGACCTTACACTTTGAATCACTTGCCAGTTGCCAATTTATTGCTAATATGGGAAAGCCAGTGTCTTACGAAAACGGAGCGTGGGGCGAGTTGCTTCCAGATTCTATAACACCCCTAATTTTTCTAGTCGATTCTTTATCATATCACGTTTATTTTACATTAATTTCAATATATCGATTTATGAATAACATAAATTATTCACATCGTCATTTGTCGTTTAATTTGAATATGGAATCTTTTATTTTCAGGCTCAAGTACAATGGTAAATTTTGGAGTTGTAGGTAGTTCCTCAAACTCTTTCTATCAGTTTTTTGACCCACAAGAGAATGGAGATGAACATTTGGACGATTATTTCAATCAACCGGATAAGAAGAAGAGGCTTTCAGTGGACCAAGTCCAATTTCTTGAAACAAGTTTCAAGAATGAGAATAAACTCGAACCAGAAAGGAAAGTTCAGCTCGCTGATGAACTTGGTTTGCAGCCTCGCCAAATTGCCGTATGGTTTCAAAACCGAAGGGCTCGTTGGAAGACAAAGCAGCTCGAAACAGAGTATGAAATGCTACATGCTAGCTATACGACCCTGAAAACGGACTATGATTACCTTATCAAGGAGAACGAGAAGCTAAAAGTGCAGGTGATATATGTATATATTACTCCCATTGGTTCTAAAGTAACAGTGCACAACTAATAGTGAATGAAAACAAGTAATACTGACCAACTAATACCTTTTAGTAAAACAACTAATACTATTTACAATTGCACTTGAGTTACACAGTGCAACTGGTACATGTAAGTTTATCAATATATGTCTTGATTTTGAAATATATATGTGTTTATATAAAGTTGGTATTTTTATTAGGTTTTTCATCTGAACCACGATGGACTTACCGAAGACTCTTCAAGAACTTTGCAAACCATGTTGCAGAATCTTTAGGATATCTTGTTAGATCATTGACGTAGTCTATATAAATTAACCCGAATCGTTCCGTGTATCCCGTCTCCCATTCGTAGTTGTCGCACCACGACCAGTGGTAATAACCCTTCACTTTATCCAACAACTCCTTCTGCCTGCAACTACGATCCATGCCTAGTGTTGTAATATTGAACAATCAATTTAGGAGAGTGTCTAGTGTGAAAATTTTCATGTATGAAAATCTATAAAATTGTCATAAATCAACCATCTACACTCTAAATACTAAATAGTGAACCTTAAATTATGACTTATTCGGGCCGGGTGAATCATGAATCACTTGGGCCGAGTGAACCATGAACCACTCAATTTTGTCTTACCTTCACCAATTACAGAATTTGGTTGTAAATTAAAGTTTTTTCACTTATGAAAATTTTCATACTAGACTTTGCCTCAATTTAGTTATGAGATCAATATTAGACAGTTATAGTTTTTGGGATGAAAAATGGGCAATAGATAAGTTATGTTTTGTTCTCCTAGTGTACATATATAAGTGTGTATTAATTATTTCGGACAAAAATATTTTTTTTTGTCATGTAACTTTGTCATTTTTTTATTTTGGTCATTTTAACTTTTAAATTTTATTTTTTTACCGGCAACTTACACATTTGTACCATTTTTCGATTTAGATTCATGTACGTTACAAGATGAAAATCAAAATTAAAAAATCAATAGGACCAAAAAATAAAAAATGTTTAAATTATAAGATGAAAATGAAACTTTAAAAGTCAATGCCCAAATTCAAATGGTGGTAAAGTTACATGGCGAAAAAAAATATTTCCCCTAATTATAAAGTTGTAATAATTGAAACTTACTTCATTACTTTGAGAATATTGGCAAGATGATCTTGGATGTATTTAGTCCTTTGAGTGTCATTGCAGGCCTTCTTGGCTGTGAGCTTGATATCGTTCTTAGAAGAAACCCCTATATATGTACAAAATATATACAATGATCTTTTAATGTACAAAATAACAAGTAACTAATTAAATTAAATAATTATTGTTACCGTTTTCAGTGATGTAGAGTTCCTTTAGTTCTTTGTAGAGATCAAATATATAATCCAGGAGATAGTAAATTCCCCATGGATATACGTACAACCACGATGATCCACTCTAAATATCGGACATGACAAAAAAATTGATGTTAAAAATAGCTCAATATATAATCTTTAAACCAAACAAATAAATGTAAAATTAATATAGGGAAAAATCAAATGTTATTCTTACTGCTTCTCCGATGTATAGGCCGTCTCGATCATCTAAATATAATTAAAATATGGAAAGCAGCATAAATTCAATTAAAGAAGAAAACATAATATATTGAATTCAATTAAGTTTGTCAATTATAATTTATTAGGTTTGTTTACTTACAAGAGAATGAAGCTTTTTGATCCACAAAGTAGCCATACATATAAACAGGAGGGTGGGGATGGTATGCAACATACTTGGCTGTGTAATAATTCAATCCTATGAAATCTACACAACCTCTCAGCATATTAGATTCTTCTTGTGTAAAACATGCCAAATTGTCTCGAGGTACAAATTCTATCATAGTTTTGGGGTACTGTCCGTACAGTACCGGTTCCAAAAACCTAGAACCAAGAAATTAAAAATAATTAGAAAGACACACAAAAATTTATGTAAACCCGAGTTTATGGTGAACTCTATTTTTTTAGTATTACTGTTATGTATAAAAACTATCAAAAACTGTCGGTGTGGGAAAAATAAAACATTTTTAAACAATGATAGTTTTTATGTATAACAGTGATATAGTTAATGCATAAATTGAAATACTGCTCTCTCTATCCCATTTGTATAAACTTGTTTTACTTTTATGAATCTCTCAATTATATAGGTCTAGATATGAAGTAAGTTTATAAAATTCATTTACTAATATAACTCCATTTATTTTTTAATCTCTATGAAAAGTCAAACAAATTTATATAATAGATACTGAGTGAGTACTATTTAAATCGATCGTCAGTGTTGTTAATTAGAGGGTAGTTTTGATGTACCATGCAAGCATAAAGTCGATTGCCCTGTAAGCAGCAGCTTTATCTGCCTCTGAAGTTTCATCGCGAGGTACAAACCAATTTGAGATAAGTACTATACCGATCTTGCCTTCTTGAATTTCCTAATCATAATTAATTATCATGAATTGAAGCGTATTAATAAAATTTGATTACGTATATACTCCTCATATTCCATATAAAATTCATCTTCGTTGTTCACTTTATTTGCTATTTAAATGTCATTTTGCATTTTGTATTTTATATTATTGATTAATAATATTTCTTCCAAATTTATTTTAAATTCATTAAAAAAAATTCTCAACAATAATAGTATTTAAACCCAATAGATTCACTCCCTTATATAACCCCAATTATATATATATATATATATATATATATATATATATATATATATATTAAAACAAAATAAAATGGTGAGGGGCCATGGCCCCCTAAGGTTTCGATGTGGCTCCATCGTTAGCTATTTGTGCATACAAATTATCATTGTTATGCATATACATCATTACTGTTATAAATATGAAGTGTCACGGTAAATTATTTGGTAAATAGTGCATAACAATGATAACACATACACATAACAGTAACAATCGAAAAAGAGAGTTCACATGAGTGGATGACGAGTTTAAATAACAAACGACCACATAACTTTGACCCCAAACAAATTCAGTGCCTTAACCTTCTTTTATTATCAATTTATTCGCAATATCTTTGATAATTCCCAATTTTAGTCCCAATTCTACTAAAAAATACAAAACTATGTGGTTTTGTTGATTGGATTTGGGGCTTTTTGGCAGAGGTGTGACTCGAATGCCACGTGATTTACACTTGAAATTACAGATAGTAGAATTTAACAAAAAAATCAAAACAAATTAATAAACACTTAATATTAAGACATAAATTCGCGATCTGGTTGAATTATTTTTACACGTGGCAATTCACTCACACTCGCGCCCATAAATTCCAAAAATTCAGTCGGCGAAATGACATAATTTTGAATTTTTCGACAGGCTCGGGACTCAAGTTTGACATTGTCAAAGATATTGAGACTAAAACGTCAATAAAAAAAGTTATAAGCTTGGATCTATTTGAGACCAAAGTCATGGGATCATTCGTGATTTCAACCCCACATTAATAAAATCAGGGAATTAAATCAAAATAGTCTCATAACTTTGCACTTTTATTGAAATAGTCTCATAATTATCAACTTTTTCAATTTAATCGATCCTATATGTATTCAATTTGATCTAATTTAGTCTCAAATCGCCGGAGGTCGCTCAAAATTGCCCAAAACAACGTCGTTTTGACACGCGCCCCCAATTTTGACCGGAATATGTAAGACATGTGTTTAAAACGACGTTGTTTTGAACAATTTTGAGAGACCTCCGGTGGTTTGGGACTAAATTTGATCAAATTGAATACATGTGAGACTAAATTGAAAAAATTGATAATTATGAGACCATTTAAATAAAGGTGCAAAATTATGTGAATATTTTGGTTTAAATCCCATAAAATCATGATGTTATATAATTACCTGGAACTTGGTTCTATACAAATGGACAGCCTGAGCATGCGCAAGAAGCATATTTCTAGCGACAGTATAGGCCCCCCTCGGTTCAGCCTTGACGGAGTTAGGAGACGCCGTTGGATCAGGGATTTTGTGGGCTGGTGGAAAAACGCCTTTAATATATCCGCCATAACAATAAGTCCATGGTTCATTTATGGTAGTCCAGTATTTCACCCTATCACCAAATTCACTGAAGCATAACTCTGCATACTCACCAAAATCACCCTGCAATTATGTTTGGAATTAATTAATATTTTGTGGAAAAAAGTAATTGGAAAAGAAAGAATTAAATTAAATTAATTACTTTATTTTTTTGTTTAAGAAACCAGCATACTCTTTTTCCAAGCAGCAAGGAGTGTCAAAGTGATGAAGAGTCACAAACGGCGCCATGCCTGCATAATATAAGTAGAGACCCAGAGAGAGAAAAGGAGAAAAGAGAGGAAAAAATTAACAAGATAAAATCGTCCTGTAATTTTAGGCATGTTCAATTTTAATTTAGAGTAACTGTAGTCCTGTAAATCAGGTTTATACATAAATTCTATTACTGTTATGTGCAAAAATTATTACTGTTATTCACAAATTATTTTAATTTTTAAAAGAATAAAATATTTTTCAAGCAGGGATAATTTTTATTCATAATTAACAGTGATACTAAAAAAATCGAATTCACGGTAAATTCGGGGCTCACACAAATTTTTAAATATTTTGATGTCATTTTTAGTCCTTTTCGAAAATTCAATTTCCTCCAAATCAATTTGGGCACTTTAACGTCCTCCACCCAAAATTGAGTAGTAATATTTTTCCAACAATTTTTTTTCCGGAGTTGTGATAAGCGGATTGCGAAATTGAAGAAAAATATATAAAATGTTGGAACAGAAAAAGAGTTTGACATAGCGATTCACTGGAAAATAAATTTTCCGGCAAAGATTTTGATTTTGGCGTTAAAAATATCAAAATTGAAAAAATAAAAACATACTAAACTAAAATTGAATACATTCAAAGTTACAACCATGGGCTAGGACGGTGTCAATAACGTCATTGTAGAAAGCAATTCCTTCTCTGTTGATTCCATTGCTTCACCGTCCACCTATAATTTATCAGAATTTTATAAATTCAGGTTAATAATTTCTAAAATATATTTTCGAAATTATTGTTTCTAATTACTACTCCCTCCGTCTCAATATTATTTTACATTTACTGTTTTCTGGTATTTTAACGAGCGAATTTTTTTTTATTAGTATTTAAAATGATAAAATTATAACTTTTAACGTGACATATAATAAATTAAGGAGAGGTAGATCTATCATAACATCCTTAAAAATCACTTTATAATTTCAAATACTAATAAATAACTCGCTCGCTAAAATACGGGAAAAAAAATAGTGTGAAAATAAACTTGTAACGGAGTATTATTTTAAGATAAGTTAATTATGAAATAAAGGGTAGCAATGATTACGTGGCAATATTCTTGTCCATGAAATAGAAAATCTGTAGGAATCCAAACCCATTTTCTTCATCATCTGAATATCTTCCTGCAGCAATTATATTACTAATAATTTCGTTTGATACTAAAAAAAATAATAAAAATACTACATCCGTACCTTGTATCTATTGTACATATCACATGCACCATTTCCATTAGATCCATCAGCTATTAACCCTATAACCACCCACATAATTAGTATATAATTAATTAATTATCACTAATTTTTATAAGTAATTTGTGAGAAAAAGAGAGATCTGGACCAGGATTGCTAGTAGAGAACTCATCCCATATACTGAGGCCTTTCCCACCTTTTGCATAACCTCCTTCAACCTGCACAAAAAAATGAGAAGAATTAATAAATTAAAAAATGCTCAAGAAATTAATAACATCAAGATATACATGTCTCCTTTTTACATTATTTAAGTTAAAATTAATGAATATTGAGGGATGAAATTAGACCTGATATGCAGATGTTGCAGTTCCGAACATAAAATGTTTAGGGAAATTATGACGTCTTAAATAGCTATTATCCGTTTCAAGTGGAACTGGTCCTGCAGTGATTGAAGGATGAACAATCTTATCATTTGATTTCTCCATTCCTGAAGTAATTAAACACTACTAAAACAGTTGAGCTTGATGATCAAAGTGATGATATACCATCTATATATAATAGGCAAAGTATATTGTGAACAATTTTCATACAGGGGTCCGTAAATTCAGCGCGGTTTCCCCGTTTCACAAGCCTGTTTCATCTGGTGTTTCATGTCTTGGATTTGTGCCACGTGATTATGGGCCGGGTGAACCATCTACATCCTAAACACTAAATAATAAACCTTAAATCATGGCCTATTCGGGCCGGGTGAACCATGAACCACTCGGACCGGATGACGGAACGGAGTGGATCGGAACAGACACGTGGAGCAAATCCGAGGCATGAAACACTAGATGAAACACGCATGTGAAATAGGCAATCCGAGCCGCCGTAAATTTGAATTGTATAACAGAAAGTTATGACTTATATTTATAAAGACACAAATTCATATGAGAGGGTCTCATACATGAGATGGAATTCAAATTAGCGCAAATCACACCCATCTCTCCCAAAGTATTAAAGCCAACGAATGGACAATTTAAATGGGTGGAGTGCTTTATTGGAATCGAACCCTGGATTTGAGCTGAGCCAGATACTCTAATTCCATGAAAGAATTCCGTCTCATCCAAAAGTCCGAACTTGTAGAGAGGATCGGGAATCAATTCATTTATTTAATTTTCCTCAACACTCCTCTTCACTCGTGGGCCGAATCATTGCCTCTGCCCTCTAGGGAGGAGGCCCAACGAGTGGACAATTTTAAATGGGTGGAGTGATTTCCACAGGAATCAAACCCAGGATCTGGGCTGATCAAGAGGCTTTGATACTATGAAAGAATTTCGTCTCATCTAAAAGTCCGAACTTATAGAGAGGGTCGAGAATCAATTCATTTATTTAATTTCTCTCGACAAATACAGAATTAGTTTAACGGTGAAGAAATTTTATTGGAGACCGACTTTATGCTAAATGCATGCCTTAATCACTTTGATACCATTTCCCTTTTTTTTAGTTATTATATTTTTTGTGAAAATGACATGCGTTTGATCGATTTTCAAAGAGGACAAAAAAACTTATAGGTACATCGGGAGGCAGTAGATTTTTCACTTCGAGAGATTCTTTTCTTTTTTTATTAAAAGGAATTAATATTTTTATTTTTTAAGAAATTTTAATGATAAAAATATTAAAAAAAATAAAAATCAGTTTTGCTTACGATGGAAAGAAATTAAGTAATTATATTTTTAATGTACATTGCACCACATTAGTTTTTCATTTGTGTTAAAAAAAAATAAAGTTTGTCAAAAATTGTTTTGAGCCCAATCATGCATGTGTATATGATATAAAAGTAAAAATAAATATTGGATACAAATTATATAATATTTAAATAAATAATAGTATTTATATAACATTTTATTACCTGACTCACACAAAAACCGGTTAAGATCTCTATTTTCAATTTTATTATCTTTAATATTTAAAATAGATGATAATTAATGATGCCTCTAAATAAATATATGAATTAAAGAAAAAAAAATCCTATTTAGATGGTGACAGAACAAAATTAGCCAGCAAAATCTTTTAATTAAATTGCCTTGAATATAGTGTGGGCAAATTTAGGACCACTTGTTACTGAATTCAGGAGAAAGTATTATCTAATACGTAAAGTTTTTTTACTTTTTCTATTAAAGATAACATCCGAACACAATTTTTTATTTTTTTCAAACGTTTACGTATTGGCAACATTTTTGCACAGATTGGAAGGAGATGTATACTTTAGATTAAAAGAAGCTTCACCATCCAACTACACCAATTGGACGAGGGTTTTATTGTGAAATATTTCAACAGGAAATATAATTTTGAATGGAAAGAAGCTAAAAATTTGTGAATCCTATGCCGTTCGAGCCGGATCAAGTTGACTTTTTTTAAAATTTGGGCAAATGAAAAATAGGAAAATTCACTTTCAATTTTTGTTATTATAAAGATAAATATGTGTTATTGTAACGATAATTATGTGTTACTATACGTGATGATGAAAAAAAAAGATAGTTTTACTAATCCAATGGTGTAATCTGGTGATCTGGACTTTTACTTTAGGCAGTTGGTCACAAGTCAGAATGAGAATTAAATAGAAACATAGTAGGTAGCGGATGAAAATAGAGGGAGTATCGTTTTGTTCATATATTAATAACATACTGTTGGGATAATTTTAGTTTTGATTATTATGTCAAAACACTGTGTAATAGGACAAGCTAAGTAGTATAGAAAGCTTGCGTTTCTATACTTAGTTTTATTCTTACATGTAACAAATTGAGGGGGAACTCATCAAGAGAAGACGAGACTGATCAAGAGAAAACGAGACTGATGAGTTCCAGATGCCGTGCGTAATGCGTATCGTAAATCGAAATCACGGGCAGATGTCTTTGTCAGAATCGACTCGGCTGTCGTAAAAATGACATCTTTGACTGAATCGATCTGGCTGTCTGAAATGACCTACTTTGCAGAAATGACCAGCTGTGTAGAAATGACTCTTTGTCTTGGCAGAATCGACTTCTTGTCTGAATCGAATCGAAAAGATCTCGATGTCTTTGAATAAATCGATCTGTTGGTCTTAACATACCGATATCTTGACTGATGTTGTCTTGATCGATCGACGAAAGTGATTCGGATCGGTAATCGAACAAGAAAAACAAAGTAGCCGAATCGATCCGTTAGACACACAAAAAGCTGGCCAATTAGAAAATGACAACACATATATGGATGTGACATAAAGTTGCAAAGAATAAAATGAAAAGGAAAAAAAAAAAATTTGGAAGATTATTAAGATGGATTTGAATTTACTCTCCAACGGTAATATTCAAATCCACACTATAAATACATTGCACTATCTTCAAAAGAAGATAATGGAGGATGCTGCAAAGTGAAGATTAAAGCTAAATATTCAAGCATCTCCATTCAAGAACACAGAACATTAAATATCAAAATCTACCCAAGAGTGTTCTTCATTGTATCTAAGCATAAATGTCATATCATAAGCTTAGAGAGATTTTTCCAACCTTAGCTTAAAGGTTAAAACAATGTAAGGGAAAATCTCACCTAGTTGGAAATAACACCAAACCCAAACCCTTTCTTGAGAGAGAATTAGTGGTTAAGTGAGGTAGTTAAGAAGCAATCCCGTAAGGGAGGGTAGGTGATCCCGTGAGGGAGATAAGTCCCGAGAGAGTGAGAACTCATTAAACATCTATAGGCAATCCCGTGAGAGAGATAAGTCCCGAGAGAGAGAGAGAGAGAGAGAGAGAGAGAGAGAGAAGAACTCATTAAACATCTATAGGCGATCCCGTGAGGGAGATAAGTCCCGTTGAGTGAGAGCTTCATAAATATCTATTGGTTTAGTTGGTGCCCCATGAAGGGAAGAGTGGATGTAGGAGTTGGACTCCGAACTAGGCTTGGCAGCGGGGCGGGAATTCCGCCTCATGGGATCCGCCGATCGGGCGGGGAATCCTCACAAAATTCCCGTGGGGGATGGATGAATTTTTGCCCCAAAGGTCGGGCGGGTGGGGGCCGGGATAGCATTCCCTCCCCTGCTCCCTCTCGGGGCCCCGAATTAATTTTATAATTTAAATTAATATATATAATTATATATACACATATATATATATAATTAAATAATATGTTTTAAAATTCTAAACTCTAATCTTTAAATTATAGTTTACTAATATATATTTTTTGAGGAGGAGCTTGACATGGAGGCAAGTGAAACGGAGAATTGAAGTTGTTTAATTATGAGAAAGAACAAATGAGATAAACAATAAGCTATTTTTTATTTTTATTTATGTTGTATGCTTAATTTTATATTTCGATTTTTTGTTGATGTTGATGTTGAACTATTTTTTAATTTTTATAGATGTTGTTTAATTTGTATTTTGAATTTTTATATTCGTAATAAAATTGTGAAAATTAGATTTTTATAATTAAAAAAAAAAGAAGGTGGGGCGGGGATTTCCCGAATCCCCGCGGGGATGAAATTCCCAATGAGGCGGGAATGGGGCGATTTTTTCCCGAAGGGTTCATGATTCCCACCCCATTCTGAATTTCAGGGACGGGGGGGGAGTTGTTCCCCACGCCGCCCGCCCCCATTGCTGCCTACTCAACCTATATAAAAATGTGTGTGTTCTTATTTGCTTTCATATTAACTGTCATACATACTTTAGCAAATCTGCATAACACATTCGCAAAAATTTTAAAGTCACCTCCATTGGGATTTTTCGGGTTTTAACTCGGCATTTTCGGGACCAACAATTGGTATCAAAGAAGGAGTTCAAAAGTTCACTAGCTTTTAATGTGACCACCTGAACTGATATTTTTTTGTTAAAACCCATTTAGTTTAAAATGCATAAATTTTATAAAATTCATGGAGGTTGACAATCATCTTATCATTTTTTTAATGCATCAAATCCTCATCATTTCACTTGTTTAACTAACACTGTTTTCTCGTTTTTTTTTGTTGTTAGTTAGTTTTGGCATCATGATCAAAAAGGGAGAAATTGTTGGGATAATTTTAGTTTTGATTATTATGCCAAAACATCGTGTAATAGGACAAGCTAAATTGTATAGAAAGCTTGCGTTTCTAGACTTAGTTTTATTCTTACAGGTAACAAATTGAGGAGGAACTCATCAAGAGAAGACGAGACTGATCAAGAGAAAACGAGACTGATGAGTTCCAGATACCGTGCAAAATACGTGCAGATCAGAAATCAAAATACGTGCAGATGTTGTGCATAACTGATCTGCTGTGCAGAAATGACCTGATGTGCAGAACTTGTTGGGAAATTTAGAGTTTTGATGAAAGTTCTAAAACACATGTAATAGGACCAGTCAGACCTGTTAGCCGACTGATGTTTTTAATACCAGTTATAAGATGACCAGTTGATAATTATTATATAGAACAACTGATGTATAAGATAGGTCACATATTAAGGGGGAACCTCAATATGTATAGGTCAGATCTAAAGATCAGAAGAACAAAAGATCAGCTGAAGTCCGACAGGCCAAAAGGCAAGGAAGGATAGAAGATCAGACGATCTTATAAAGTCAAATAATCAGGTGAAGTCTTGAAACACAAATTCAGAAGACCTGAAGATCAGATGACTACCAGAAGATCAGACCAGAAGACCTACATCAGCCGAGCCTGCTAGTTGAGCTAAGACAATCGCACCGTAAGACTTATCGGTAGACTAATCGGTTATCGATCGGTCACCACACACCAGTGGGTAAATCGATGTTTCACCAAGTCATACGTTGTTGATCTGAACAAGAAGAATGTCAACGTTAGTTGGTAGAACAAACACTGAAAAGTGCTTTTGTTAACCAATAAGAACAAGACACGTATGAACGGAGTCGACAATACGGGATTTGGTGTTGCTTGGTCAAACGACTATAAAAGACAACTATTCATACTTTCGACCATGCCGTCCTGAAGCACGTCACATCAAATCCTACATATCTACCAAATATAGCCGGAAATTCAAATTGCTCTCCAACGACTCTTTGATTTTGAGGTCTATAAATATGGGATTACTCTTTAGAGTGAACACACAGAAATTATCAAGAAGCTCATATTATAGTCAAATTTCCGCAAGAAGAACACAACCTTGAAGATTATTTTTCTAAGTGTTCATCCCATAGTTCTTAAAGATGTAAATCTATCCTCTGGTTTAAATTTAAATTTAATTCTAGGAAAGATTTCAAAGTTGGAACAAACAACAAATCTTACCCAAAACCCAAAGTTAGGTTAAGTTTGTTTAGTAAGATTTTAGACTAGGGTTTCTAGTTCTGATTTATGGGATCGGTTGAGTGAGAGCTCCATAAATATCTGTTGGTGTAATATGTTGGACTAACACAATAATCTAAGTCCAGTTGGTTAAGTCGGTTAAGTTGGTGCCCCTTGTGATAGGGAAGAGTGGACGTAGGACTAGTTGTCCGAACCACTATAAATCTTGTGTGCATTTACCTGTTTGATTAACTGCTTCACACTATTGCACACAACTTGATTAAATCTGCATACATATTCTGAGTTAGGATCGCCAAGCACCAAGTTCTCGATCCGATCAGATTGACCCCATAGTCATCTGATTGAAAACAACTTCGGAATCTGATTTGTTATAAACTGGTTTTTCATACGAGTATAAACTAGCTTCCGCACAATCAATTAAACTGATAGATACCGAACTGATCTGCCCTCAGGCGATCAGTAAGTTGGATATCAGTCCAAAACTGATTCACTTGCACTCTGATCAGACAAACTGCCATCACACCGATCCGCTGACGAAAAAGTTTCGTAAGTCTATTCACCCCTCCTCTCTAGACTTCCGCCCTCACGAAACCCGTTCGGGACCTCTGAATCGATCTGTTTGTGCGAAATGACCTATTGTCGTGCGTAATCGACTGCTTTGGAAGAAATGAACCGAACAGATCTGCTATCTTTGAATAAATCGATCTGGCCAGGCCAACGGACCTGATATATTGACTGATGTTGTCTTGATCGATCAAAAACTGAACCATAAACAAAGTAGCCGGATTGATCTGTTGGATACACAAAAAGTTGGCCAATGAGAAAATGACAACACATATATGGATGTGACATAAAGCTCGCAAAAACAAAGGCAAAAAAGACAAAAAAAAAGGTTGGAAGACTATTAGTATGGATTTGAATTTACTCTCCAACGGTAATATTCAAATCCACACTATAAATACATGGAACTATCTTCAAATGAAGATAATGGAGGATGCTGCAAAGTGAAGATTAAAACCAAATATTCAAGGATCTCCATTCAAGAACACAGAGCATTAAATATCCAAATCTACCCAAGAGTGTTCTTCATTGTATCTAAGCATAAATGTCATATCATAAGCTTAGAGAGATTTTCCTAACCTTAGCTTAAAGGCTAAAACAATGTAAGGGAAAATCTTACCTAGTTGGAAATAACACCAAACTCAAACCCTTTCTTGAGAGAGAATTAGTGGTTAAATGAGGTAGTTAAGAAGCAATCCCGTAAGGGAGGGTAGGCGATCCCGTGAGGGAGATAAGTCCCGAGAGAGTGAGAACTCATTAAACATCTATAGGCAATCCTGTGAGGGAGATAAGTCCCAAGAGAGTGAGAACTCATTAAACATCTATAGGTGATCCCGTGAGGGAGATAAGTCCCGTTGAGTGAGAGCTCCATAAATATCTATTGGTTTAGTTGGTGCCCCATGAAGGGAAGAGTGGATGTAGGAGTTGGACTCCGAACCACTATAAAAATATGTGTGTTCTTATTTGCTTTCATATTAACTGTCATACATACTTTAGCAAATCTGCATAACACATTTGCAAAAATTTTAAAGTCACCTCCATTGGGATTTTTTGGGTTTTAACTCGGCATTTTCGGGACCAACCCATGCATTTCTCTTTACAGTAACACATTTATGTGTGTATATAACACAAATAATTGCTATTTGTCCTTACAGAATAACACATGCATACATTTATAGTAACACATGTTTGTTCTTATAGTAACACAGACCTTGGAGCGAGATTTGCTTTTCCGTCTTTGCACAAATTTTATTGAAAATTTTGTTTGACCCGATTCGATCCGCACATTATCCACGAATTTTTTACTCTGTGTTTATTAAAACCTCCTTATATACTGAGAGTTTTTTTTTTTCATGTGTCAACTCCTCATTAATTCTGCTTATAATGTGTTAGCACCATATTTCATCTTATGTATCGACTCTTCATTAATTATCTTTATATGTGTGTCATTTACTAGTTGAATTCATTATATATGATGTATCATCAAAATAATAAATTTATAATACATTATTACATTGAGTAAAATGATTAAATAAATTAAAAAAAATTAAGTTGACTACTATGTCTTTCATATGTCTTTCTTCCATTTACTATAGAACAAAAGTAGAACACATGACAAGGTACCAGTAGACAACTCATGGTTTATCCATATTAACTATGTCTTTCTAATAATGCCACGACATCTGGGACAACAGTTCAGAAAGCAATACTCAATACACTAATGACAAGGTACCTACTTCCAGAATCATGAAAAGCCATCCTTCAAACTAAATCATTGGTGATTCTTCTGTTGGTGTACAAAGTAGAAGAAGGGTAAGCTCAAAAGATGTTGTAAGATTTGTTTGTATGTCTTCTATATGCAACATGGTTAATTCTGAATGCTATCATTCTATAATTGAGCCCAAAAATGTCAAAGAAGTCTTAAATGATGAAAATTGGATAAATGCTATGCATGAAGAACTTAATCAGTTTGAAAGGAATGATTTTTGGGCATTAGTTTCAAGACCTAGTAACACTAATGTTATTGGAACCAAGTGGATTTTTAAGAACAAAACTGATGAGTCTGGAAACATAGTAAGGAATAAGGCTAGATTGGTTGCCCAAGGATACACTCAAGTTGAGGGTATTGATTTTGATGAAACATTTGCACCTGTAGCTAGGATTGAATCTATTAGATTGTTATTGACTATTGCATGTTTTATCAATATCAAATTGCATCAAATGGATGTAAATGTTGCTTTTTTGAATGGTATCTTGAATGAAGAAGCTTATGTTGAACAACCCTTAGGATTTGAAGATCCTCACTATCCTGATCATGTTTATAAGCTTAAGAAAGCTTTGTATGGCTCAAAAAAACTCCTAGAGCTTGGTATGACAGATTGACTGACTTTCTTTTGCAGTTTGGTTTTGTTAGAGGAGAAGTAGACACAACTTTATTCATTAAACAGGTTAATGAAGGGTTGATGATTGCACAAATTCATGTTGATGACATAGTATTTGGAGCAACATCAAACAAAATACTGAATGAATTTGTTGAGGCAATGTCATCTACATTTGAGATGAGCATGGTTGGAGACTTGAATTACTTTTTAGGTCTGCTGATCAAGCAAAAGGATGATGGAATCTTTATTTGCCAAAGCAAATATGCAAAGAACCTGGTTAAGAGATTTGGTCTTGAGAACTCAAAGCATATGAAAACACCTATGAGATCATCTCAGAAATTGAACAAAGACAGTGCTGGTCAAGATGTTGATCACACACTGTACAGATCCATGATAGGTAGTCTTCTTTATCTTACCTCTAGTAGACTTGACATTATGTATAGTGTTTGTGTTTGTGCTAGGTACCAAGCTAATCCAAAGGAATCTCACATGAATGTTGTGAAGAGGATTATCAGATATGTTGCTGGAACAACAGATCTTGGTATATGGTATACAAAGGACACAAGCAGTGTATTGACTGGATATAGTGATGCTAATTGGGCTGGAGACATTGATGATAGGAAAAACACAAGTGGTGAATGCTTTTAGCATGGGTAACAATTTGATTTCCTGGCATAGTAAGAAACAAAATTGTGTTTCACAATCTACAACAGAATCTGCATACATTGCTGCTGGTAGTTGTTGTACACAACTTTTGTGGTTGAAAAAGATGTTTGATGACTATAGACTTGAGAATGATATTCTAACTGTGTTTTGTGATACTACCAGTGCTATTAACATCTCTAAAAACCCAGTACAACATTTTCTTACCAAGCACATAAGTATAAGACATCATTTCATGAGAGACCTTGTAGAAAAGGAAATTGTGAAGTTAGAGTATGTTCCCAATGATAATCAACTTGCTGATATTTTTACTAAAGCCCTTGATCATAAGAGATTTTCCTTTCTGAGGAAATCTCTTGGTTTGTGTACTATCTGAGTTCTGTAGAGTGGATGTTGTAACAAATGTGTCAACATTTGAAGCAACATCAGGTTTGATTTTTGTAGCACTTGGTTGATTTGATCGATTCTCTCTGATTAAATGAGTTTTTGAGTAAAATTCTTATCGAGTCAAGTCATTGTAATTTTCTGGACACACACTTCTTAAATGCACAAAAGAAAAGAAAAGATACACACATTGGATGTAATCTCTCACTGAGTAACTATGGAGCACGGAGTTCGCTACTACGATGTCTTCTTTTCAAAAGGTGATTGATATAACATCAATTTGCTCATAATCCACTGAGTAATTATGGGGCACGGAGTTCGCTACTACGATGTTCTCTTTTCAAAAGGAGAATCAATATGAGTTAAGTGTATGAAAAGAAAAGAAAAGATGATAAGTGCAACATTGGCTGAGTAAATCAGGCAAAATGAATGTTGAAGTGTGTGTGTGCCGCTCTTGATTGCTGCATTGACTTGATTTGACTGAGTTTTACTTGGATAATTATTTAATTGTGACTATTTGATTAAATTGATTATTTAATACAAAAATTAGCCACACTTTATTTAATTTCAGGTATTGCATTATTTTTTTTTTTTTGTTTTTCAGGCTTTTTGGTTTTGTAAAAATGGGTTGAGAATGTGTGTTTTGGGTATTGGAAGTAGTGGGAGTGATGGTTTCATCACATTGCACCCCATGATCTCTATTTCTAGAACATTCACATTGTGGGATCATGGCTTGTAACAATGCTGATTTCGAATTCTATTTAAGGATCGAATGGGTGTTGCTTTTTGTACTTAAACTTGATTTGAGATTTGCGTACAAAAGTTTGAAGAGTTTTAAAGGTATTACTGGTTTTTATCATAGAGTATTAGTTAGAATTGAATTTTTAATTTTATTTGTCACTAACTCTTTTTGATTTATATAGCAAAATGGCTGGAAATCAAAACACTTCACCAAACACGCCTTCAAGCCCTTTCTCACCAAACCCTGAAATCTCGAACTCGCTTGATCTTCTTGCATTAATGGTGACTTTGATCGATTCACCAAATGCCACACCTCTTGCTGAAACATCCAACCCAACACTCTAAGAAACTCTGAACCCAGAACCTATTTCGGTTGCATTCCCTGAAACCGAACACCCGTTGAATGTGAGTGAGGCGATCATTTCACTTAAACGCTCTGAAACCCCTACAACGATCACTTTTGGAGAATTCGAGGTAAACATCCTACCATTCTCGAATGTATCATCCTCAAACTCTCCTCAAGGTGTGTTTCCAGATGACTTCATTATTGGGGCCGGAAATCTGAAACCTAATGCTGAAAATATCAATGCCGCACAACCCACTGCTCAACAAGATGATGAAGATATTCCCATGGAGGAAGAACCCCCTGTTGAGGTTGAAAAAGGGGTTAATGCTGCTGGTTCCTCAAAGAAACCGAAGAGGAAAAGGAGCCATGTTAAGCCAAGAAGAAGGTCGAACCGCTACAAGCCCAGGGTTAACTACTCTGAGACAGAGGGGTAAGATTTCTGATTTGGGTCAAGCCTCAAGACCAATCGTTGTGTCTGATTCATCTGAATCAGAAAAGAGTTTGAAAGAGGCTGAGGAAAGTGAGAAATCTGCTGAGGAAGTTGAGCACTCTATTAAGAAGAGTGTTGATGAGGAAAGTGAGAAATCAATTGCTGAAGAAACTGAACCAAGTGAAGCATCTGAGCTTGTGGCTGATGTTGATGATGATGATGATGGGACTACTAATGCCCATGCTGATTCAGAAAGTTCTGATGAATTCATTCACATTGCTGAGTTGTTAGCAAGGAATGAAAAAAGAACCAAATTCAGAAATGATCCTGAAGCTGCTACAAATGCTAGATCCGAGTTGAAATCAAAGAGGATGCATGAACCTGTTGCTGACTCTGATGTTGATGAAGATGTTGAGCAAGGTGCTGCAACACCATCAGGTGAACCAGATGACTCTGATGATCCTGATGAATCAGACTCAATAGTTCAGGTAACACATCTTCTGAACCTGATGATGATGAAAGTGATGATGAATATCATGGTACTGCTAGTCCTAAGTTTGCTATTATGAGAAGGAGACTTTTATTGTCTGAGAGAAGGATAATAGTTTATGAATTTGATAGGCAAAATCTGATTCAATTTTTTTAGGAAAGGAATCTTTTGCATGTTGTACAGTTTGCTTCACCTTTCTTTGACACTTGGGTATATGAATTCTATTGCAATCTGAAGAAAGGAACTGGTAGAAGGAACTCTAGGAGATATAGGAATGTGAGGTTTAGAGGTCACAATGTAGGCTTTAATCCTGGTGTGATCAATGCATTTTTAGGACCCCTGATGTTGAGGAACAAGTTGTTCCTACTTTGAATGAGATTGTGACTACTATCACAGGTGGACTGGTTAGGAGATGGTCAACAAGAGTGTTGTCATCTAAGTTGACAAGTTTGTTTTCAGTTGTTCACAAATTCTGTGTGTACAACTGGTTGCCAACTACTAACACCACTAAGATCACTGAAGCACAAACTATTATGATGTGTAGGATAGTAGTCGTGAACATTTCAATCTGGGAAGAACAATCTTTGATCATGCTATGAAGTGTGCAGGTGGTAAGAAAAGTGTTTTATCATATCCAAGTATGATCTTTGCTATGCTGGACAGGTTGGACATTGCTAAGGAACCTGTTGAAAGTCTTGGTGGGATGATTCCTGATTTAGGAATCTCCAAAATTCTGTTGAGAGGAAACAAGATTAGGGACTTACCATACAGAAGGCCTAATGCAGAGGGAGATGAAGTTGAGCCTGACGTCGTTGAACCAGCTGTTCAAAATCCGGATGCTGCACCAAATGCTGGCAACAATGATGGTGACACTGACTTGAGAAATTCTCCAGTTCAGTCTGTTACTATTCACAGGGATTTTATACTTCAGCAAATTGAGAATTTGCAGGATCAGATTGCTGAGCTGAACGTTATGAAAAGCTTTTGGGAGAGGTGGATTTCTGCTCCACCAGGGGGAGTAGCACCTGATGCACCTGAAGTTGCTGCTGAGGTTCCTGCTGCTGAAAATGTTCTTGAGGTTGTTCAGGTTGATGTTTATGAAGAGAATGATCCAGATCATTCGGTTGAACAAGGTGAAGGTGATGGACATGAAGATGATGATGAAGCTGATATTGATGAGTTCATAGATGAACTCTATGATGATCTCCCATGATGGTTGAATGGGGGAGTTTTATATGAGATCATGAAGATAGAGGGAGTTAAGAACAAGTTGAAGAGGAGCATGTGCAGGACTTGATGATGCTGCAACTGATTATTTTAGTTTGATCACCTCCAACTCTCTTTGTTTGTCCTTCTTTATTCATATGATCTTATTTCCGTTTTAACAAGTTATTTACTAGACTCTGTTCATTTGGTTATGAAATTATTGAACAATAGTTGGAAGGTTTTGCTTGTTTATATTTTTTAGTATTAGTATTTGTCTGATATTCTGTTTATTTTGAGTATTGATGATTAGTAAGTTCTGATAATCATATTCTGTTTTAGGCTAAGATATTTTTCTTGTATTGCTATGATATCCTTGTTTTCATTGCTTTGATAATCTTACCTGTGTTTTGGAAAATAGTAATTTGTGTAAATTGTTCAGAATGATCTGTTAACTTTCTTCCTGACAACTCTACTCTATTTCCTTGATGATTTGTTGAAATATGTTCATGTAATATATGTTCTACTTTGTCTGCAGGCTTAAGGATTGATACATGTTGTACTTGTATCATTTTCCCTTTGCTCTGATATGTTCTTACATCATGCTCTGATGAATATATATGCAGACTGAGTTTTTTTTTCAAACAAATAAAATTATTTGATGATGTTTGTTCGATTCTTGATAGCTACAAAATGGTTTGACACTTAGTAGTACAACTGATATGATTATGAGTTTTATCATGCACAGTGCCTGATGTATTTGTTATTTCAGGTGTGTTGTAGCAGAAAGATCGAATGGGGGAGATTGTTGATGTTGCCACCGATGTTACAACATTGGTTACAACATCAGTATTCGTACTTTCTTCTTAACCACTAACATTTCTATGTTCAATGTTGTCTTCGATGTTGTTGACTGCAGATTGACTATCTAGGTTGTTCTGCAAGATTCCAGAAGGTTCCACAAGCTTCAAGAATCGAGTAGAAGGGACTAGATCATGCGCCTGTTTTCAGAAGATTGGAGAAGACCCACTAACTGGGGCAGTTACAAAGATCATGGGATAGTGGATGGAAGAGTTTCTAGATCCTTCAAGGAGGCTCTAGTAAAGCTACACGAAGTCTATAAATAGAAGACCTTGATGTTCATATCAAGTGCCGAACATTGCCATAAATCGTGTATTGTTTAGTCGAAGCAACAACCAAACATCAACTGTAGAGTGAGTGAGTGCATCCAGAGTGATAGGGTCATTGTTGTGGAGTGTTTTACCACAGAGAGTAATTGTAGGGTTTACAATACCTTGAGTTGGTGCTAGATTTGTTTTGTGTGGAATGTTAGTCTCGGTGTTAGATAGTTTCATACACATAGAACAGGTCACCTTTGGTAGTGTAGAGATACACCTAGCCTTTAGATCATATGCTTGATCTTGTTTCAAGAGTATTCGATTTGTGAACCTCTTTGTATTCATTATTTTGATAAATAGTGATTTCGGCCATAAGGCATCACAATCTATATTGATATAAATTTTGCAAAGTCTTATTAATTTTGTGTGTTGTGTTTCTGAGTCTTCCGCTGTTTCTGTCTTTTAATTGTTACTTTGAGTGTTACAACATTTAGTGTAACATTACTCTGATTTTACTAAACACAACCCCGTGTCGCACACTTTCAATATATATATATATATTTCAGAAAAAAATTGTGACAAGTTGCAAGTCATCACAAATTGCGATGGATAGTTAAATAACAACTGTAATGACCATGAAATAAATTTACGAAGCAAATTTGCTACAGTTCTCCGACAGGTCATAATGTTGGACGGATTTTCGACCAGGTTTGCGACGATTTTAATGTTGGAAAATAGAGCCCATTTTTGGGTGAATGAGAAATTATATTCTCAATAAATGTTGTAACCAATAAATGGGAAAGTGGGAAAGGGAAAAGTAAAGAGTTTCTATTCCACATTGGAAAATGAGAAAAGAGGAAGTGGGTATATAAAGAGCTACCCACTTGTTGCTTGTAAAATATTATGGGTTCATTCTCCTCCACCTTCTAAGCGGGTGCGCAGGGGGGTGTAAATCCTGATCGATTTGATAATAGCACTCTTATCTTGCTCAAGTTGTTACTTGGTTACAAAAACGGTTTTGAAATTGAAAACCAGAATTAATGGGTATTCGGTTTTGGTCTCAGGCCATTAATGGCTAGGCTCCTGAATTCGTTTTGTGGTGGCTATAAGTAGCACATTTTTGTGGTGTTGGAGGACACACTGAAAACACTTGAAATACGAAACAATTACCACAGTTTGGAGAGAAACACAAATACTTTTTCAGCAGTTGCTATACACCTTCATACATTCGTTTGTTTCTGTATTCGTTCCTACTCCGGTGATTTGTCAAGCATTTCTCAGTTCGACGTGATCAAGATAAGAGTGTTATTATCATTGCTTTGTAATCGTTTTATCCTGGGAGACAAGTGTCCTACGAATCACTAGCACCGAGAGAGTGAAGGACATAATTGTTTTAAGGAAATCGTGCTCGCACGAGACTCGATTTTCGTTTATTTCATTGTTTATTTTATTTTATCAGTCATTTCTGGTGCAACTTTACCTACATTTAAATCTAAATAAAAATTAATACATTATGTAAAATAAAAGTAGGGCAATACATGCACCTACTTGTTTATTAATATTGGGGCAATTACTGTCCGGTACAATGGTAAAAAGAAAATAGCTATTAGATACATTTTGACTTTTTTGAGCACATAATTTGGCAAAAATACCTTTTATTTTATCTCAAACATTTCTTTATTCATTTCATCTACATTACACACTTCCCCCTCCATCTATCCCATCACTTTAAAAAAGGTGACCACTTTTTTGTGTCTTGTCAACTTTTCGTGTCTTGTTATCTTTTTTTTCCATCTTTTGTTTTTTTTTTTCATTTAATATGTTTACTTCATTTTTAATTGAAATTATAATATTATTTATATGTACAGAATGCATTTTTTCGTTGTTTGTTTTTAGATTAAAAACATTGCATATACCTATAAAAATGCATTGTTTTGTAAAATAACATTGCAAAAACTAAAATTACATTAAAACATACTAAAAAAACATTTCATATTCTAACATTACATCACATTAGAGGTGCTCACGATTTCGGTTTCGAATCGGCGGTTTCAAAATTTTTGAGGTGGAACTGGAACCGAACCGCGGTTAAGGAGGTTTCGGTTCGGTTCCGAACCGCCGGTTCCTAATTTTTTTTTGTGTTTCTTGATTTTTGGATCTAAAATTTGAAGGAATATAGATGACAAATTTAATTATTATAATATTGTTAATATGCGAATTTTAATTAAAGATTACATTACAATAATTAAAATAGTTAAAACATAAAAATATACATAACAATAACATTAGTACAATACCAAAATGTAAGCAACAATGGTAAATTAGTAAGAATAGTCTAATAGTCTAAGACTATTGACTATTTGACTCTTGAAACAATGAAAAAAATGAAGATGCAAACTTAAATAAATTAAATCACCTAACAATAGTTTTTGAATTAATTGAATTATTGAAGTATTAAGTATGAAATAAGTATCTTGAATTCTAATTTTCTAAGAAATAAACTTAGAAATAATTGAATGAACTATTACAAAAAAAAAAAAAGCGGTTCGAACCAGAATCAGCTGTTCGTACTGGAACCGGTGGTTCACGGTTCTAGAAATGATGGAACCGGAACCGAACCGTGTATCTTCTATTTTCGTTCGGTTCGAATTGAACAAATGGAACCACCTTTTGGTTTAAAAAAAAAACGATTCGATTCGATTCGGCAGTTTGGTTCGAACCGGGATTCGGTTTTTTTAGCATGCCTACATCGCATATACTAAATTAAATTGCATATACTAAACACATTGCATGTGCACTAAAAGAATCCATTGCATATACATATAAAATATTGCATATATCCATAAGTATTTGCATCTTCAAGTTGCAGAATCACCAAAAAACTCAGCACACTCATATCTGCTTTTTTTTAATCTTATTCAAAAAAATAGAATCACCATCACTTGAAAAATTGAACCAAAATTCACCTAAAATTGAACTAAACACTCACCTAAATTACAACCAACGACGGATCTGTACAGATCTGCCTCCACAAATCGCCATTGTTGTCCCCCTCGTGACTTCCCCGTTGTGTACCCTCACCGTGACTCACCACCACCAACCACCAACTACAACCGTCGGTGGATCTGTACAGATCCACTGCCACAATCGTCCCCGCCGCCCCCTCCCTCCCCCGCATTTTTCCCCTCATGTACCTCCTCCCTCTGTCTCCACCGTCTTCCGCCACCCGAAAATCTAGATCTATTCCCCCCACCGCAAAAAAACGTGAACCCTTCTCCACTGGTTATATATTTCAAAAAACGTGTACCACCAACGCCGTCATGTGCCCTCCCATTTTCATTGCCGTATAGAGAGAGAAAAGAGATTGGTGGTGGCGGTGGATTTTTTTCCAGACGAAATTGAGATGGTGAGAGAAAATTGGGATGAGAGAGAGAGAGAGAGAGAGAAAAATGAGAAAATGGAGAAAAATCCGGAAGAAATTGATTGGCATTGATGTGGTGGGGCTTTTTTTTTTTTTAAATATAGATTGTAATCCGGAAGAAATTGATTGGGGGTAGTGTGGGTATGTTTTTGTATTGGATAGTTATTTTAAAATGTGATTGTACCTAGTTGCTATTGTGTATGGATTTTATGTACTGGGTAGTAATTACTCCGCCACCCGAAAATCTAGATCTATTCCCCCCACCGCAAAAAAACGTGAACCCTTCTCCACTGGTTATATATTTCAAAAAACGTGTACCACCAACGCCGTCATGTGCCCTCCCATTTTCATCGCCGTATAGAGAGAGAAAAGAGATTGGTGGTGGCGGTGGATTTTTTTCCAGACGAAATTGAGATGGTGAGAGAAAATTGGGATGAGAGAGAGAGAGAGAAAAATGAGAAAATGGAGAAAAATCCGGAAGAAATTGATTGGCATTGATGTGGTGGGGCTTTTTTTTTTTTTTTTTTTTTTAAATATAGATTGTAATCCGGAAGAAATTGATTGGGGGTAGTGTGGGTATGTTTTTGTATTGGATAGTTATTTTAAAATGTGATTGTACCTAGTTGCTATTGTGTATGGATTTTATGTACTGGGTAGTAATTACCCCTTAATATTAATTATAAAAGAACATGCAAATAACAACAGAAGTGAGGTTGATCTCCTAACCTCCCATAATAAGTCCAACATAAACGTATAAAAGGTTGAAGATTCACACACAAGATCACAAATATATATATCAGTGATGATCTTCTTCCATAGATTTGAGCCTTTTTTGGGACCCACTAATGATGATCTCCTCATCATTAATCACGTCAACTATTGCTCTCTTCTTGCTTGTAAAGGGCCACCACGAAGGACCATATTTCCCTCTATGCAAAAACTTGGCAAACCATGCAGCTGAATCCTTGGGATATCTTGTCTGATCATTCAAAAAATCTACATAGATTAATCCAAATCGGGCCGTGTATCCCGTGTTCCATTCAAAGTTGTCGCACCACGACCACATGAAATAGCCCTTCACTTTATCCATCTTGCCCTTGTCTCTGCATGATTCAATCAATTACTCAATACTTGATGATAATATTTATCTATTTATAACGAATCTGAGAAAGATAGATAAATAAAGAACTCAAAATTTACGTGATTCACTAGAAATGTGTTAGCTATGTCAAGTGGCGGATTCAGGATTTAAATTTTGAGGGGGCAAGAGTATAATTATACGTGTTTAAGTGTAATTAATAGATATCAATATTATATATTGATATCAGGAAAAATATTTTTTAAGGACAATAATTTAGGAGTGGTTGTGTTTTAAGGACAATAATTTCACTGACTTGGAAATGTAGGAAAATATGTAAATATAGGACAATAAGCTTTAAAATATGTAAATGTAGGACAATTCAGCCCTATAAGCCCAAATCGGGCTGAAATGTCACATGAGATTTGAGCTTATTTGGACTCAAAATTATCCTACATTTACAGATTTTAAAACATATTGTCCTATATTTATAAATTTTAAAACATATTGTCTTATATTTACAAATTTTTAAACATATATATTGTCCCACATTTCCAAGCCTGTCAAATTATATATTGTCCTTAAAACATACCCCCAAGTTATTGTCCTAAAAAACATTATTCCCTTTTAACCAAAAAAAAAAAAAAAAGCTTGGGTGTGGGGGCTAAGATTTCGTTTATATATATATATATATATATGTAATCATAAAAGATAAGATTTCTTATATTATTCAGAGTGGCTAAGATTTCATATATTATTTAGATCAGTGGCTACAATGATACAATAATGACGCTTAGGAAAATATATAATCCTCAACAGACTGAAACTAAGCCCAAATTCACTGTAAAAGTCAGGGATTTAAATCAAAAAGGTCTCGTATCTTTGCACCTTTATTGAAAAGGTCCCATATATATCACTTGTTTCAATTTAGTCCCGTATGTTTTCAATTTGTGCCGATTTAGTCCCAAATCGCCGGAGACCGGTCAAACCAGCCAAAAACGACGTCGTTTTTGGCGCGTGTGATACACGCGCCCCTAATTTGGGACTAAATCGGCGCGTGATACAGTGTTTCCCGATCAAAATTAGGGGAGCGTGTATCACACGCCCCAAAAACGACGTCGTTTTGGGGTAGTTTGACCGGTCTCCGGCGATTTGGGACTAAATCGGCACAAATTGAAAACATAAGGGACTAAATTGAAACATGTGATATATACGGGACCTTTTCAATAAAAGTGCAAAGTTACGGGACCATTTTGATTTAAATCCCTAAAAGTCAGTAGTAAGACATCGGGGAGCGTCGACACACCCTTCGACATGCTAGTTGGGGGTGTTAACGACCACACGAAATAGCCTCGTTGACACCCCTGACCAGCTTGTCGAAGGGTGTTCAAGGCATTCCAACAGTAATTATTTGGAAGGATATAATATATGGAACTTACTGCATTACTTTGAGAAGATTGGCAAGGTGATCCTGGTGGTATTTAGTCCTAAGGTCGTCATTATTGCAAACTTCTTTGGCTGTGAGATTGGTCTCATTCTTAGTAGATACCCCTGTATATATACATGCATGTATAATTTCTTGTAAATGTATATTATTTTAATTTGCATATATAAAGTAATTAACTAAGTAAATTAAATGTTACCATTCTCAGTGATGTATATCTCCTTCAAATCTGGATACTGATCAAATACATACTCCATAAGGCTGTAAATTCCCCATGGTACTACGTACAACCATACCGTTCCACTCTATACAACATAGGATAAAGCAATTGATTTAATAATATATAATTTGAGCATAATTAAATTAGCTGTGTATATAAATTTATGTATCATGGTATTCCTATTTCATATTTAATTCAATTCACATATCACAAGTATTGTAATTTAATTCAATTCACGTATGTATAAAATACGAGATTTGATTATATAGAGAAAGAGTGGTTCTCTTGTGCACTGTGCACTTCATAGTGTATTTTAGAAACTTGCAACTTATTGTAGACTTGCATATTTTAATGTAATAAATTGCAAGTGTCAGCGCAAAAGTTTTCTAAAGGGAATATACTATGAATTGCATAGTGTACCTGGTGCATACAAGATCTAGTCATAGAGAAAATTAAATGTAGAATATTACTTCTTTTCCGATAGGGTCGCCAATATCGTTGCCCGCTTCATCATCACGGTTAGCTGCGTAAATATTAAATATATGAGAATAGGATTATATATATTTAATTTAGGAAAAATATATAAATATATATATCCCAAGGTTAATGAATTAACTTACTGTGCTTGAAGATTGTCTTTTGATCCACATTGTAGCCAGATTCTTGTCGATGATTTTGGGGATCATCTATAACATACTGGGTTGTGTAATAATTCAAACCTAGGAAATCTATGGAACCGTTGATCATGTCGGCTTCACCCTGTGTGAAAGATGCAAGATTGTCTGGAGGAACATTATGAACCATACTTTTGGGATACCTTTTGTGCATAATCGGATCCAAGAACCTGAATTTAGTATATCAATAAGATCATGAGTATATATATATGAGTTAGTCTCTAGTGAAACTTATTCAATGCATGAAATTATACTCCTTCGGTCCTACGGCAAACTTTACATTTGAGATTGATGAGATGTGTAAGAAATGTAAAAATTTGGAGAGAGAAAGAGAAATTATGTGTATTTTAATATTAATTGAGTGGCATTGATGTTATTTTGAATAGAAATAGGGATCATTGTTAAGAAAAATAGGCTACAACTTGCCAAAAAATAAATGTAAAACTTAAATTGGGATACCTATTAAAATGACAAAATATAAAACTTTCCGTGAGACGACTGAGTATTTATAAACTAATACCACTCACAATTTGGCGTGTGTAAAATATTATGGTATTAATATATAAAAGTAGTGGAATTACTTAAGGAATATTATGATACTATCGAATAATTTTGGATTCATACTGTTTTCGAAAAAACAAAAGAAAATTAAGTTCATACTATGAAATTTATTATTTATAAGAGAATTTAACATATACATACATATTAACGGATAGAAATTTAAAATCAGTATTGAAGTTTGTAGTGCATTTAATGTCGCACCATCCAAGCATAAAATCAATTTCCCTTTGCGCCGCTTCTTGGTGGGGAACACTTTTTGGATCACGAGGCACAAACCAATGACAATTAAGTACTATACCAATCTTGCCTTGCTGAAATTCCTGATCATATATATATATATATATCATGTATTAGTTTAGTCAGACAAAAAGATAAAATAAAGAGCTGGTACTATTATGTAAACTAGTTTTACCCTGCATCTATTTTGCCATCACTTCTAGAAAAATTGGTTTTAGTGACGCGTTGACTACTTTTAATTAAGCTTTTTGCTATAATGACGCTTGGACAAGCGTCACTTGATTTGGCGTTTCAATAGCTTGTTATCATTGTGATTAATATCTTTTGATGAAACAACAAACATTATCACACTAATACTTTTAGATTTTTAATTGGGGCTCCTGCCTCTGAACTTTCATGTAGTACTTTATGGCTTAAGTTTTTTTAATTAAAATTTTAATAAGCAATATCAAACTAATACCTTTTGATGAAACAACTAATATTGTTTCAAGAAATACACATCAGTTGTACAGTAAAACTGTTTTACACAAGAATTTAAAATGAATTGTGGTTAATTAGAATTAAATCTCGACGAAATGGAATAACTCAAGTGATTAGAGCATCACTACCCATACCGTGAGCTCATGAGTTTGGGTGATCAAAAAATAAATAAATAAAATAGAATTAAATTTTAATTACGAATAATTAAATAAAACCTGAAACTTGGTTCTGTATAAGTTAACAACTTCTGCATGAGCAATAAGCATATTTCTTGCGACAACATATGCATCGCTGGGATCAGCCGTGGCGAATTTATGGTTATCTTCTTCGTTGGAGGAATTCGGAGGTGTTGGGAGATGAATTTAATAAAAGATTATATGATTTTGATTAAGATCCCAAAACCCCTGAGTATGACATGTTCAGTAATGATCTTGATAGTTGAGTCAGGATTCAGTTTTAGAGTATTCAGGATGTTATCTGCAAAATGTATAAGTCAGCAGATATAGTTTCAGAATAGTCTCTGAAGACTCAGTATGAAACTGAGAGACTGAAGACTCAGCATGAAGACTCAGTAAAAGACAGTCAGTATAAATCTGAAGACTCAGAAGACTCTGAAGACTCAGAAGACTCTGAAGACACAAGACTGAAGACTGAGTATCTGAAGATCAAGAATACTAAAAGCACAGTAATTACTGAAGACTCAGTAATATACTGAATGCTCAGTATGAACCTGAATGTTCCGAGGCACTGAATATATCTATCTGGAGGATGCAATACTGAGAGAAACGCGATGCCTTAAAAAGTTAGATATTGCCAAGACATTCAAATGCAGACAAAAGGAACTAAGTCAGAAGTATTGTTAAGGTTATATCAAACTCAGAGTTTGTGATCAAAAGAGCCGTTAAAGGTGTCTACCCTTAACTGAAGACAAAAGTCAAAAAGAGGAAAATGACACTGTACCATACTGACAATGACAGTGACAAGCCGCTGAAAAAGATGTCAGATGTACGAAAGTTCCAGACTGCAAAAAGTGAAGACCGGCTACATGAAAGACTATTGCCTAAAACGTGTTAGGGAGTTTCAAACTCTAAATATAGCCGTTTCTCACACACCATAAGAGGGAACTCACGAAGCTATCTCTCCAACGGATAGTTTTCAAGAGTGACCTTGGTGTATGCCTATAAATACTGGTGACCCTCTACATAGTAAGGTTACGGAAATTTATACATAAAGAGCTCAAACTTATTCTTGCGAAAGTTAAAGCACTCGAAATACCTTGAATTTCCCAAGTGCTTTTATATTGAAGAGAGCTCACTTTACTAAGCCTAGAGTGATAAGTTTTATCCAAAGCTTAGTCGAGATATCCTAACCCTTTGCATTGTGCTTTATTGTAAAGGATATCTCATCCTAGTTGGAAACCAACCAAGAAACCCCAAACCATTGAGAAGGTAGTTGGAGTGTGTTTGTTGGTAAGTAGAGTTGTAAAGAGTTAGTAAACTACGCGAAAGAGTCGTCGAAAACTCTAGAGAGAAGAAGTTAGTAAGCTACAGGGGTAGTCTGAAAGCTTGTGTGTGATTGAGTAAGTAAACTACGGAGGTAGTCAGAAAACTCAAGGTCGGGTTGAGTAAGTAAACTACGTGGAGTAGTCAGAAAACTCAGGGCCGAGTTGAGTAAGTAAACTACGAGGTAGTCAGAAAGCTCAGTTTGATAGTGAATTTCTCTGAAGAGTCAGGGAGAGTGGATGTAGGAGCTTGAGTCTCTGAACCACTATAACTGCTGTGTTCTTTATCGCTTTCCTTATCTGTGCTTAATTGTTGCATCAACTTGATTTTGAAAGCATACTTTTCATTGATATTCAGTTGGAATCAATCCACTGAAAGTTGCATAAGTAATTCACAGCCTAATCACTATTTCATAAGGGGAAGGTTTTTAGCAAAGCTTAAAACGAGTATAATCTAAGGGCCAACCATTCAAGACGATCGAGTAGCTAGAAACAGATAGTTACCAAACCGAACTCTCATCCGAGGATTCATGAAGTTAGTTATCTGATCCAAGCAACTCAGGATCTCTGACACTCAGGACTCAGTTGAGATTATCTGAGGTATCTGAAAGCAGCTCAGGATCACTGTCTTAGTAGACTTTGACTCAGAGCGATCTGTGCTTCTCAGAACCTAATCTTCAGGATTTTCTGACCCAAGCTGACCTCAGTAAGAAAAAGTTTTAAAATCACTGAACACGTGTATTCCCCCCCCATACACGTGTAAGACTCGTTCTCACCGGGACCAACAAGTGGTATCAGAGCAGTGGTTCAACTTGACCACCTGCTGTGTTGACCAAAGTTTTATTTTCAAAAATACTTGTGGTCTATCTGAACTGATCTTATTTGCTGAAATTCGTTTCTTTTCAAAAGATCGGAAAAATGTCTTCTAAAAACTTCCCATGTTCTCGATTAGAGAACTATGATCTATGGAGACCGAGAATGCAGCACATCTCAGATTCCAAACATGAGCGTATGTGGAGAGTGGTCTCTCAAGGACCATTCAAATTCTTGTGGTGAATCCTGCATTACGGAGGAGAGAATTGACCCTAGAGAAGAATTTCCTAAATCGATGACCAACTAACTCCCCGAGGAGAGGAAGTTAGTCAATCTAGACTACATGGCAAAAGACACACTATATAGTACAATTGATGATGGTGTGATGGGAATGATCTCTCACTGTAATACTGCTAAAGAGATATGGGATACACTAGCTGTTATGTGCCAAGGCACGATCATATAAAAGAAAACAAACTTTTCGATTGCAATTGGAAAGTTTGACAGGTTTTGAAATGGATGATGGTGAATCAATAGACAAATTGGAAGTCGATTTACTAGCATCATGAATGATCTAAATGCACTTGGAAAGAAATATCCACAAAGAGAAGTGGCATTAAAAAATCTTAGAGGTCTTTCTAAGAAATGGGATATTCATGCAAAGGGTGATTGAAAACACCAAGAACATTAGCTCAATGCCATACCAACAAGTCTTCTCTCAAATCGAAAGCCTATGAATTTGTAATTGATAAGAAATCCAAAAAAGGCCGACAAAGAAAGATGATTCTTCATCAAGTAAAAATGTGGCTTTAAAAGCAAAAAGATAAAATCAAAACTAAAGAGTCCGAGAACCCCCATGCCAAACATCGGGATGAGCTTGAGGAAAAGCTAAAGACCGATGGCAAGGAGGTTTGACAGACTTAATAATGTAGATTTGGAAAATACAAAAGCTTTTACAGAACAACAGTACCGTAAGAAACCCGAGGACGATCAACCGAGAAGAAGAAGGACTGAAAAGTCAAGGATCTTCATCCGCAAAAGAAGGACTCCAAGTCCAAAGAAGAAAATGATCGATGATGATGCCAACAGATCTTTATAATTGTCGAAGAAAGGTCACTTCCAAATGATTGTCCGAGTTGAGTGCTTTGGAGAGAAGAGAAAGACAAGCTAAAAAAGAGACCGTAAGTTCTCAAAGGCCATGGTTGCGAAAAAGGAACATTCCGAGGAGGAATCTAGCTCTTCGGATGAGATATTCTCGATATAGTGATAGTGATGACATCCGTCGATGACCATTGAGGAGGTAAACTCTCTGTCTCTCATTATTGCTCCTACATTAGCACAAAAGTTTTCAAGTTCCACCGAAAACAAATCATTTTGACTGATGGATTCTTTTGAGAATCGATGAAGGACTATCTTTGTTTTTGCAAGGATCAAAATAAAACTCAAGAGCGTAATAAGGAATCAATCTTTGAAAATCTAAAATGGAAAGACTCTAGCAAAATCAAATCACTTCTCAATTTATGGAGCTCTTGATGAACTAGATGTTACGAAAGTACAACTCTCGAGAAAAAGAGAAGTTGATAGAGACCCTAATCGAAAAGCTAGAGAAATCCACCAAGAAACTCAAATTAATCGTAACTAAGTTCAATGACCTCTCTCGAGAAGCATGAAACTCTACAGAATCATGAGGATAGTGCATGAGAAGAAATTAACTCTATTGAATAATGCATCTAAAGTAATAGATGAAATTGAGAGTTACCAGAGATCTGTGGACTATAAAATGCGGATTGGGATACATTCCAGGGGAACCTCACAAGGTCATCCGAATCTTACATCATGTAGCAAGAAGACAATCTTTGTAAAACCAAAGGCACCTACACTTCAAACCGAAGTAATGCCCAAGGTTGTAGATAAGGGAAAAAAGACCTATGGTTTCAAAGAAAATGAATGATCGGGTTAGAAAGCCCAAACCTCGGTGAAGGCTAGAAAACCCGAAAGCGACCCGATTAGAAAATTTCGGCGTGTACTTCAAAGCCTCGGGCTAAGAATGCAAACTTGAAAGGATCTACACCAACCATCGGAGGAATCTTCGAAGAGAAACACTCAAAGAGATATTCTCAATCAAGAGACCAAGTCCTCAGTACACTGAAAGGCCCAGATTTCAGTACAGACAACCTAAACCTTACTTGCCTAAAGGTAAAGGTTATCTGAACCCGAATCAACAAAGATTTAGACCGACTGCACAAAAGCCTAAGCATCGGAAAGAAGGCCCGAACCAAAGAAGAATTCAAAGGCACATGTTCAAGCTAAAAGCTAGCACACATATATAGAAAACTGCTAAGGCACCCAGAGTAGTGGATGTATATGTTGATGTTTACGGAAGACAAATCAGCCACTCTAAAGTAATGAGAGTTGTCAGGCAGATTTGGATTCCAAAAGGTACATCTAACCTTGTAGGACCCTACACAAATTGGGTACCTAAGAATTAATTTGTTTTTCAGGAGGAAAACAAGGGCACTAAACTGACTAAAGATCACATGGCACTGATGAGCCGAGATGAAAAAACTCCTGATATATGGTATCTTGACAAAGGATGTTCAAGACATATGACAGATACAAGAAGTTACTCAAAGGACTATGTTGAACATAGAGGCCCACGATCACTTTTGGAGATAACTCCAAGGGATTGATCAAGGATATGGAACTTTGGAAATCGACTCGATTCATATCCATGGTGTTTCATATGTATCCGGATTGAAGCATAACCCGCTTTCAATTCATTTCGTGATAAAGGTTTTAATGTTGAGTTCTCTAAGAACTTATGTTTTGTGAAAGATGATACATCACGAAAGTATTCTTGATCGGTACAAGAAAAGGGAATGTGTATCTTCATTGATTGGAGTTCAACTCCTAAAGATACATGTTTAGTTGCTAAAAGTTCCACGGATACCAAATTGGTTATGGCATAAAAGAATGAATCACCTAAATTTCAAAACCCGAACAAGCTTGCAAGATTAGCTCTTGTGAGAGGGTTACCTAACGTCGTGTTCAAGAAGGAACATATTTGTGATGCGTGCGAAAAATGAAACAGATAAAAGCATCATTTAAAAGTAAAGTTGAGGTTTCTACTTGAAAGAATACTTGATTATTTCATATGGATCTTTTGGTCCTATAACACCTGTGAGCACAAATGGCGTGAAATACACATTGGTAGTAGTTGATGACTACTCGAGATATACTTTCGTCATATTCTTACTTAGTAAGAAAGAGACTCAAATAAAAAAACGCCAGAGCTACTTGAAAAGGCTCAAGATTGAGAAGAATCTGAGTGTGGTCAAAATCGATCCGACAAAGGAACTCAATTTATAAATCATATTATATCGATTATTGTGCAAAGAAATGGAATTTCTCATGAAACATCACCGCAAAGGACCCCTCAACAAAATGGTGTTCTTTGAAAGAAGGAAACAGACTCGAAAAGAAGTTCGCAAGGACAATGATAAATTTGTCGATATTCCTAAAAGATTTTAAATTTGAAGGTGTCAACACCGCATGCTACTCACGAATAGATCCATGCCGACTAAGAGGCAAGGCAAAACACCTTATGAGCTTTGGAATGAAAGGAAGCCTCTTGTTTTTTCTTTTCGTGTGTTTGGTTGCAAGTGTTTCATACACAATAATGGTAAAGATCGGTTGAAAACTTTTGATAGTAAAAAAGGCGATGAAGGAATATTCTTAGGATATTCTCAAGTCAAGAAAGCTTTCGAGTTTACAACCTGTAGGACTCTTATTGTGGAGGAAACACCTCATGTTGTTTTTGATGAAACTATTTGTGTTAAGAAGAAACAGAACATGATGCGATGAACCGACTAAGAGGATCACCAGATTAAGCCCAAAACAAAAAGAAAAAATCATCTATCGAACTCCGAAAAGCGTAAGTCGGTCCACAATCTATGATTGGAGTGACTCGAACTTCGAATAAAGAAGTTCGAATGGAAATCGGGATGGTGAGACTCGGAAAACCAAGACTCAAAGGTAACCAATCTGAATGCACACAAGTTCGGACTCGGTATGTGATGCCAATGAAGATGTGGTCACAAATGAGGCAAATTCTGAATCTATCAACCAAAGGGGAACAAATGTCTCGACAATGTTCAATAGAATTTCCCCGAGGAAGATGATTCACTTTCTCCTTTTCTCGTTGTTCCCCGAGTTCATCGATATAATCGAACCTAACATTTCAAATGTTGAGGATACTATTGAAGGGGAGCATCAAGAAGGAAATGGTTAGATAGTCATCCTACAAGTCGATTGTGGGTGATCTAACCAAGGTGTTAAGACAAGAAGGTTCCATGGTGAAAGTGCACTATTCTCGGCCGCTTCCTATCGGAGAAAGAACCTCGCAGAGATTGGTGAAGCTCTACAAGATTCAGATTGATTATTCTATGCAAGATTAAATTGAATCAATTCTCAAGGAATGAAGTATGGGAGTTGGTAGATAGACCTGAAAGGCACAATGTCATTGGAACCAAGTGGGTTTTCAAGAATAAAAGAGATGAAAACAACAACATTGTAAGAAACAAGGCAAGGCTAGTTGCACAAGGTTATTCCCAAGAAGAAGGCTTGGATTATGATGAAACCTTTGCACCAGTTGCAAGACTAGAAGCCATCAGATTGTTTCTTGCATATGCTGCTCACATGAAGTTCACAGTCTATCAAATGGATGTGAAAAGTGCATTTCTGAACGGTGTGCTTAAAGAAGAGGTTTATGTGGAACAACCTCCTGGGTTCAAACAGAATGACCAAGTTTACAGGCTCAGAAAAGCCTTGTATGGTCTCAAGCAAGCCCCCAGAGCATGGTATGATACTCTTTCTCAGTTTCTTACTGACCATGGTTTTGTCAAAGGAACTGTTGATAGAACTCTGTTCAGGATAGATGATGGGAAAGATATCTTACTGGTTCAGATATATGTTGATGACATCATTTTTGGATCTCCAAACCATCAGCTGTGTGAAAAGTTTTCAACACTGATGAAAGGCAAGTTTGAGATGTCAATGATGGGAGAGATGAATTTCTTTCTAGGTCTTCAAATGAAACAATCAAAGGAAGGAATATTCATCAACCGTGCAAAGTACACCGTAGATCCGATTGCCAAATATGGTGTACAAAATCGCAATGCGCTTAGGATTCCTATGAATACTAACTACAAGATGGATCCCGGATTCGGAAAAGCAAATCAAGAAATCATACCGATTATAGAGGAATCATTGGATCATTGCTCTATCTCACACAAGTAGGCGGATATAACATTTCTTTGTTGGGATATGTGCAAGATACCAAGCTAATCCTAAGACTAGTCACATGGAGGTCGCTAAAAAGATACCGAGATATCTTAAGGGCACAAAGTGAATAGAGGATTATGGTATCCAAATGATGATAACCTTGAATTAACCGTTACTCGATGATCGACTATGGAGGTTGCGAAATTGACAGAAGTCCACAACAGAACTTGTCAATTTCTAGGAAGCAAACCGATATCTTGGTTTTCAAAGAAATGACCTCGAGAGCAACCAAGATTAAAAGTTTAATACATGGTCGCGGGAAGTCTTGCGTGCTCGATTCTTTGCTCGCACAACAATTAAGAGATTATAAAGTTGTGGCCAATGAAGTACCAATATTTTGTGACAATAATAGTGCCATTGCTATTTCACAAAAATCCGTATTGCACACCGATGCAAGCATGTGGATATCGACATCACTTCATCGTGAGATCATGTCGAGAAAAAAGGACATAAGGATGGAGAAAATTCATACCGATAGGCAAAGAGCCGATATCTTGACTAAACCTTTGGTCAATCAAGATTTCGTGAAACTTTCAAATAATTAGGGATGTTGGAACCAGTGTATAGAGTAAATCAAAATTGAAGATTTTCGGATACATGAAGCTTTCTCGAAATTCTCTTGAGAAACTCGGGATAAAATGAAATCTTGAATCGAGTCTCAAGAAACTCGATTCATCGATAGGTCAGACTTTCAAGAATATCTTTGAACTCTTTTCAAGATTTCGATATTATAATGACATTTTATCAAGGTCGATTACTTCAAGAAGACCGATAGAAGGAAATTAGTCTCAAGAAGTAATGACTCATGTGAGCCATTTATTGCTTAAAACTCAAAGAATCATTTGCAATAAATACAAAACACCGAGGAATGTTTTTTAAGGGATCGCTTTTAAATTCGAAGAAGGATACAATTTTAATGCTCTGCCACATTATTGACCACGAGGATATTTTGGCGGCTTACTTTTCGGAGATCGTCGGTTCATATACCCGATTAATCGAGAGATTAATCTCAACCGCATTTTCACCTAACCTACACGATTCCCCACGATCTCGGCTATCTATACCTCTTCAAGCTATTCAAGCCAAAATTTTATCAAACCCTTCGCTCCCAAATACTCAGAACTAAAAATCCCTTTTGCCCGTAAATCGCAAAACCCTAAAGCTTCAAATTCTTCAATCACATTCTAAAATGGCTCCAACCATGTACGAGATTGGTCATAACCAATAAGCCATGGTACGAGTTCATTGTCCCACTTGAGAGCTCAACCAACTCAAAGCCGTAAGAGGAGGCTCAATATGATCCGATCGCCAAACTCACCCATCTAGTCGCAAGTCGACCACTGCACTGTGAGTTCGCAAAGAGGTAATCGAATTCATCCGCAATTTGAAAATAGATGAAGAAGATTGTATGCACTCTTCGATTCTCAGATCTCATCTAGATCACTCATCAAAATATGTCGATTTTGAGAGGGAGGTGTGCATTGTTCCAAAAAAATCAATGATGTGTTTGAGCTATGTGATAGAGGAGAGGATCTGCGATGTATATGTCGGGAAGAGAGCAGAGTACCTAGATAGGATTGCCGAGAATCCTCGTGAAGTTTGAGGCAACTTTGAACAAGAAGACCTAAAGCCACAATATCGTGTCTTGCCGATGGATATTATGAGAGCAAGAGCGTCATGAGTCTTCATGGGAGTTTTGAGCGATTAGTACCCCGAAGCTCGGATCGATGGCGGCGATCGAGGCATCTCCAACCAATCGACTTCAACCGGCTGAAATTCCTAGTCCAGATGGTGTCGAGCAAGCCAAGATCATAAAAAGAGTCAATGGGGAAATCACAATGAAAGGCAAGATCCACCATGCCACCAAAATTGCCTATATTTTTTGAGATGTGCGAGAGAGGAAGAGGATATCTTCGCCAACTCAACCCCATTCCCTAAATCCAAAATTCTCTTCAAACCCATCACGGGAAGAAGGTGCTATTCGAGGGAAAAGGGAAAAGAAGGTAGAATCACCTTCAAGGGTCAGCCGAGAAAGAGATTCAACAAACCAGGGGAAGGTTCTGTTGAAGGCAAAAAATAGAGCAAGGAGCAAAAAACCGCTGAGGCAGAAGAACCTCGCCCAAAGCGCAGAAGATTGGTGGTTCTCACCGACGATGGTAGCAAAGGATTCCGGCGGAGAGACAACCCGAGGGCCAAACGCTCAAAGTTCACCATTACAAGTGCCGCTCAGTTATCTCAAGGACACAGATCGGATCGAGGAGCGTCTTCTCTCGAGGTGCCGGAGACATCACTCAGCCTGGGATAAAATTTCTCGAAAATTTTAAAGGAGCTCGACCTCGAAAATGCCTACCTCGTATGAACAAAGTTCGGGCAAGAGCCAACTCGAGTCAATCAAGATGTGCGTTTCTCGGACCCGCTGGCTTCCAACTCGACTACATCGAGGAAATGCCAACAGTCTCGTAACCCACTTTCGATGCAAACCGAGGACCTGAATGCACAAGCCGGATACTACCGAGGGCTCGGGAGCAAATGTACTCGATGAGCTCCTGAAAGTGACCCATCGCTTGATCCTTTAGCGGCTTCCTCATCAACCAGAGCCCGAGATGGAAGAAAGGCGAGGTCAAGAAGGCGAATGGAGGAGCAAGGCGGTTCATCCTTGACCGACACCTTTAGCTCAAATTTCATACCCTCGATCCGCAGAAGATATATTCTTCGATATGACGATAATGTATATCCTCAATCGACTCTTCCCGAGATGCTTGATATTGTCCGCATTCGTGGGGAAGACCGTGGAATGAGGAGACAAATTTTTCCCGACCGACTTCTCGTGGTTCGTATGACAAAGCTCGATTGAAAAAATTCCGATTTTGATGAGCCGGTTCAGAGGAAGTTAGCCGAGAAGAAAGAATGAGGTTGGTGCCCCGAGAAGGAGACAAATCCAAAGATGGAGATGGGGACCAACAGGAGAAGCCGAGGATCGGGCCTCAAATGTAAATAGAGACTTCGTCGATCAACTCAGATCGAAGTTAGACTCTTCGTGTACCTTTTGCACTATTGATAATGATGCCGAGTTACCGAAAGTACTATCTTTAATTTCAAATGTCCGATAAAATGCATCGAGGCTCAAACCGAGGATGGAGCTCGGGATGAAGCGTAAGCTCAGATGATCAAACAAAGATTGCATGCGTATAGGTCACCGAGATTGATCTCACTCCCGTAATGGAGAAACTTGAGAAGATTGAGCCAATGGCAATCAAAATTGCTCGGGATGGAAGAAACATTGGCCAATCAAGCTCGAGACAATGGAAGGACTTAGCCATTCTTCAGAACTGGTGCAGATACAAAACACTCTGACCACTCAGATGACCTCCATGGAAGAAAAGCTAAAAGAAAAGCTGGAGGGAGTCAATGCAGAGATAAGTGATGAAATGAAACAAAAGCACCAGTGAGTCGATCAATTACTAGAGGAGAAACCGACAGAGAAATACGAGGTGCGGATCAAATCATTGTTGAGGAAATGAGCTCGGTTTTTTATGACCAAGATGACAGAGATGCTTAAAGATGCACTCTCTGGTCAGTTTGCCCACATTTCTGAAGAACTGTCTGTGGCTAAGAACCACATTAGAAGAATGGAAGATGAACAAGATCAGCTAGCAGGAGAGATCCGCTGTGTGAGCAAAGAACAGTATCATATGGACACAACTCTCTCCAGACTTCTTCCAAACTACGGTGCCAAGAAGGGGGAAAGGGAAGGTGCAGACCTCAGGAAGTTCATGGCACGTACTTTGGAAAAGAAGGCTCAGAAAGATGCTGAAATGTACAATTTAGCCCAAGCCTTTAAAGAAGTCGATGCTACTGAGAAGTTAAAATTTGCTCAAGTAGAGAAGCCTGTCTACATTCGAGTTTCTAAGCAAACCAAGCTTGAGGTTGCAAGAGAGAAACTGAGTGATAGAACTAAGGTTGGAACAAGCCAGGCTGGTGCTGAACTGCCTATGAAGAGGAAAGCCTTGGGCGTTGTTCAACCTGTAAGCAAGCGTACGAAAGATTCTAAGCCAACCCAGAGAAAACTGATTCTGGAAAATGAAGAAGAATCTGAGTCTCAACCTCAGAAGAAAGTCTTCAACTCGTAGAGGCTCTGATGACACTCCAAAAAGAACAAGCTAAGAAAGCTACTGCTTCAGTCTCAGGAACTTCTGTGATCAGAAAAGAGATAGACGAAGAGCAGAAACGAAGGAGTGACTTCAGAAAGTTTGCGAGCAAGAGGAAGGGAACATCGAAAGCACTGAAGTGGCCCCATGTTGATAAATGGATGCCCATTAAACTCAACGACATGTGGGAAGAAGTGAAGAGAACCTTCTGGTTCAATTTTGATGTTCTCAGGGAATGGAGAAGGGAAGGCTCTGATCAGAACGAAGCTTTCATTGAACATCTTCTCACCTTTTATCCAAAGTATCTACAAAAAGTCGATTAACCTTGCGGATGAAGGTGGAGTATGATATAGTAGCCCCCGTCCATATTCCTATCCTCCTCCTAAATTTGGTAATGGCTTGGTAAATGAAAAGGCCATTACGCAAGAAATTGCTCAAGACGGGGTCGATGGGACTAATCGAAACAAAATTCGGACATCATCGTGGAAAGAAATGAGTCAAGAAGAGATACTTCGAATGTTTGATCCGGAAGTACCCATCGATGAAATCGAAAATGAAGCAAACAAAAAGCGTAAGATCAAGAGCCAACTTTGAAGACTAAAAAACCAAGACTCGAAGATTTTGTGTTTCTTCAAATGTTTGTATTTTTTATTTTGTTTGATAAATTCATTGTAATCTGTAAAGCAACACTTATCATCAATGAAGATTTATCATTATGCTCAAAAGATAATACCTCATTATCTTATTTTACATGTCTTTTGATATGCCCGACATCGATTGTTTGGTGATGAAATGCTTGGGAGACTCTCTCAAATTTTTTTTTTGGAGATTCTCTCGATTCAGAAACTGTTGGGACATAACCAATCTTGTAATAGATAAAACCGAAACCCGAGAATAGGTTATATACTTGTAACAAGATAGGTTTTGCATCATCAAAAAGGGGGAATTGTTGGGAGATGAATTTAATAAAAGATTATATGATTTTGATTAAGATCCCAAAACCCCGAGTATGACATGTTCAAGAATGATCTTGATAGTTGAGTCGATTCAGTTTTAGAGTATTCGTGATGTTATCTCGCAAAATGTATAAGTCGCAGATATAGTTTCGAAATAGTCTCTCAAGACTCAAGATGAAATCGAGAGATCAAGACTCAAAGATGAAGACTCAAGAAAAAGACAACAAGATAAATCAAGACTCGAAGACTCTCAAGACTCGTAAGACTCAAGACACAAGATCAAGACCGAGTATCCAAGATCAAGAAAACTAAGAGCACAAGAATTATCAAGACTCGCGAATATATCAATGCTCAAGATGAACTCAATGTTCCGAGGCAATCAATATATCTATCCGGAGGATGCAATATCGAGAGAAACGCGATGCCTTAAAAAGTTAGATATTGCCAAGACATTCAAATGCGCATAAAAAAGAACTAAGTCAAGTATTGTTAAGGTTATATCAAACTCGAGTTTGTGATCAAAAAGAGCCGCTAAAGGTGTCTACCCTTAATCAAGACAAAAGTCAAAAAGAGGAAAATGACACTGCACCATACCGACAACGACAAAGGACAAGCCAAGTGAAAAAAAGATGTCGATGTAACGAAAATTCCAGATCGCAAAAAGTGAAGACCGGCTACATGAAAGGCTATTGCCTAAAACGTGTTAGGGAGTTTCAAACTCTAAATATAGCCGTTTCTCACACACCATAAGAGGGAACTCACGAAGCTATCTCTCCAACGGATAGTTTTCAAGAGTGACCTTGGTGTATGCCTATAAATACTGGTGACCCTCTACATAGTAAGGTTACGGAAATTTATACGCAACAAGAGCTCAAACTTATTCTTATGAAAGTTAAAGCACTCAAAATACCTTGAATTTCCCAAGTGCTTTTATATTGAAGAGAGCTCACTTTACTAAGCCTAGAGTGATAAGTTTTATCCAAAGCTTAGTCGAGATATCCTAACCCTTTGCATTGTGCTTTATTGTAAAGGATATCTCATCCTAGTTGGAAACCAACCAAGAAACCCCAAACCATTGAGAAGGTAGTTGGAGTGTGTTTGTTGGTAAGTAGAGTTGTAAAGAGTTAGTAAACTACGCGAGTAGTCGTAAAACTCTAGAGAAGAAGTTAGTAAGCTGCTGTGGGTAGTCCAAAGCTTGTGTGTGATTGAGTAAGTAAACTACGGAGGTAGTCGAAAACTCAAGGTCGGGTTGAGTAAGTAAACTACGTGGAGTAGTCGAAAAACTCGTACGAAAAGTTGAGTAAGTAAACTACGAGGTAGTCGAAAAGCTCGGTTTGATAGTGAATTTCTCTCAAGAGTCGTGAGAGTGGATGTAGGAGCTTGAGTCTCTCCGAACCACTATAATCGCCGTGTTCTTTATCGCTTTCTTATCTCTGTGCTTAATTGTTGCATCAACTTGATTTTGAAAGCATACTTTTCATTGATATTCAGTTGGAATCAATCCACTGAAAGTTGCATAAGTAATTCACAGCCTAATCACTATTTCATAAGGGGAAGGTTTTCAGCAAAGCTTAAAACGAGTATAATCTAAGGGCCAACCATTCCGCACGACTGAGTAGCTAGAACAGATAGTTACCAAACTGAACTCTCATCTGAGGATTCAGTAAGTTAGTTATCTGATCCAAGCAACTCAGGATCTCTCGACACTCGTGACTCGGGCCAGGATTATCTCGAGGTATCTGAAGCATTTCGGATCACCGCCTTAGTAGACTTTGACTCAGAGCGATCTGTGCTTCTCAGAACCTAATCTTCAGGATTTTCTGACCCAAGCTGACCTCAGTAAGAAAAAGTTTTAAAATCACTGAACACGTGTATTCCCCCCCCCATACACGTGTAAGACTCGTTCTCACCGGGACCAACAGGAGGCGTAGCGGTTCTGTGAATAGGGATCTTGCACGACTGTTTCAGTTTGCCCGGCTCCTGAATTTTCCGGCCAGGCGGAAATTCGCCGGAAACGTATCCGTTGACGGCAAAAGTCCATGGCTCGTTTATGGTAGTCCAGTGTTTCACCCTGTCTCCAAATTCCCAGAAGCATAGCTCCGCATATTCACGAAAATCATCCCTGCGTGGATAATACATATTTCTTTTTTGATCGAACAAAAAGTGACCGAAACAATGCATATATAATAAAATTAAATTAATCACCCAGAGCATATATTTAGTCATTTCGGGCGTCCCAGCCGCTAAAGTTTTATATATATATATATATATATTTACAAATTGTTGTCATAATTTAAATAACATCTATCTTTATTTTTACTCAAAATTAGATCAACTGTCACTTAATTAATATTAAAGCACATATACTTTCTCTTTCTTTCACTACTTTTTTACTTTACTTACACATCTCACCAATCAAGGGAAAAAATCTTGTTTTTAGGCTAGTAAGTTAGGGGGTTATATTTTAAGAACAATAATTTTACAGGCTTCGAAATGTAGGACGATATGTTTTAAAATCTAGTAAATATAAGATAATATATTTTAAAACTTGTAAACGTAGACAATAGAGCCGAAAAACCCAAATCGAGCTGAAATTGTTAGAAATATGGTGTTGTGTGTGTAGACGAAGATGATGCAGACTCAATACGAAAAGTCGAGGTAAGAGTTGGACTCTCTTTCCGTAAGACGATATTGCCCCGTACTCCGGTGCAATACGGTATCAATGGCAATCGTCCCCAAGATACAACGACTTTAGAACTTCACGATCGTTGCACTACGAATCGGAAGCTATCGGCGAACGGACTTGGGTATCCAAAACTTTCTTGACACGACTACTAATGCAAAAATCTAGATTGCTAGTATGCTCTTGTATGCACAAAATGCTTTCTGATTTTCGGATGGAAGAAATGAAATCCTGGGGACTGAATTTATAGGAGTTGAAGAGTTGTGGTGCCTTCTGGTGTATAGGTGCAACTTTTTGGACAGGATGAATCTGGGCCTTCAGATCGTGCCTTTTGGATCGACCGATCCGGATCAAGCGACCAGATCGCACCCCTTCAGCGTGGGCGGGTCAGCCATTTTAAACCCGGATCGAACTGTCCAAGGGGTCGACCGATTTAAGATGAGCTAACCGTCGCGTCCGTCCGCTAGGGATCGCGGGTTCGATCCCCGATTGCCGCGTCTGCAATCCATCCATGCGCTGACTCTGCGTCAAGGTCCGACTGTGGTTCAAAACCCGTGGTCATGAGCCATGCCAGACCCTTCGGTCCGTACCCATGAGCCATGACCGAGCCCTTTTCCTCCGAAAAATAAAGTGCGCCTCTAAAGCGCCCAATGCGACAAGTGCAACGTGCGGGTGCGGGTGCGGTCAATAGACTTTTCCACCACATAGACTTTAGTCAAATTGACTTTCCATACTACAAGTCTATTAATAAGGAAGAAATTTTCTTCCTAATTTTCCAATGTGGGATAGAAGGGATTTCCTTTCCTCCCCCACAATTTCCTCTTCAACTTTTTCATAACAAATTGTCAACTTCACGTATTAATATCTCATTCACCCGAAATTAGTTTGAGCATCTAAATACATCAAATTAATCTATTCGAAATATAGATTATGAATTTGCAATGTGTTTCAATTTTTTACAAATGGATCATCATCTAGAAATCTGGTCAACATTGGGTCAACACCTAATTTCACAACCAATTTCCAACAGAAATGTCATGTGAGTTACATGATTATCTTACATTTACAGATTGACGGACTTGTGAATGCGGGACGCTGTATTTTCAAAACCTGTAAATATATGACAATCTTGGAACTCACGTGACATTTTAACCCAATTAGGATTATTCGTGTTCGATTGTCCTACATTTACAAATTTTAAAACATATTATCCTACATTTACTAGACCGTAAAACTATTGTTCTTAAAACACAATTCCTCTAAGCTATTGGCTTAAAAAATACTATTCCCCACTATTCAACAATATATTTAATACTATAATTTTTTAAAACCTGTGTCATTTAGAAATGTAAAATTTTTGGTGAAACATAAAGGAGAATATATTTAATTTGAGGAATTAATCTTTAATGAGGAATATATTTGATTACTTTATTTTTTTTGTTAGGAAGCCACCATACTCTTGCTCCAGAGAGAGAGGAAGATCCCAGTGAAAGAGAGTCACGAAAGGCTTCATGTCTGCATATATTTAGTATTAATTTAATTAATTAATGGAATTATTTATTTATATGTATGATAATAGATTAGTTAAAGGTGGACCATGAGCAAGGACAGTGTTTATAAGGTCATTGTAGTAATCAATCCCTTCGCTGTTGATTCCACCGCTGCATCTTCCACCTATTTCATTATTAATTCATTTGTACATTATAATAATTAAGAGCAGTAATTAGTCCATAAAGTAATCACTTTAGAGTATTATTATCATTATTGATAGTTCATTGAAATAAAACCAAATAAATAAATATATATTACTTGGCAATATTCTTGGCCAGGATAACGAAAACCTGTAGGAATCAAAACCCATTTTCTTCATCATCGAAATATCCTCCTGCAATTGCAATTAATTTTTTTGATTTGTTTTGGTATATATATAACTCCCACCATTATACACAATTCTTTCTTGATACCTTATATTTGTGGTACATGTCACAAGCAACATTTGCATTGGAATGATCCTGAACTCTCGCTGCCACATCATTACCCAATAATTTAGCAAATCATGTATTGTGAAAAAGAGCTAGGATTATTTATATGCTACATCGCCCGGCAGAAGTTTAAAGTGTTGTATACTTTCCAAATATCAAAGCAGGTGGTACAACACATTAAAACCCTGTTACTGCCCGGCCAGCAGGGTGGCATAAAAAATTTCGTGAAAGAGAGAGAGAGACCAGGAACACGGAGAGTGAATTCATCCCAATTGCTGATACCTTTTCCACCTTTTGCATACGCTCCTTCAACCTGTAAACCAACATAGTATATGTGTACATTAATTATTAAAAGAATTTTATTTTATCTAAAAATCTGAATTTATAGAGAAATATGTAATTAATTTGTTTATATTATTTTTTTAAAATTCCTAACTGCTGGACTGAATTTCGTTACTCCATCATTAGAAAAATGCTCATTGAGTAGTAATATAGGTGAAGTTATTTTCAGCGAAAATCGAACTCGGAATCACGAGCATACAAGACCTAGCCCTCATCTAAATATCCGAACTTATAGAGATGTGGAATAAATTCGCTTATAATATTTACCTCATACTGATAAATTAATCATATTATTATATATTGATCTTTATGCATATAATATACATAGAGAGAGGGAGAGAAACTTACCTGAAAGGCAGATGTTCCAGTTCCAAAGATAAAATCTTTGGGGAAATCACTGCGTTTTAAGCCTGAGTGATCGCCATGAGGTGGACCTTTTTCTAATTCGGAACTTTGAGTAACAATGGCGACGTTGGTTTGGATTTCCATCCAAGAAAACAGATTTCGATTTCTTACAAGTAAAAGTGGTAAAGGGAGTTGAGCTTGGTGGTCAAATGTATTGCATAACGCCCCTATTTATAGCGACAAAAATTTGTATAGACCTGGTTCATGCTATGAATTTTATTTTTAATTAATGACATTTGACCCTGCATAGAGTATAATATGAGTCAAGTTTAGTGGTTTAGAAAAATATATTGAGAATCAGTGAAATAGATTAAATAATTCAAGTTCATAGCATGGACATGGTTCATGAGAGACTAACTGGCATAACTGATTACATGTAATTACAATAACATATTCGCTCTAAAAATACAAAACAAATAAACTCATTACATACCCCCACTAAACAAACCCCCCACCCTCCGTAATTTCCTTTTCAATCCAACAGTGAAAAGGGCCATGATTAGCGTCCTTGTTAAAGAAAGTCGGTTAGGGGTATGTTTTAGTGAATTGTGTTTCAACGAGAACAAATTGCATGTTTCAGTGAAAATGACTATATATTTAAAAAATACACTTAATTTGTACGATGCTTTTGTAGATCAAGAGATCATCTACTCATATTTCAAACTACAAGATTCCTTTGATAGTTTTGGCAAACTATAATGGGATTTTTCTTATTTACCCATTGAAAGCATTCTGTCTCATTTAAAAGTTCGAACTTATAGAGAGATGTGAAATTAATTCGTTTATATATTTTTTTTGTGTTTTTATTAGAACAAACTGCATGTTTAAGTGAAAATAACTATATGTTTAAAAAATGTACTTGAGCTGCACGGTGGATCTGGTGACCAAGAGACCCTACTCATATTTCAAACCACAATGAGATTTTTGTTATTTACCTATTTAAAGAAATTCATCTCATCTAAAAGTTCAAACTTGTAGAAATACAATATTCCTTTGATAGTTTTGGCAAACTACAACGTGATTTTTGTTAATTAGTAATTGAAAGAATTTCGTCTCATCTAAAAGCTTAAACTTGTAGAGAGATGTAAAATTAACGTTTATATATTTTCCTAACACTCTCATTCACCCGTGAGCTGAATTCTTTTACTGCGCTAAAATTAACATTTATATATTTTCCTAACACTCTCACTCACTCGTGAGCTGAATTCTCTTACTGCGCTAAAATTAACATTTATATTATTTCCTTAACTCTCATTCTCACTGTAGGCTGAATTCTCTTACTCCATCTCTTTCAAAGGGAATCAAATCTAATATCTGAACGTGAATTTATAAAACTCTGATACAATGAAAGAATTCAAGTTTAAATTTATAAAATTACGTGAAATTAATTCATTTATATTATTTCTTTTAACACCCATTTATATAGAGTTTGTATTCAGACTTTTCTATTGGAGAGAATGTTCGATGATTCAACTCTCTCACACTTTTATTGTCTCAATTTGATGAAAGAATATTAAATTTACTTGACTAATTAATACAAATAAAATCTGAATTAATTTACTTGTAACTAACGTATATCATACAAATTATACATATATTTATAAAGTGCTTTGAGTTTGTACCTAAAAGGCCATCAATCTGGTGGTCCCGTTTCCCATTATAAGCTTGCAGCAAGACTGAACCGGGACTTCAATACAAGTTAATTTTATGCAAACTTAACTTACTAATTTAATGTTAGTTTTATTTTTTGCAAATTTATGCTAGTTAATTTAATGCTAGACGGAACCAGGACGTTACAGGCTTACAGCAAGACGTAACCAAGACTTTAATATAAGTACTTAACTTTCTAAAATTTACATTTTATAATTTAATTTTATTCATAATCAAGTTATTATTCTAATGAATTTCTGAAAAAAAAAAATGAAACGTAAATACATCAAATTTACTTGCATAATATAAAATAATCTAACATTATATTATATACTACAAATATCTCACTAGTGGTTGAATGTTTCCATCTACATATACATATGTATTTTTATAGTATAAAATTTGCAACCATTGTGTGAGAATACGAATTGAAGAACTAATTTTATGATAATGTATAATTGAAATTTTGCAAAGTGGCCAAATATATAATAAACAAACAATTTCTCGTATTAATATTACTAATTCTAAGATGATCAGATATTAAATGAACATGTTTAATTATGATTATGAGGTGTGTTTTGTATAACGTGTCGGTTAGCTAGTCACCGTTAATCATTTTCAAGATTAATTGTGATGTGTTTTGTATCACGTGTCGGTTATTCATTCACTTATAGCCTTTTGAAAGGGAAAATTGTTAATTGCATTTATTTCATCATGGAAATATTAGATAAGATTTTTTTTAAGCACAGTAACGAGTCATTCTGGCTAATTTGGTCTAAAATCACTACTTTTTAAAGTTACGATCCGTGTTTTGCTAGCTAGCCCAAAAAATTACGGTCCTTGTTTCGCTACTATCAAAATTACGGTCCTTAAAATTAAATTTAATATTTTATAAATTTATTCATAAATTTATCCAAATAAAAAAATCCATAAGTTTTAAAAAAATTTAAAATTTATATTTAAAAAATCAATAAATTTTCTAATTTATTAATTCATAAAAAATAGCCATAAAATGAGAATATTGTAAAATTTTTGAGTTAAAATAAATTATACAAAAATATCTAGTAATTTTAATATAATTAAAAAAATTAAGATGAAATATTTTTTTATAAAATGTCTAATATCTAATCACAAAATTATCACCAAAATAAAAATATTATATCAATTAAGATAAATCAAAATTTTATGAAGATTTTTTTAAAGGAACTTGAGAATGATTTAAAATATTTAATTAATGTGAAAATTACCAAAAAAAAAGTGAAGTTATTCGGGCTAATTTGGCCAGAAATTACTATTTTTTTTAAAAAATTACAATTCGTGTTTTGTTAGCCCAAAAAGTTACGGTCCTTATTTTTCCACCCTCTTAAATTTACGGTCCTTTAAAAAAAATCCCAGACATTTTACGTATATTCATCGACTAAAATATATACGGAGTCGGTGATGGAAGAATACTTTGTTATAAAACCCAATATATATATATATTGATCATAAGGATTGATATGATTCCATGTTAGTCTTTCATAAAATTTATTAATCTCTACAAAAATGAATCAAGTTGCTCGTTTTCACTTCATTAATTTGAATTTTAACAATCTAAAAAAAAGATCGAAAAAGCAAGTGTTGGTTTTAATTAAAATTTTTTTTTTTTCTCTGTCTCGTGAAATACAGTCCCGTAGGAAAACCTCAATATCTCATGCATCTTTTTGAAAATTGAATGTTGAAAATTGAATGATTGAATCTGTACCATAATCTTACTCTCAGTATTACGTATACACGTCATCATATATAACGTGTATAAAGTAAAAAGTGGGCTTAACCATATATACACTACCACTCGAGTGTTTATGTGCACGAAAGTCAATGCATGATTAACGTAAAATTGGACCATTTTTAAAAAAAAAAGATAAAGATGAAATGCATTCAACGATTAAAAGGATACTCATATCTAGGGATAGACCCAGGAATTCCGTTGAGGGCGACCAATTTATATTAAAGCAAGAGACCGTCTCACGATGAGACAACGTGTAATTTGCAAATTGACGCTCTAACATTTTGGGAGGGGTGAGTGTTGATTGCGCTAAGTTGTACTCCATCTCATACGAGTTTTTGTCATAATTAAATGCACTTTCAAATTTTTTATACATATTCAAAATTATTTAGACAAATTTTTTTATATTAACCGAATCAAATATATTTATATATAAATATTTAAAATCAGAACTATACATATTTATTTTTCTTCGCTCCCTCTTCCCCACCTGAAGGATAATAAAAAAAATTATATAGAAAAAGAAGATATATTTTAAAATTAATCAATAACTCTAGCCTCATCAAGTTAACAACAAATAACTTATAATATAAAAACCTGTATGAGACCGTCTCATATATAAGACGGGGTACAAATTAATAAAAATCAATACCCTCCTTTCTAAAGTGTTAAAGCGACAACATTCAAATTATACTCTGTCTAACTGCGATACCGTCTCGTACAAGTGTACATTTAACTATGAATATATATAAAAAAAATATTCAAGTGGGGCTAGGGGGCCCAGTGACCCCCTTGGCCCCTATATATGTACGTTCGTCTTTGCTCGTATCCCAAAATATTACAACCAAAACAAAAATAACGCGGCCTTACACTTATCCGGTAAACAGACTAACAGTTGGGACTACAAACCACAAACAAAGCAGAAAATGATAGAGAATAATGGGCCTGAATCCACTTCCACGAGTAAAATTTAATGTCATCAATGAGTTTGTCCAAAGTATACTCACTCTCTTTAAAAGTTAGATAGTTCATATTACATTTAATGTATCTATAGAAATTAAGCACTCATAGAATTTTTTTTTTTTTTTGTTTTTGTAGAGTCTTAGAAAATTCAATTAGTTTTATGGCGAAAAAGTAGAAAAAAAAAATTATTTTTGGGACATTAATTTGTACCTTGCAAACAATAAATGTAAGCAATAAATTTAGTGGGTATGCACGGTGCACTACATAGTGTATTGTAGAAACATATCACTTATTACATTAAAACGTGCAATATAATTAGTAAAATAGTTTGCACGTTTCAATATAACAAGTTGTATATTTCAATACAATAAATTGTATATTTCTAAAATACACTATGTAATGCACCGTGCACTTGGTGCATACTGGATGAAACCTCTATACCGAGGTAACCTAGATACTCGAATGGATGCACGAATAAACTAGGAAAACAATTGATGAAACCTCAATACGAGGAAAACTAGCGACACCGAATGAATGCACGGAATAGCTAGGACGCAGTAATACGCTGTAAAAAGTTCTATATTTCTCCCATCATAATTCTGTAGTACAATCCTACGTTATTAAATAAGAGTAAGAAAACCTAAAGCCCATGGGCTTCTCTACTTGTGCAAAAAGAAATCAGATTTACTGATATCTACAAATCTAATCATATCAAATTAAATAAGCTAATAAAATAATATCCTAAATCTATAAGATCCCCTCCCTTTATTTTCTTCCTTTGATATATAACCATAAATTTAAGCATTAGTTCTTTGAATTGATGGACTGTAAGCGCAATTATCAAATATGTTTATTCTAATCTCTATAATATATTTTTGGTTAGCTGCTTCAGCCTGGTATAATGTCGTTTATTTTTTCTAGTATAATTCGTGACTGGCTAGATCTTATATGCATCCAGGTGCATTGTGTACTCATAGTGTATTTTAGAATCATGCGACTTATTATACTGAAAAGTGCAATTTATTTGCACTGAACCGTGCAATTATTAATATTAAAAATAGTTGTACGGTTCAGTGTAAATAAATTGCACTTTTCAGTATCACAAGTCGCACGACTCTAAAATACACAATGAGTGCACGGTGCACCTGGGTATTTTTGAGACCCACTGTTTGTGACTTTATATTTTATGACATTAGATCGGTATTTATTATGAATTTTCTTGTCATTTAAAAAAATGAAATAGAAAATTAATCATTGGCCCTTTTATTTGCTGACTTAATTTTTTAAATTTTAATATCAGTCCAGCTAGTGTAATCCAACTATTCATATAGTTGATTAGAAAGTATATATTGGGCTTATATGTGGATGTTTGGATTTCAGGCCCAACTAATATATTCTTTGAGAGCCTATTTCTTGCACTCCCTCATTTAATTCAATCTACACAAACTACATGTGTGCACTCAGTTTTGCAGCATCCTTCAACCTATTTGTATTTAGCTGTAATGACTGTGTGTTAGGTATGGTGCAAGTGTATTTGATATAGGATACAGATCCATGCATAGTGCAATGTATGTAAACAACTCACAAGTTAGAAAAAACCTGGATATTAAATAAGAATTGAAGACACCACTCTCATAATTCCTCTATGACCACGTAAAAAAAAGGCCGACGCTGAAGTAATTTATAAGTTATATATTTTAAAAGTTTATAAAATATAATTTTAAAGTAATTTATAAGTTGTTAAAATGACTCTTTCCTTCATCGTCTCTATCCAACAGGAAACAAATAATCGAGTTAAAGGCCATGGATAAGGTGAATCAAATATGCATCCGGGTTAACACCATGGCACAACGAACTAATTAGTTCGCTTTCTCTAAAGAAGACAAGGATGAGGTAATATATCCTCATAACGATCCCCTGGTCATCGATAAAAATTATGGGAGTGTTAGTCCACCACATGCTGGTCGACAATGAGGCCTTCTACAATATCCTTTACAAAAGTGCTCTGGATCAGATTGGGAAATTCACCGACAACATCGACTACAGTCAAACCCTATATAGAATAATTAGGTTAGCCATAGAGCTAGTCTCTAGTGTAGATGCCGAGGTCAGAGCTACTAGACAACTAAATTTCATTGTAATCGACCTACCATCAACCTTTAATCGTTTTCTTAGTAGGCCATGCGAGCATAAGTTCGGAGTGTGAAGTTTCCCACTCTTAGTGGTGTAATCGGCACCCTCAAAGGTGACCAAAAAATGACAAGAAAATGTTATGTGTACATCTGCCCAAATTTAAATTATGCATCTGTAAAACATATATTTGTACCAGGGCAAGGTCACAATAATGACTTACCCATTTACAAATAGGTGATCAAGTGGACCATATGCAAATCGACAAGCGGGATGCTTCCTCGAATGACAAAGTAATTATGGAGATCGACCAATCAGATCTGGAACCCAGATTGGGATTTGAGCCTATGATAGATTTTTCCATCTCAGGAACTGATCGACGATCCGAGATGGGGAGAAGTCAAACTGCGAGCAACCCCAGGCGAAGAACTTGAACATATACCAGTAAATCCAGCTCGCTCGGACTTAGAACTCGTTATCGACTCAAAGATAATGGTGGAATTGCGAAATGAGGTAGTGGATTTCTTAAAAACAAATGTAGATGTATTTTCTAGCTCGCTCAAAGATATGGTGGGAATCGATCCTGAGGTCGCTTGCCATCAACTCAATATCGACCCCACACAAAAATTGATTTCTCAAAAAATGAGGAAATTTGGCCTTGATAAATACATGTCTTTAGCAGAGGAAAAAAAAAGTTGCTCTATAACGAACTAATTGAGCAAGCCGACCAACCCCAATAGGTATCCAAAACGGTGCTCGTCAAGAAGGCGAACAATATATGGCGGTTGTGCATCGACTTCATGGACTAGAATTGTTGGGAAATTTATAGTTTTGATGAAAGTTCCAAACACACATGTAATAGACCACCGAAATTAGGTTTTGTTTACATTACCGCTATAGGAGACCAATTGATAATGATTGTATAGAAAAACGATGTAATAGATAGGTCACATATCGAGGGGGAACTCAATATGTAAAGGTCGATCCTGAAGAATCGGAAGAAAGTTCGATATCCCATGCAGCGTAACGCTAAACTGCGATCTTAAGATCGACGAATCGATCTAGTCGATAACTCAACGAAGCTCAAACCTCTATACTAGAAGATCGATGACTTCCGTAAGATAAGACCGGAAGACCTACATCGCCGAGTCGGCCAGTTGAAGCTAAGTCAACAAAAGACTCCATCGAAGGGATCGACGGATTCATAAGATGAAACCGGATGTTTCATCTTATCATACGCCCGCGATCCGAACAAGATGAATACCAACCTTAGTTGGAGGAACAACACCGCAAAAGCAAGGCTTTCATCCAATAAGGAAGAAACACGATGAACAAATATCAGATTCGATGTTGCTTCTCAAACGGCTATAAACTTTTCAGCCATGCCGCCTAAGCGCCACATCAAGCTCGCAATTTCTATTTAAAAATAGCCCTAGATTCAAATTGCTCTCCAACGGCTCTTTGATCTCAAGGTCTATAAATATGGGATCACAAGTGAAACACGGAAATGCTTGGACAAACAACATAATCAAGAAGCTCAAACTATAGTCGATTTCCTTATTGAAGAACACAACAACAAGCTTATTTTATATTGTGTTCATCCCATAAGTTCTTAGCAAGAAATCTTTTCATCTAGCTATCAGTCAACCAAAGGAAAGATTTCATAGTTGAACCTCAACAATCTTACCCAAACCCCCAAGTTAGGATAAGTTGTTTAGCAAAGATTTCGATCAGGGTTTCTAATCTTGATTTACGGGATCGGTTGAGTGAGAACTCTTAAAACATCTGTTGTTGGTGTCTTGTGTTGGACTAACACACTAATCTAAGTCCAAATAAGTTAAGTCGGTTAAGTTGGTGCCCCTTGTGAAAGGGAAGAGTGGACGAGGGACAACCACTATAAATCTTGTGTGCCTTTCTTTGCTTTTGATTAACCGCTTCTCACATCGCACAATCTTAAAGCGCATACATTCTAAGTTAAGATCGATCGACCAAATTTCTCCCATCCGATTAAAAGATAAAACTTGGAATCGGATTATATAAAACCGGTTTTTCACGGGTAAAACTTAAAGTTTCCGTTTACATCGCTTAATCCGATAGTTACCGAATCGACCGCTTTCCGGCGCTCAAGAAGTTGGTTATCGACCAAATCGACTCACTCGCGACTCGAAAAGCTATCTGCTCTCACACCTAAAAAGTTTTTCGTAAGTCTATTCACCCTCCCTCTAGACTTTCACTTAACCCGCTCGACCTACAAGTGGTATCGAAGCGGTTGGTTCTTCCGACCATCGACTTTGTGGTCATCCGAACCGATCTTGAAAAACCGTTTTAAAAACTCATTCATTTTCCAAAATCACTCAAAGATGGATAACACGTCCGGTATGTATCATGATCTGCCAAGTTCTCTATTGATGAGTATGCAGATTGGGCCATATATATATCCAACCATCTAATCGATTAATGATGGAAGTCATCGAGAGGGACCCATCATCATTTACTATAACAATCCTCCCGGTTTCCTCCCACGTGAAGTCTTGTATTTAAAAAAGCCCACCCTTGATGGACACGTATAAAGAAAAACGCATACTCACGACACCATTGCAAGACATATCATCATGAAGACAATGGATAAGGTCACCAAAGAGAAGATTAAGTATCTCAAATCATAATGTTACTCGCCGAGATCTGCGAGGGGAAATGAATGAGATAAAAGACATAGAAAAGTGAAGTTCGAGAAACCAAGATGTTTGCCCAACGAAACCATCAACGAACTCGATGGAAGAATTACAATGTCTATAAACAAGCTTCGAGAACTTGGTAGAGAGATGAATCAACTATAAGATCCTAAGGTCTCTCACCAAGAAGTGGGACATGAAGGTCACGGTAATCAAAGATTGCCAACATTTCAAGAATGAAACCTAGTAGCTTGTTCTTGAGTCTTAAAGCTCACGAAGTTCGACCGATTGAAAGAGGTCAAAGGTTATGAAGACGAGGTCCCTCTTTGAAACCTCGACTTCAAAATCGCTTTAACTTTCAAGGCAACCCAGAAAGGGTAAACAAAGGCCAATGAACCCATTGGAAATATATTAAGTCGAAGTAACAGATCGCGCTGCTTACCGCGAAGCTTGAGAAGTCGGATATACAACTTGGTAAGTATCAAGATTCTATAAGACTATCAACATAGCCGAGGATCAGATAGGAGATCGACAATAGATCTCCGTGAAGAACCGATCCGATGATCGGGGGGATCACAGATGAAAGGGAAAGAGATAGTCCGTATCTCGCCATAACCAATCGATAGAAGAAACTCACACTACTATCGAAGGGAAATCACCGATAGGTCATACTGAAGAGAGTGATTCACCGGAAGGAAAGGAACGGTGGATCCGGGAGCGCATTTTTCGTGAGGAAGCCATCATTATAAGACATTCCATTTTATTCGACGCCGAAAAAGAAAAGAGGAACAAAAGAGAGCAACGGTGTAGACGAAAGAGCTATGGTTGCCGATGTCAAAACGATTCCTATTCGCCCCCGAGGACTTTATTTAGAAGACTTCCAATTATGAAAAATGAAGATCCGATATTCTCCGAAAAATAATGAACTCGCCATGGCCGGGAGGACCAAATCAAACCTCCAAACCCCCTTCGCTCGCTTTCTACACCGCTATCATTAGCACATTGACCAAGCATTTTTGCTTGAAGATCTCTCCAATGCAAAGAGAAACTTATGCTATTGACATCGTAAATAATCACTTGTCAAGAAAATGATCTCGAAAAAAACCTCAACTTAGATCACCAAATATGTAACCGAGGAATTTAAAATTCTCGGTTAAAGCTTCGATCGAAAAAGCAGATCAAAGAACGATGGAAATTAACAGACAAAGAAAATCGATGAAAAATCTTGCAAGCAAAAATTGGCGAGCTATTCCGAATGCATGAAAGTCCAAATCCTCCTCGAGGAAAAAATCTAAGAAAATAGATGTTTTTTCAAAATCATCTCAAACCGCTTAAAGACATGAACGCCTATTTTCGAGTAAAGATTGATAAGGAGGACTTGCTATGAGAAACCCTCCACATCCTCAAAAGCCCCGAAATCTCGTAAAGGTGTAATCGACGAATTTCAAAAAGATACACCAAAAGCTAAACTTGTATCTAATAGGGTAAGAGACCGCTTGAGCAGTAAGGCAAGTGCCTAACCGTAAAGGGAACGTAAATGACCCCAACCGGTAAAGCATCACCGAGGAATCAACGGAAGAACCCAATATCAACCTCGATCAAAATCGAATCAAAAAGACAACCTACAAAAGTGAAGTCTAACTGAGACCCACCAAGGTCAACGCCTAATAAGCATGCTTCGTAAAAATAATCTATGCGAAAAGGATATGAATCTTTTGATGGTAGCAAATGCATCTACCCCTATAGTAGTAAATTTAGGCACCAACCACACCGGATAAAAAGAAGACAAACCCAAAAGTTAAATCATAAGTCTTCTAAGTCATCCAACGTTCACACAAGTAATCATACAATCGAAAAGATATGAGGATAAGTATGATTATGTTGACATATGGGAGACAAATCAGCCTTCTCTCGATCCGACATCACCATAGAAGTGCTCGCTTTGTATGGATCCCCAAATCCAAACCTAACCCCTCAGACCTAATCCGAAGGGGTACCTAAAACCCGATCCGATTGCGTGTTCGCGTGGTCCGCCAACAAAGGAGGTGTGCAAGCAACTATCCGGGTACATCGATAGTGGATGCTCAAGGCACATGATCGAAGCAAACATCTCCTCGCCTCTATAGAACGTATAACTCTTTCGGTGATGATAACTTTGGTTATACCAAAGGGTTCTAACCTTAGAGAATGATGATGTACAAGTAATTGGAGTCTCGTATGTCGAAGGTCCGAAGCACAACCTATTATCGGTTTCACAATTCTGCGACAACGGATTCCTTGAGTTCTCGATCAATGCACTATCAAGAATCGAGTCACTCAACAAATATTGCTAATCGTTCAAGAAAAGGGGACGATCTACACAAATGATTGGAAACAGGTTGTCCAAGAAATGCATGCGATTGTTAAGAGTTCCAAAAGTAGCGAGTGGCTCGCACAAAAAGAATGAGCCATCCGAACTTTAAAACTCTTAATAAGATAGCTAGGATGTCTCTATTCCGAATGAAGTGTTCTCAAAGGATCGTATATGCATCAAGCGTGTCGAAAGGGAAAACAGTCAAAAGCTTCATTCAAAGGAATTTCCGGGAAAGATCCAAAAAATCTTTATATGTTCCTATATGGATCTGTTTGGACCCGCCATACACCCGGTCGGTCTCAACGGACGCTTGAAATACACTCTGTAATCGTGGATGACTATTCCAAGTTTAATATTCTTACATAAGAAGAATGAGACGACAACCAAGATACCCGATGCTACTAAAAGATTACAAAATGAGAAGGGTGTCAAAAGGTGCGCAATTTCAACTCCTTTTATTACCGATTTTTGCTCTAAGTTTGGTATACAAAGATGAAACATCAAATAAGGACGCCAAATGCAATGGAGTAGTGAACGAGAAACGTAACTCTCAAAGAAGTTCGCCGAACAATGTTAAATCAACATGCGATACCAAACCGCTTTCTCAAGGTATAATCAACAACGCATTTATAAGTAACAGATGTCTCGACTAAGGCTCACTACAAAACACCCTATGAACTGTGGAAGGGCGTAAAACCTCGTTTCCATGTTTTTAGAGTTGGAAAAAGTCATTGAAGACCTTTTGAGGCTAAGTCCGATGAGGGTATATTTCTAGGGTATTCCTCATCTAGCAAAGCCTTCGTGGTCTACAACAAACGAAACCCTTGTTGTGGAAGAAACACCTCATGTACCTTTGATGAAGCATCTTCATCAAGAGAAATCACCGTCGAACAAAAGTACCGATCTACCGTAACCTCGATATTCAAAATGGATCGCCTAACGATCAAGGATAAAGGATCGAAATCAGATCAATTTACATTCCGATCTAGTCGATTCACCGGATCAATCGGATCCTAAGGTACGAACAACTTGTCGATGAAAAGCCGATTCAAATTTGATAAGAAGAATCCTGGTTCGGGGAACTGGTTCTCACGCAAATCATTATGATGATTCCAACATCACCGAGACTTGTTCTTATCAAGTGGACCATAACCTGCACTCCCCAATCACTAGTAATAAGATTTTATCGAAAACAAATGTTCTCAAAACCGACGCAAATCGTTAAGGACTGATAACCAATTCCAACCGATCGATAATTGGAGACCCGTCGATAAAAATTAAAACTAGACATCGACAAAAAGTGCCATGTATTGTATATCCGCCTATGAAGGAACCAACTACAATCGAGGAAGCATTACAAGACGCAAACCGATTCTAGCCACGCAGAGGAGCCGAAATTGAAGTATGGGAACTAGTCATAGGCACCGTGTCATCAAGACGTAATTGGCACGAAATGGATCTTCAAGAACAAGAGAGATGAGAAAAAATGTTATCACGAAAATAAGGCAAGACTTGTTGCTAAAGGGTATTCCAATCGGAAGAATTGATTACGATGAGACCTTTGCACCGGCCGCCGCTTTGAACCATTCATTTGTTTAAAGCAATTATGCTTCCCACGGAGGGTTCACTTTATGGTATCGGATGGACGTAAAGAGTGCTTTCTTAAATGGGGTACTAAGCGGAGGAAGTTTATGTCGAACAACCTCCGGGCTTTGAAAAGGGCAACCAAGTGTATCGTTTAAGAAAAGCTCTTTATGGCCAAACAGCTCACGAGCAATGATATACACTCTCGGTTCTTGATCGAAAGTGGGTTCACTAAAGGAATAATGGGCCAACCTTATTCGAATAGAAGATGGAGAAGATATTTTTTCGATTTACGTGGGCGACATCATCTTCGGATCTCCAAACAAGAACTATGTGAAAGATTCACAAAAACGATGCAAGGGAAATTCGAGATGTCCATGATGGGTCGATGAATTACTTTCTAGGTCTCCAAGTTAAACAAAGTTCGAAGGGATATTCATCTCGCACAGTACACTAGGAATCTTTTGGCTAAGTTTGGAATTCAAAATAGTAAGGAAGCCAAAATTCCTATGATGATTGGATTCAAGATGGATCCGGATAAGGCCGGTCGAAAAAACAAATCGGAAGAATATAGGGCTCTCATTGGATCTTTATTATACCCGACCACAGCCGAGACCGGATATCACTTTCATGAGGTGTATGTGCGGGTTCGTGCAAATCCAATGATCACCACCTAGAAGCGAAAAGCGGATTTTAAGTATCTGAAGGAACAATAAACCTTGGTTTATTCTACCCATCGATGATAATCTAGAGCTTAGTGGGTATTCGATTACGATTATGGAGGTTGCAAGATCGATCAACCTCGGAACATGTCGGGTTCTTAGGAAGTAAACCGATCTCGTGGTTTTCAAAAAGCGGTACATCGGTTCGCATATCAACAACCATATAATATATGGTTTAGGAAGTTTTTTCCCAATTTAATTTACAACATTGTAGCTAAGAACGTGCCTATATTCTTATTATTGCAATCACTCGTAATCCAGAACATACAAGATGCAAGCATGTAGATGTCGACACTACTTCATAAGAGATCACGTTGAAAAGAAGAATATCGAATGGAAAAGATTCATACCGATATACGTATATCGATATTCTAACCAAGCCACTATTTCGTATTCGAGATTTATGCAATGAGCTAGACTTCTAGATCTTGGAGAAATGTCACCGAAAATGTTTGATGGAATGCTCTCGTAACTAAATGTTAAGAGACTAACCGATCGAGAGAAATCATTTGGTATCTTAACCGATCTCAAGAGATATAAGCAAAAAATCGATCGGGATACGCTACGGATCCAAAGGAACCGATCGATTTTAGTTTATCGATTTAAAGTCTATCGGTTTTAAAGGAACCGATCGATTCAAGGTTTATCGATTTAAGGAAAATGCTCGGTTTAATGGATTATCCGATTAAATCAATTTGGTTATAGTATTTCTTTGTGATTCGTTTTAGGCGATATACAACAAGCAAGATTCGAGAGATTAAGAAGCTATCAATCGCATAAGAAAAGGTGAATTTACACAACAAAATGAAATAACAGAACTTTTCATTGATAAAAACCCGAAGGTGAGGTTACATTACGAAGTTACAAGTACAAGAAGACCCGGAGGTCAAGACATAAATGTTAACCAAAATCCTAAACCTAGAACCCTAAACTCGCATCCAAACCCAAAACCCGAACTCATTAGTTAAGTGTTAATGAGGGGAAGAGAGAGAGATTTTATGAAATCGACGCTTCATTTTTCCCCACTTAACAAAATGAGGGGAAGGCTTGAAAGGTAATCCCATGCCGCAAAACCGATGGACTCTCCAAGTGAAGTGAGAGCGGCATTGACAGATTACTAAGCCGGAGCCCTAAAAGGAGGAGTAGTAGGGGCTCTCCAAATTGTTGAATGGAGCACGTGTGCCAAAGAGTTGGTCATCGATCTCATGGGCACATGTGTCACTAAGTCCGATGGTTACAGTCATCCGAGATAGACACACAAGGTGCATACGGTTGGAGAAGTGTCTTCTCGGTTGCAAATGAAAAATCCGCCACGGTGGTGGTAGAGAAGCTTTGGCAAAGAATCGTATGTGAAATCAAGATGATGAAGAAAACAAAGAAATAAGGGATGCAAAGGGTTGATTTGAGAAGATGTAACCATATAAAAGGGTGTAAAAGTGTTTGCTCTAAGTCTCACCGAAAACAAGGGTTCACCAAGATACATGATTCTTACAAAGAAGATAAGTATGGTGAATGGGTGATGTTGTGTAAAAAACATTGGTCCAATTTATAGAGGCCAAGCAAGGATGCAAATGCAATTTTCATTTTCAAGAAGCCTATCCGAGAAATTTGCATCAAAAGGAGGGCGGTAGAAATAGAAATCATTTGGATAAATTCACGGTTGATTGACATATCGAGAGATTCGATATTTACATATCAATCACGCCTACTTAGGGAATAGAAGCTACTACTCTAGACTAAGTTTTGGCGGTAACACTTATCCCAAGAATTGGCTTAATCTGAAAAGAATCAGATGAGGTCAACCAAAATCTGATTACTTACAAGCATGATCAGATGAGAGAGATCACCGAGCCCAAACTCCAATAAATCGATATATCGATCTATAATATCAAAGGGGAACTTCAACCCATCAAGGAGGATCAAAAGGGAAATCGACGTTCAAGGAAAGATCAGCTAAGCATCGATCTGTTGGAAGATCGCTTAAAAGGATCAGTTGGGAAATTTCTTAAGGCTTAGGCAGAATGATTAAGATCAACAAGTGGAATCAACATTGACAAGTAATATTGACTGATAACAACATCAGTCAACCAGATACGCATCTCTCTTCTCTTGTTCTTTACTTATTTATCGGATCGTATCTGATATTATTTGCCTTACTGTACCCACTATCCTTGTGACGTGTACTCTGCAAATCATTTAATGCGGACGTGGGGTACATGTATTAACTGCTACTTGATCGTGCTTTTAAATCCAAAAGTTTTGTGTACGTGCGTTTTCCCAACCCTACGATCAAAACCGCTAAATCTGGAGCGTACAATCTTTTCAAAACGATTGATCTTCAAAATCTTGTCTTATTGTACCCTCCGCCTCTATATAAGATTCATCAAACCTTACCAGAGTTTTTCTGCTTCACAAACTTGCATTACTCTCATTGAAAAACTTCAAATTTTTCTCTACGTTTCAAAACGATTTCTTAGAGTTCAAAATCTTCTCTGAAAATTTGAATCTGGTAATATTTTCTTTTAAGCTTAATGATGAATCTTTCTTTCCGTTAAAAACATTGTTTTCAAAAGTTGTTTTTCGGAATTTATGCTTCATTGCCTTTTGTTTTCCGCGGAATGATATTGATATTGATTATGCACAAATTTAATGAATCTCACTGTGCAGATGGCCACTCATGGACTTGGAAAGATCATGTGCAATTATGCGGAACCGCAACGATCTTTGAGGATAAGTTCGTTTCGATTTGGAACCACCGAGGATTCTCAATCCATGGAGGTGGAACAAATTCTCCGCGAAGAAAACCGGATTTGAAACATATTGCTCTGCTTCACCGCAATCCGGTGATGCGATGCGTTTGAAGCACTTCAATTCTTGCGAAATTTGAGTGTGGATCTGAAAAAACCGAGACGATGTCGACAAATCATCGGAGAAGAAATCATCGACAAATGAGCATCACTGGCTCATAACGAATCTCACTGCACCTTACTGAGGGAGAATGAGGATGAAGAAATCAGAGAGGAGCTCTTAAGAGAAATGGACAAACATCGACACCGGATTCATCGAGCCAATGCTCAAAAGAAAGTAAGATATTGACATTCTATCAAGAACGATCATGGGAATTTCATTTAGCCCGTGATGCTCTCACATCACCAAAATGTACAAAGATGGCAAAGAATAATTGACGGGCAACATCAATCGTACGGCTTCCCGAAAAGCCATCTTGCTCCAAGAACACGAAAAATTTGGAGTCAATGAATCCAAGCGTGTCTTTCTCAAAAAGAGAGTCAATCTCAACAAGGTTGCAATATATTGAAAGACAAATCGCCAAGCTTCGAATGGACCTCCTACAATGCCTTCCTTCATCATCAACTTCATATACGGGCCACCGTACGATGACAAGGAGCCCACTCCAACAAAACCAAGAAAGGAAAGAGCAAAGAAGTCGCCTTCATCCACACCCGGCTTGCTCCACGTAAAAAGAAACGAAAACAAAGAAAGCAAAGAACCTACTATAAAGACTAGAAGATGAGTCAGATAAGAAAAAAAAAGCAAAATCAACCCGAGGGCTCGCTAACGAAGTAGAAGCACAAGCAATCTACTTCTCCTCAACCTCAAAGCCGATTCACCGCCGTACTAAAGGCCGCAGAGCATGTCTCTACCGCTAGTTCACAAGCTCATGAACTCCGAACCGGATATAACGCCATAAAAAATAACTTCCGCCCGACTCAAAAACCGTATCCATCTCATCCAAAATAATTCACATGATAAGACCATCATAAACAAACCGGTAATAATCCTGCTATCGAGAAGAAGTCACGGAGATCCTCACCGAGAGATCTCCAAAAAGCAATCTTATCTTACTTGTTGAAATAAAAGTCACAAAGTAAATATCCGATAAATATCCACGAGAAGTTGGAATTGCCTAAGAAGAGAAGTCGAGATCGCCAAGAAGCTCCAAAAACGATTTCAACATGGTGAATTGAGAGTCAAAGTGGAACCGGTCTTCAAATCACGAAACCACCGGAGGCACAAACAACTTTAAAGTGACGGATCCAATTCCTACATCTCAAATCACCACCGATCAACTTCGGAGATCGATCTTGTCTCAAAGATCTCCGAAAAGAAGAGATTGAGGGAGTGTTAATTTTTTTTCGGAGATCGGTTCTCCAATCTATGACCACCATATCTGTTTAGCTACAAAAATCCCAGGTTGATGACAAGCTGAAACAGTGGATCAAAATCAATCTTCTTTTCGACACTCAAAATTTCCGACAAAATGATTTGGACACTCTCTCTGCTACAATGGAAACTGCCAAGAAAGAACCGGACATAACCGAAAACAATCTTCGTGTTTATCTCGCTAATGATCTAAATCAGCATTGTCGATCAACTTTGGGTCTCTCGACTTCCCACTCAATCTTTTTTGATCAAACCAAAAGGGGAAGGATCTCGAGAAACCAACCACACATCGAAGACAAAGGCCCATGGACAAAGCTCAATTGCAAGAAAGGCTGCCAGTCTTTGGAACATCAAAATCGGACCGCCATCGGACCGGAAAGTCACCGTCACCTGTCTAATCGATCTGGTGATAAGGAGCTTTCATAAATTGTCCAAAAGAGCGTATTTATTTTTTGACGTAAAAACGCACAAGCGAAGGGTTGAAACGAAGTTCAAATCAAGGGCTAAGAAAGGATTAATCGGAAAATCGCACTGAACCTCGGTTACTTGCAAAAGTCGTTTGACGAGATCATACCAAAAAAAAAATCCGCACACGCTAAGAGGTTTGAGGAATGGAATAAGATCGAAGTGAATGGCTTCTAGATGCCTTTGTCCTTGATCTTGTTCCAAAAAGAAGAATCACCAGATGATGAGTTCCTCAACCGTTACGTAATAAATATCATCCGCTTTCTTAAAGTATCTGGAAAATGAGGCCAAGCTTATAAATGTAAAAAGATATCTCGCCAAGAGTATGATCCGTTAATATACTCAAAGAAGGCAGATGGCTCATTTGTGACCGGGCATTTGAGAGATTCTACTTTGACATCTTGAGCAAATCGCAGATAATCGATCAAGTCACATAAATGATGTCAAATGGAAACTCTATCGATTTTCAACATTCCACAAGACCAAAGAGAAATGCCGAAGGATACAAGCCCAAGGAGTGAAGATTCGAAAGACGTCTAGGGATCGTGACTTTTAAATTCAAAACTTTTCCGATGTAACATGTAATCATCATATCTAATGAAAAGTTTATTTTTTCGATCCAAAGACAAAATCTCTTTGTCTTCGATTACTCTTTAATCGTTCTATACTTATCAATGTTTGGTTTCTCAAGTGTTTTGGTTTCATCAAAAAAGGGAAATTGTTGGGAAATTTATAGTTTTGATGAAAGTTCCAAACACACATGTAATAGGACCCGGTCGGACTGTTATATGTTTATTATATAGGAGACCATAATGATTGTATAGAAAAACCGATGTAATAGATAGGTCACATATTGAGGGGGGAAATATGTAAAGGTCGATTCTGAGAATCGTTTAAAACGCTAAAATAAGATCGGTCGAATAATCGGATAACTTCAAATGAAGCTCAAACCTCTATACTAGAAGATCGATGACTTCAAGAAAGACCGAAGATTACAACATAAGTCATCCATCCATCGTGGATCGATAATCACTCATAAGATGAAATATTTCATCTTATCATATCTGCGATAACAAGATGAATACCAAAGTTGGAGGAACAACATTAGCAAGGCTTTCATCCAATAATTTATAAAAATATTCATGTTGCTCTCTCAAACGGGCTATAAACTTTCAATGCCGTTCTGAAGCGTCACATCAAGCTTTTTTTTTTTCAATAGCCCAGATTCAAATTGCTCTCCAACGGCTCTTTGATCTCAAGGTCTATAAATATGGGATCACACTTCGAGTGAAACACGGAAATGCTTGGACAAACAACATAATCAAAACTCAAACTATAGTCGATTTTCCCAAAGAACACAACAACAAGCTTATTTTATATTGTGTTTCATCCCATAAGTTCTTAGCAAGAAATCTTTTCATCTAATCGAAAATCGCAAGAAAAAGATTTCATAGTTGGAACCTCAACAATCTTACCCAAACCCCCAAGTTAGGATAAGTTGTTTAGCAAGATTCACTAGGGTTTCTAATCTTTGATTTAAGTAGAGAACTCTTAAAACATCTGTTGGTGTCTTGTCATTGGACTAACACACTAATCTAAGTCCAAAAATCGGTTAAGTTGGTGCCCTTTTGAGAAAGGAAGAGTGGACGTAGGACCGGTTTGTCCTAACCACTATAAATCTTGTGTGCCTTTATGCTTTGATTAATCGCTCTCATCGCACAATCTTAAAGCGCATACATTCTAAGTTAAGATCGAAAAATCACTAATCCGATTAAAAGATAAAACTTGGAATATACAAACCGGTTTTTCAAAAACTTAAGCTTCCGCGACACATCGGTTAATCTGATAGTTCATCATCATACATGCGTTGATAAGTTAGTTATCGACCATCCGACTGATCAAAATCTGCTTTCACACCGACCAACGAAAAGTTTTTAAGTCTATTCACCCTCCCCTTCTAACTTACGCCTCACTTAACCCGTTCGGGACCTACAAAGAATGATGCATGCCCAAAGGATCTCTTTCCGATGACACATATCGATCATCTGATCGACAACACAACAGGGTACGAGATGATGTCCTTTATGGATGCCTTTGTAGGTTATCATTAGATCGCCGTGCCCAAAGATGACCAACAAAATACCTCTTTCCTCATTGAAAAAAACAAAACATCGACTATAGTCAAACCCTATAACGATCGAATGTCTTTCGGCTTAAAGAATGTCGGGGCGACCTACCAAAGGTTAGTAAATCACATGTTCGTTGGCGAAATTGGAAAACCCTTGGAAGTCTATGTCGACAACATAGTCATTAAGAGCGAGAAGAAAGAAGATCACCTCATGCACCTCACAAAGACTTGCGCCATCCTAAGAAAGTTCAACATTAAGGGGAATCTAAAGAAATGCAACTTCAGAGTAGAGTCGAGCAAGTTTGATGAGAACCACGATCGCAAAACACAATTAATAAGCTAAGAACAATACTAATTGTAGCCCCAACACAGGTTGGCAAGGAACAATTGGGTTTTGACAGAGTTGCCAAAGAGTTTTGATGAATTATTAACGTATGAAAAGAAAGAAAAACGTCCCCAATACTTATAGGACAAAAACATGACCAAATCTGCTCCAAAAAGGACCAAATCTCACCCTAAATCTAGAAGCGATATACTCGAATAAAAGATAAAGGACAAAAAACAAAATCTGCCCTAAGCCCCAAATCTTGAAGATATATCTTGCAAATCTTGGACACTATTCTTTGGTGACAAAACTAGGACAATATCTTGCCATCTAATCTTCTTAAATTCTTTGCCCTCTATTGACTTCGGCCTTGCCCGCCTTTATCTTAATCTACGCCCAATTGCGTGTGTCACGACCACCCTTATTTAATTCCAATTAATAGGATTATAAATATAATTAACCTGTGAACCAACCTGCTATATATATATATATATTTTCTTCCGAACATAATGACATCAACATCATCTCACACACCAACATAACTTGATTTCACCAACATAACACATTTCTTTTACATACATACATACATATATATATATATATATATATATATATATATATATATATATATATATATATATATATATATATATATAAACCAGTCACCCAAACTCAAATCCCAAGCCAACATACACTAGTACATACAAGCTCTAATAACATGACATAAAATAAAACATATCCCAAAAGTGACAACATATAACAACTTAAGTCACGGTATGCCCAACAATTCGCATCTATGTACATTCAAAACGAAACCCACATAATGCTTGTCTTTTTGAGTCCACCACGCCAAAGCATCTCGAATTTACCTACAATGATAAATTATGTGAGATAAATCTCGAAGAAGCGAAATTATGCATAATCTTTGCATCTTTTGAAAATCTTCCCATGCACTCTCTTTTAAAAATCACCAATTTATTTGTGAAACACTCAATAGGTTTCCTGACTCACTATTATGCACCACATAAGCACTCAACTTGATACAGGAGCACTGAGCTTAGTAACTAGAGCACTGGGCTCGATACAAGAGCACTAAGCTCAATAATCGGAGCACTAAGCTCAGTACAGGAGCACTAAGCTCAATTATCGGAGCACAAAGCTCAATACAGGAGCACTATGCTCAATAATCGGAGCACTAAGCTCAATAATCGGAGCACAAAGCTCAATACAGGAGCACTAAGCTCAATAATCGAGAGCACAAAGCTCAATACTAGCACTAAGCTCAATAATCAGAGCACTAAGCTCAATAATATAAGAGCACTAAGCTCAATAATATAGGAGCATTAAGCTCAATATAGGAGCACTAAGCTCAATAACATGATATACTTGATATTTCACAAGATTCATATAACATTAAACTCACCAGTTCCTTTCACAATAATCACATAAATCACAATTTCATTTCATATTCAGAACTGAGCTCACAGGCTCATTTCTCATTAATCACCGAATTTAAAAGTATTCCATATCAATCACCAAATACCAAACATTCTCGTAATTCACGTAATATCAACAGTAAACATTTCAATATAAATAAATCACATAAATAATATGTTTATGCATTGTAGTTGCAAATGAATTTTTTACTTACCTCAAACCCGTAAAAGATATATAACTCGAACTCTTAATTCACCTTATCTCCTTCCACTAGCAAATCTCACCATCTTCCATCGTCCACATTCTCCCTCTAATTTTCTTTTCTTTATTTTTTTTTTCTTTCTTTCCTTCGTCGAAACCCCTATTCTTCTGTCCTCACAATATGGGGCGTGTGTATGGGTGCTCCTTAACAAGGTTGATAAATGAGGATATATATAAGTCCACCGCCTTAGTTTGCTTCATGGGTAAGCTTGCTTCTTCTTAATTTTTTTCTTTTTTATTATTATTATTACATGTATATGTATACTATACATTACTAAGTTTATATATTATATATATATTTATATATTTACTTTAATTTTTATATCTACTAATGTTATTAATTAATCCCCAATAAATTATCTTAGAGTGTTCCCCCCATTAATAACGTATGTGTATAATAAATAATTTAACCTTTAAAATAATTTAAACGCAAGATAAATAATATAGAATCACCAATAACATATAAATAATATTAACACGTAAATAATAGAAAATTTATATAAAATATATTGGCCAAATAATAGTACTAAAAACGCGGGTATTACATCCTTCCCTCCTTATAAAAATTTCATCCTCGAAATTGCAATAGCTTAACGTGTTTTTTTTTTCATTAGGACACTTCACTAAATGAAAATCAAGAAATGCACACAACATATAACATAAAACTTACTGGCATAGCTGGGCTCCCTAAGTCTTGAGCTCGTGTACATAGGCAAATGCAAACCGTGTGCTCTCGATACCACTCTTCACGACCACCCTTATTTAACTACACTTAATAGGATTATAAATATAATTAACCTCTGAACCAACCTGCTATATATATATTATTTTTCTTCCGAACATAATGACATCAACATCATCTCACACACCAACATAACTTGATTTCACGCCCAACATAACCTGTTCGCTTTTACATACATACATACATACATACATATATATATATATATATAACAAATACCAATAAACCAGTCACCCAAACTCAAATCCCAAGCCAACACACACTAGTACGTACAAGCTCTAATAACATGACATAAAATAAAACATATCCCAAAAGTGACAACATAAAACAACGGAAGCAAGATAAGTCATGGTATGCCAAACAGGTCATCACCTATGTACACGGCCACTCAAAACTGCAGGAAACCCACAGCTTGTCCAGCAAGTCCACCACGTCAAAGCATCTCAGGATTTACCTACAATGCATAAACTATGTGAGATAAATCTCAAAAAGCAGAAATTATGCATAATGCTGTGAATCTTTTGAAAATCTTCCCGATGCACTCTCTTTTAAAAATCACCAATTTATTTGTGAAACACTCAATAGGTTTCCTGACTGACTATTATGCACCACATGAGCACTCAACTTGATACAGGAGCATTGAGCTCGATACAAGAGCACTGGGCTCGATACAAGAGAACTAAGCTCAATACAGGAGCACTAAGCTCAATTATCGGAGCACTAAGCTCAATTATCGGAGCACAAAGCTCAATACAGGAGCACTAAGCTCAATAATCGGAGCACTAAGCTCAATAATCGGAGCACAAAGCTCAATACAGGAGCACTATGCTCAAAAATAGGAGCACTAAGCTCAATAATCGGAGCACAAAGCTCAATAATCGGAGCACTAAGCTCAATAATCGGAGCACAAAGCTCAATACAGGAGCACTAAGCTCAATAATCAGAGCACTAAGCTCAATAATATAAGAGCACTAAGCTCAATAATATAGGAGCATTAAGCTCAATATAGGAGCACTAAGCTCAATAACATGATATACTTGATATTTCACAAGATTCATATAACATTAAACTCACCAGTTCCTTTCACAATAATCACATAAATCACAATTTCATTTCATATTCAGAACTGAGCTCACAGGCTCATTTCTCATTAATCACCGAATTTAAAAGTATTCCATATCAATCACCAAATACCAAACATTCTCGTAATTCACGTAATATCAACAGTAAACATTTCAATATAAATAAATCACATAAATAATATGTTTATGCATTGTAGTTGCAAATGAATTTTTTTACTTACCTCAAACCCATAAAAAGATATATAACTTTCGAACTCTTAATTCACCTTATCTCCTTCCACTAGCAAATCTCACCATCTTCCATCGTCCACATTCTCCCTCTAATTTTCTTTTCTTTATTTTTTTTTTTCTTTCTTTCCTTCGTCGAAACCCCTATTCTTCTGTCCTCACAATATGGGGCGTGTGTATGGGTGCTCCTTAACAAGGTTGATAAATGAGGATATATATAAGTCCACCGCCTTAGTTTGCTTCATGGGTAAGCTTGCTTCTTCTTAATTTTTTTCTTTTTTATTATTATTATTACATGTATATGTATACTATACATTACTAAGTTTATATATTATATATATATTTATATATTTACTTTAATTTTTATATCTACTAATGTTATTAATTAATCCCCAATAAATTATCTTAGAGTGTTCCCCCCATTAATAACGTATGTGTATAATAAATAATTTAACCTTTAAAATAATTTAAACGCAAGATAAATAATATAGAATCACCAATAACATATAAATAATATTAACACGTAAATAATAGAAAATTTATATAAAATATATTGGCCAAATAATAGTACTAAAAACGCGGGTATTACATCCTTCCCTCCTTATAAAAATTTCATCCTCGAAATTGCAATAGCTTAACGTGTTTTTTTTTTCATTAGGACACTTCACTAAATGAAAATCAAGAAATGCACACAACATATAACATAAAACTTACTGGCATAGCTGGGCTCCCTAAGTCTTGAGCTCGTGTACATAGACAGTCTACAGGATGCAAACCGTGCTCTGATACCACTCTGTCACGACCACCCTTATTTAACTACACTTAATAGGATTATAAATATAATTAACCTCTGAACCAACCTGCTATATATATATTATTTTTCTTCCGAACATAATGACATCAACATCATCTCACACACCAACATAACTTGATTTCACGCCCAACTTAACCTGTTCGCTTTTACATACATACATACATACATACATATATATATATATATATATAACAAATACCAATAAACCAGTCACCCAAACTCAAATCCCAAGCCAACACACACTAGTACGTACAAGCTCTAATAACATGACATAAAATAAAACATATCCCAAAAGTGACAACATAAAACAACGGAAGCAAGATAAGTCATGGTATGCCAAACAGGTCATCACCTATGTACACGCCACTAAAAACTCAAAGGAAACCCACGGCTTTCCGTCCAAAGAAGTCCACCACGTCAAAGCATCTCAGGATTTACCTACAATGCATAAACTATGTGAGATAAATCTCAAAAAGCGTAAATTATGCATAATCTTTGTGAATCTTTTGAAAATCTTCCGATGCACTCTTTTAAAATCACCAATTTATTTGTGAAACACTCAATAGGTTTCTGACCCACTATTATGCACCACATGAGCACTCAACTTGATACAGGAGCATTGAGCTCGATACAAGAGCACTGGGCTCGATACAAGAGAACTAAGCTCAATACAGGAGCACTAAGCTCAATTATCGGAGCACTAAGCTCAATTATCGGAGCACAAAGCTCAATAATCGGAGCACTAAGCTCAATAATCGGAGCACAAAGCTCAATACAGGAGCACTATGCTCAATAATCGGAGCACTAAGCTCAATAATCGGAGCACAAAGCTCAATAATCGGAGCACTAAGCTCAATAATCGGAGCACAAAGCTCAATACAGGAGCACTAAGCTCAATAATCAGAGCACTAAGCTCAATAATATAAGAGCACTAAGCTCAATAATATAGGAGCATTAAGCTCAATATAGGAGCACTAAGCTCAATAACATGATATACTTGATATTTCACAAGATTCATATAACATTAAACTCACCAGTTCCTTTCACAATAATCACATAAATCACAATTTAATTTCATATTCAGAACTGAGCTCACAGGCTCATTTCTCATTAATCACCGAATTTAAAAGTATTCCATATCAATCACCAAATACCAAACATTCTCCTAATTCACGTAATATCAACAGTAAACATTTCAATATAAATAAATCACATAAATAATATGTTTATGCATTGTAGTTGCAAATGAATTTTTTACTTACCTCAAACCCGTAAAAGATATATAACTCGAACTCTTAATTCACCTTATCTCCTTCCACTAGCAAATCTCACCATCTTCCATCGTCCACATTCTCCCTCTAATTTTCTTTTCTTTATTTTTTTTTTTCTTTCTTTCCTTCGTCGAAACCCCTATTCTTCTGTCCTCACAATATGGGGCGTGTGTATGGGTGCTCCTTAACAAGGTTGATAAATGAGGATATATATAAGTCCACCGCCTTAGTTTGCTTCATGGGTAAGCTTGCTTCTTCTTAATTTTTTTCTTTTTTATTATTATTATTACATGTATATGTATACTATACATTACTAAGTTTATATATTATATATATATTTATATATTTACTTTAATTTTTATATCTACTAATGTTATTAATTAATCCCCAATAAATTATCTTAGAGTGTTCCCCCCATTAATAACGTATGTGTATAATAAATAATTTAACCTTTAAAATAATTTAAACGCAAGATAAATAATATAGAATCACCAATAACATATAAATAATATTAACACGTAAATAATAGAAAATTTATATAAAATATATTGGCCAAATAATAGTACTAAAAACGCGGGTATTACATCCTCCCCTCCTTATAAAAATTTCATCCTCGAAATTGCAATAGCTTAACGTGTTTTTTTTTTTCATTAGGACACTTCACTAAATGAAAATCAAGAAATGCACACAACATATAACATAAAACTTACTGGCATAGCTGGGCTCCCTAAGTCTTGAGCTCGTGTACATAGACAGTCTACAGGATGCAAATCGTGCTCTGATACCACTCTGTCAGGACCACCCTTATTTAACTACACTTAATAGGATTATAAATATAATTAACCTCTGAACCAACCTGCTATATATATATTATTTTTCTTCCGAACATAATGACATCAACATCATCTCACACACCAACATAACTTGATTTCACGACCAACATAACCTGTTCGCTTTTACATACATACATACATACATACATATATATATATATATATATATATATATATATATATATATATATATATATAACAAATACCAATAAACCAGTCACCCAAACTCAAATCCCAAGCCAACACACACTAGTACATACAAGCTCTAATAACATGACATAAAATAAAACATATCCCAAAAGTGACAACATAAAACAACGGAAGCAAGATAAGTCACGGTATGCCCAACAGGTCGTCGCCTATGTACACGGCCACTCAAAACTGCAGGAAACCCACAGCTTGTCCAACAAGTCCACCACGTCAAAGCATCTCAGGATTTACCTACAATGCATAAACTATGTGAGATAAATCTCAAAAAGCAGAAATTATGCATAATGCTGTGAATCTTTTAAAAATCTTCCCGATGCACTCTCTTTTAAAAATCACCAATTTATTTGTGAAACACTCAATAGGTTTCATGACTCACTATTATGCACCACATGAGCACTCAACTTGATACAGGAGCATTGAGCTCGATACAAGGGCACCGGGCTCGATACAAGAGCACTAAGCTCAATACAGGAGCACTAAGCTCAATAATCGGAGCACTAAGCTCAGTATAGGAGCACTAAGCTCAATTATCGGAGCACAAAGCTCAATACAGGAGCACTAAGCTCAATAATCGGAGCACTAAGCTCAATAATCGGAGCACAAAGCTCAATAATCGGAGCACTAAGCTCAATAATCGGAGCACAAAGCTCAATAATCGGAGCACAAAGCTCAATAATCGGAGCACTAAGCTCAATAATCGGAGCACAAAGCTCAGTACAGGAGCACTAAGCTCAATAATCAGAGCACTAAGCTCAATAATATAAGAGCACTAAGCTCAATAATATAGGAGCATTAAGCTCAATATAGGAGCACTAAGCTCAATAACATGATATACTTGATATTTCACAAGATTCATAAAACATTAAACTCACCAGTTCCTTTCACAATAATCACATAAATCACAATTTCATTCCATATTCATAACTGAGCTCACAGGCTCATTTCTCATTAATCACTGAATTTAAAAGTATATTCCATATCAATCACCAAATACCAAACATTCTCGTAATTCACGTAATATCAACAGTAAATATTTCAATATAAATAAATCACATAAATAATATGTTTATGCATTGTAGTTGCACATGAATTTTTTTACTTACCTCAAACCCATAAAAGATAGATAACTCGAACTCTTAATTCACCTTATCTCCTTTCACTAGCAAATCTATACACCATCTTCCATCGTCCACCTTCTCCCTCTATTTTTTTTTCTTTCTTTCCTTCGTCGAAACCCCTATTCTTCTGTCCTCACAATATGGGGCGTGTGTATGGGTGCTCCTTAACAAGGTTAATAAATGAGGATATATATAAGTCCACCGCCTTAGTTTGCTTCATGGGTAAGCTTGCTTCTTCTTCTTTTTTTTTTTTATTATTATTACATGTATATGTATACTATACATTAATAAGTTTATATATTATATATATTTATATATTTACTTTAATTTTTATATCTACTAATGTTATTAATTAATCCCCAATAAATTATCTTAGAGTTTTCCCCCATTAATAACGTATGTGTATAATAAATAATTCAACCTTTAAAACAATTTAAACGCAAGATAAATAATATAGAATCACCAATAACATATAAATAATATTAACACGTAAATAATAGAAAATACACGCAATATATAAAATATATTGGCCAAATAATAGTACTAAAAACGCGGGTATTACATATTCTTAGGCCCAAAATCTTCGTTCGCATCAAAGTTTCTCAGCAACATGGTTAACCGATGGGGGATCGAAGCCAACCTATCTAAAGTAAAAGCGATCATCGATTTGAGCGCTCCTCGCAATGTCAATGAGGTACAAAAACTGACAACATGTTTATCGCATTAAATAGATTTATCTCTAGGATGGAAGATAAATGCAAACCTTTGTTCGATACGTTGAAGAAAGGTGAGTTCAAATGGATAAATGAAAGTCAACTCACATTTGATTAAATTAAAGAGTACCCATCGAATACTCAAATTTTAGCAAAGCAAATTCTTGGCGAGAAGTTGAACTTATATCTGGTCGCTTCATATTCGGCTTTACGCGTCGTATTGGTGCGAGCAGATGGACAAACACATTTACCAATCTACTTCTTCAGTCAGACCCTGAATAAAATCGAGCAACGCTACCCGCCTCTAGAGAAGCTTGCCTATGTTCTACTCATGAGTGTAAGGAAGTTACGATCCTATTTTTTTTTACCATCATATCCAGATCTTGATGATCATGCCATTAAGACGTGTCTTGCATCATCCGGATACGACAGATAGGTGTTTAAAATGGCCAATCGAGATATATCAATTCGAGGTCACCTACGCACCTCGAACGACGATCAAGGCCTAAGCACAAGCCGATTTTGTGATCGAACTCACTTTTCCATTTAAGCCAATCATTTTAACCAGCCCCCCCTTGGCAATTATTCGTTGATGGGTCGTCGACCACCGAGAGAACAAGGGCAGGAATCATACTAATTAATCCAAAAGGTTGGTATTTTTAGACCGCCGTATGGTTTGATTTTTATGCCACCAACAATGAGGCAGAATATGAGGCTCTAATCAACGGATTGGGAAAATGGCTATGGCAGTAGGAGTCAAGCGACTACAAATTTACTACAATTCATAGTTGGTCCCCTACCAAGTATTAGGAGAATACAAAGCTCACGACGAACAAATGATTGTATATTAAAGGATAGCAAAGAAGCTACTCGGAAATTTGAGCAAGTATACATCGAGTTAGTTCCCCAGTCTTCTAATACACAAGCAAATGCGTTAGCTCATCTAGCGACTTCAGAAGATGCAGCCGACATGTCACACATTACGGTCTCCAAGCTAGTCGTCCCTTCCAGTAGTTATCCATTGATCGCGAAATGGAAGTAGACAAAGAAAATTCGATGACATCGATCATCCAATACATCAATATCGGCGGGTTGCCGAGTGACAGAGTACAAGCTCATAGGCTACAACTCCGAGCAGCAAGGCATGTCATTATTGACGACCACTTTTACAAGAGAAGTCTTACATTACCGTTGCTTAAATGCATCACTCTGGAGAAAAGGAAAGCTAGGTTGCACGGATACGGGTACGATACAGTGCAGGTACTGGGACACATATTTTTAAAAATAATTGGGTAAGATACGACATGGGTACGATTATAATTTTTCAAATTATTTTATATTTTTATTGTATATATAAATATTTTCACTTTAAAAAAACATATGTGTCTTTGTAACCTATGCAATTTTTTAACACCTAAACAAATATAAAATCAAACTGAGATGGGCATTGTAATAAAATATGTGAATGACTAACAGTTTGACAGTAGTGTGCCCGTGTGAGCAATAGAGAGTCAATATTTTTTTTACTGTTTGTGGGCTAATTTGGGTTAATTTAATGTAAAATAAATTTATTTCAAGGCAAAAAATAAAATAAATTGTACAAATTTGACCCCATGTGTACCCAAAATTATTATTAATATTTTTAATTGGGACACGACATGTGGCGTATCGGGTGCGTATCTCACCCGTATCCGCGTACCCAAACCCACGAAGTATCCAACACTGCATTATTCAAAAATTCCGAGTACCCATGCATCCTAGAAGGAAAGTGATCTTAGCCGAGATACACGAAGGGGTATATGGAAATCATACCCGGGGGCAAACTCTAGTCTATACGATGATCATGCAAGGTTACTACTGGCTGACATTGAAAAAAGACACAATCATATATACGAGGTCCTGCTATAAATGCCAGGTTTTCGCTCCAGCTATCAGAGTCGCATCGGAAGAATTAGAATCAATATTTAGCCCATGTCCCTTCGCAAAGTGGGGGATCGACCTTATAGGTCCATTGCCAATGGCCCTAGGCAAAGTAGAGTTCACCATTTTCACTGTTAATTACTTCACCAAATGGACAGAAGCAGAGGCTTTGGTCATGATCAGCAGAGGCCTTGGTCATGATCGACCAGGAACATGTCATAAAATTCATCTGGAAAAACATGATATGCATGTTCAGGTTGCCCCAGGACATTGTGTCCGACAATGGAAAACAATTCGACGGTTTGATAATCAATGGTTTCTTCAGCAAGTAGAAAATTACCAAACTCTTCTCAACCCCTTATTACCCTTAATCAAATGGTCAAGTCGAGATGATCAACGAGATAATAAAGCTCACACTGAAAATGAGACTTGAAGTGAGAAAACATAAATAGGCTAGCAACCTTCCTAACGACCTATGGTCGTATAGGACGACCTGCCATACCTCGACCTGAAAAACCCCATTCGCTCAGATTTTTGGGACCAAAGCCGTCATACAGTCCAAGGTTACTATTCCCAACTATATATAGAACCTCGCAAAAACTAAATTACAAGAACGACTAAGCGAGGTCGGCTGACCTCAATTTTCTCGAAGAAATGAAGCTCGCTGCCAACTTAAGAAACATAAACTATAAGCAAAAATTAGAGAAGTATTATAATTCGAAGCTAAAGATTTGACAATTTCTAAAGGGCGACCTCATTTTTTAGGCTAGTTCTAGGAGCACCCAAAGGAGTATTCGACCCGACTTGGGAGGGTCCTCTAAGCATATACAAACGTCTATCAAACAGAGCCTATGAGCTCGATGTTGTGTGTGGATTTTCTAACCACGGGCGAGGTCCCGTACTTAGGAGATTTAATCACTTGCTCGAGCCTAGGCCACACGGCGTCGAACAAGCCCGAGCTCTGGGGGGAGCTCGTAAGCCAAGGATGACGGCATGCAACCTCGCTACCCGAGAAAAGAAGCTCGATTGGGTTTAAGGGGCAGGGCGGAAGATATCCCGGCCTCAACAAGGGGGAGCTCGTGGAAGACCTCGATCCTTGAGTTGCAGGCGGCACGAAACCCCAAAGGTCGTGCCAGCCTATCTTCATCCTCTAACGGCCCCATGACGGAGGAGACTTTCTCTAAAGGGAAGTTTGTGTCCTGAAGACTTCTCGAGTTACAGGAACAGGCACATCGAAAGGGAAACGTCTCGCAGTGCGACCTCAGGAGTTACGAGGGCGACCTCAGAGGGGGCGCCAGTGACCTCGAGCTCGTAAATCAGGACAAGAATCATTAATTAAAATTGTATTTGGGCTGATTTCAATCCAGATTTTTGACCAAATTGCATTAATAGTCTAGAGGTTAGGGTTTAGAGTTGTATCCCCATGTTTGTAACAAGTATAAATACTTGTAGTAAGAACTCATTTAGGGGTTCACAACCTTCATTAATTACAAGGCCACAAGAGCCATAAAAGAGGCCCTTGGCCCAATCTCCCTTGCAATTTAATACTCACAACCACCAAACATTCAAGAGCAATCACTAATCATAAATGAAGAACATTCCTCTGGTTCTCCATTAACATCCAATCATACTAAGAACATTATTAGTTTGATGCCAAATTTAGCCACATTATTATCCTAAGTATTGCTTATATTTTTGGTATCAACAATTGACGCTAGAAGAAGGGTCCTTCACTAGTGAATTCCTAGATTCTTTTTTGAATCATCCTACCGAATTTTCCCTTCACCACCTGGGAAGACTCCCCTGACCCGGTATGGTTTCTACCGGGGCACAGGCTTCCGGCCATCGATGTGAGGCTGCGTTGTTGGGAAATATGTAATTTAGTTTTGATAGAAGTTCCAAAACAGATTGTAATAGGACCAGTCAGACCTGTTAGCTGACTGATGACTTAGATTCGGAATAAGATGACCAGCTGAAATGTATAGATAGCTGATGTAAAAGATAGATCACATATTGAGGGAGAACTCAGTATGTATAGGTCAGGTCGAAGTATCAGATGACCCATAGAAGGTCAGATGATCTGAAGACTAAGCGCAAATCAGAAGATAAGAAGTCAGAAGATCAGGTAGACAAGAAGACACTGAAGACTCAGAAGAACCTGAAGACTCAGATGAACCTGAAGACTCAGATAACACTGAAGATTCAGGTGAACCTGAAGACTCAGATAACACTGAAGACTCAGATGAACCTGAAGACTCAGATAAACCTGAAGACTCAGCATCAAACCTGAAGACTCAGTACGACTGAATACACTTAGGCTCAGAGACACCTGAAGATAAAAAGACCTGAAGACCTACTTTCAGCAGAGTCTGCATATTGAAGCTAAGACAATGTGCAACCAAAGACTCAACAAGGTAGACTGATCAGTTACTTGATCAAGTCAGCTCACACCTGGTGACAATAAAAAAGATACACCAGACAAGACGAATCCTCTCCAAAAGGAATATCAATCGTCTAACGGGCAAATTCCTGAAGTGCCACCTCGCAAAGCCAAGGAGAAAGTGACACGTGCACAAAAAGAGCTGACAATACGGGATATGACGCTGCAGACAAAAATGGCGCTAATCATGCCGACGGCCACGCCGAAAATCACAGCACGTCACAATCATATCCTACAACCTACCTAATATAGCCCGAAATTCAAATTGCTCTCCAACGGCTTCTTGATTTCGAGGTCTATAAAATGGGATCATTCTTCATTTTTGAAGAAGAGGTTTAACAAGTGAAAAACGCAAGAACAAACACGGAGACATCGCAAAAGAAGCTAAAGCTACAGCAAATCTCCACTCACAAGAACACTACATCTGAAGATTATTCTTAGAGTGTTCATCCCATAGTTCTTAGCAAGAAATCCTATCCACTAGCATTTTGGCTATCTAAAGCATCATGATAGATTTCCAGTTGGAACCCTCAATCATTCTTTACCCAAACGCAAAGTTAGGTCAAGTCTCAGAGAGAGAGAACTCATTAAACATCTCTTTTATCCTCTTTGTAGGATATAAGTCCCGCCCGTTTACGTTGTAGAGTGGGAACTCGATAAACATCTCGGCTATCCCGAAAAAGGATATAAGTCCCGTGAGGTTAAGCTTGAGTGGGAACTCGGTAAACATCTCGCCATCCCGAAAGGATATAAGTCCCGAAGTTAAAGTAGGTTAAGGTTCCCCGTTAAGGGAAGAGTGGACGTAGGGACGGGTTTTGTCCGAACCACTATAAAACGCCTTTGTGTGCATTTACTTGCTTTTATCGCTTTACACAAGTCACACAAACCGAGTTTAAATTGCATACATTTTCTAAAGTTAAAGTTCACCGCACCAAGCAATCGATCGTCGATCGACACTTGACCAATCGTTAAAAACGACTTAAGAATCGATTGATAAAACCGGTTTTTCACACGGTAAAAACAAGCTTCCGCACCATTCAGCTTAAATCGACATATATCAAACTGATTCGCCTCGGGCACTCAAGAAGATTGAACATCAGCCTAAACTCGATACACTAGCACTTTGATCGGTAATCTGCAGTTCACACCGATCCGCACGAAAAAGTTTGAAGTCTATTCACCCCTCCCTCTAGACTTCCACCCTCACAAACCCGCTCGACGCGCACAAGTGGTATCGAGTAGTGGTTCTACTGCACCATCGGGCTTTGAGTATCATCGATTCTTGAGGAAGAATCTTTGTGGTCATTTGAATGCATCTTGAAAACCCGCTTTTAAAAAAACTCATTCGCTTTCAAAATCACTCAAAGATGGATAATACCTCCGGTATGTATCATGATTTGCCTAAATTTTCAATTGATGAGTATGCAGATTGGGCTATATATATGTGCAACCATCTAGGATCGATAAGCGGCAGAATGATGGAAGTCATCGAACGAGGACCCATGATCATATACCACGACAACCCAAAGAATGGAGGAGATCCAGACTTTGCCAAGGAAGTCTTGTCTTGAAAAAAGCCCAAATTTTGATGGATGCAGAGGAAAGAAAGTTGTTCACTATAGATACAATCGCCAGCATATAATCATGAAGACAATGGATAAAGTCACCAAAGAGAAGATAAAGTATCTCAAAACCGCAAAAGCAATGTGGGATACTCTTGCTGAGATCTGCGAAGGAAATGATCAGATGAAAGCTAGCCGCCTACAAAGTTTAACCGGTGAAGTTCAAAAGTTAAAGATGTTGCCAAACGAGACCATCAATGAGCTCGACGGAGGATCACCATGTCGGTCCAATAAGCTACGAGAACTTGGTAGAGATGTCGACAAAGATATAAATTACAAGATCTTAAGATCTCTCACCAAGAAATGGGACATGAAAGTCACACAGAATCAAGGATTGCCAAGACATTTCAAAAATGAAGCCAGCGAATTGTTCCTAAGCCTTAAAGCTCACGAGTTTGATTTAATCGAAAGAGGACAAGCAGATGAAGACGAGACACCTCTTTGAAGCTTCAACGCGTCTAAATCGATTCTGCGATTAAAGCAACCAAAGCAGCAGATCGAAGGCCATCAAACTCGTTGGAAACATCATAAGTCAAGGTATAGAGATCGCTTCTTACCAAGAAACTTGAAAGAACAAATACCGACCTTGGTAAGTATCGAGATTCTACAAAGACTATCAAAGAAACAGGAGGCCAACCGACAGATCACGAGAAAGAACTGATTCCGATGATCAAGAGATCACGGAGAAGAAAAGAAAAGAGATGATCCGACAGATGAGAGAAGAGATAACAGATCCGGAAGAAGTTCCGATTACTATCGAAAGCGGATCGACAGATCCTACAGATTGAGTGACTCACCCGCAGAGAAAGTTCCGTGAGATCGAGGATCATGCTTCAATCATAGAAACCAAAATCACTACAAAGACCGACTTCCCCGACCGACCCCGAGAGAAAGAGAAGAGAAACGAAAAAAAAAGAGAGCAACGCCGTAGATAGGAAAGTTCCCGAGCAGCGCATACATCCGAATTGATGATTCCTATCCGCCTTCCGAGGACTCTCCGGTACTCATCTCAGAGAAGACTTCGCTCGATAAGCAAAGGTCTTGTTGACTTCCACAAGCATGAAGATCTGATATTCTTCTTGATGATGATGAAGTCTCCGCTTAATGGCCAAGGAGGACCAATCTGAGGTAACCTCCAAACCTTCGCTTTTTCAAATTCCACACTGCCGTTATTAGACACCGGCCGAGAGATTGACTTGCACCTCTACTCGAAAGCAATTGCTTGATGATCTCTCCAAGCAAAGAGACACTTATACAATAGTGGAAGTTTAAAATGACAAGCTAAGGATCGGTAATAATCAGCCATTAAAGAGAACGCCCCCAAGAAAGCTACCGAATCAAATCTGCTGAAATCGCCGAAGGTAACGAGGAACTTAACGCTCAAGGTTAAATCTTCCGATCGAGAAAACAGATCAAAGATCACCTAGCAATCAACAAACAACAAGTTCGATGATTTCAAAATCCTTCAAGCTAAATTTGATGAGCTATTCCGACTACATGAGAATCTTAAATCTATCGAGGATAGTCTCATGAAGAAAATAGAGGTTTTCACAAAATCATCTAAAACCGCTCAAGAAATGAACACCTATTTTCGAACGCCGACTAACAAGAAGGGAATTGGGTATGAGAACCCTTCTACATCCTCAAAATCCCGCTTTGATTCACTTGGAAGGGTGTAATCAAACGAGTCTCTCAAAAAAAGATACACTAAAAGCTAAAATTGTATCTAATAAGGGAAAAAAAGACTCACTGAAAGCAAGTAAGGCGGTGCCTAATCGAAAGGAACATAAATGGACCCCCAAATCGATAAAGCATCACCAAGAATCAACAGAAGAACCCGGTTCTTACGAAGAGACCTCAACTCGATCGGCAGATTAGGTATCGTAAGAAACAACCCATGAGAAGGAAATCTAATCTGAGACCCAATCAAGGTCACCGCCTAATAAGCAAGCTATAGGTAAACCAAGAAGACCACCTATGCCAAAAAGATATGAATCTTTTGATGGTAGCAAATCGTACCTACCCTTATAATCGAGATCTAGGGCTACTCGCACTTTTGAGCCACACAATGATTAAAAGAAGAGAAAATATAAAGAAAAAATCCCAAGTCTTCTAAGTCATCCAAGGCTCACACTAATAATCATACTAATCGAAAAGATATAAAGAGATGTATGATTATGTTGATATGTATGGGAGACAAATCGCACCTTCTAATCTTTCGATTTTCATAGAAGTGCTTTCTATTTGTGTGGATCCATAAATCCACCACTAACCCCCAGACTCAATTCCAAAGGGGGTACCTAAAGCCCGATTTGATTGCAGTTCGTTCGGGATCGCCAACAAAGGAGGTGCACAAGCAACTATCCGGTACATCGATAGTGGATGCTCAAGGCACATGACAGAAGCAAACATCTCCTTAGATCTTACAGAGAACAAGAAGGCCCACGGTACTCTTTCGGTGATGATAACTTTGGTTTTACCAAGGGATTCTAACCTTAGAGAATGATGATGTACAAGTAACTTTGAGTCTCATATGTCGAAGGATTGAAGCACAATCTACTATCAAGATTATCACCTCATGACAATGGATTCAGCGTTGAGTTCTTGAGCGACAAGTGTACTATAAGGAATCGAGCCACTCAACAAATCTTGCTAACTGGTTCAAGGAAAGGCACAATCTACATAGCAGATTGGAACAGTTGCACCAAGAATACATGCTTAATTGTTAAGAGTTATAAAAGTTGCAGTTGGCTCTGGCATAAAAGATTAAGTCATCCGAACTTCAAGACTCTTAACAAGATCGCTAGGATGTCTTTGGTTGAGGGACTTCAATATGAGATATTCTCCAAGATCGTACATGTGCCGCATGTCGGAAGGAAAACAAGTTAAAGCCTCATTCAAGGGAATACCAGACCAAAGATCCAAAGAGAGTATTGCAAATCGCTCCATATGGATCTATTCGACCCGCCATACCGGTCGATGTCGATGGGCGCAAATATACTCTTGTAATCGTGGATGATTATTCCAAGTTTACTTGGGTTGTATTCTTATACAAGAAGAACGAGACAACGACTAAGATACTCCGAATCGCTCAAAAAGCTACAAAAATGAGAAGGGGTGTCAAAGATAGTAAAGATCGATCGATAAAGGTACAGAGTTCCCTGAATTCCTTTATTACTGATTTTTGATCGAAGTCCGTATATCTGAAGATGAAACGTCACCGCAAGAACGCCACAACAAAATGGAGTAGCATAACGGAGAAACAGAACTCTCAAGGAAGTTCTCGCCGACTATGTTAAATTTAACATGCCACACCAAGCCGTTTTTTAAGGTAAGTAATAAACACAAAGATGTCATACTCGAGGCGGATGTTCTCTCCGACTAAGATTCACTTCAAAACACCTTATGAACTGTGGGAAAGACAGAAAACCTCGTGTTTCATACTTCCATGTTTTTTTGGGTGCAAATGTTTTATTCACAACAATGGGAAAAGTCATTGAAGACTTTTGAGGCCAAGTCGATGAGGGTATATTCTTAGGATATTCCTCATCCAAAGAAGGCTTTCAGAGTTTACAACAAACGAACTCTAGTTGTGGAAGCAACACCCCATGTGGTCTTTGATGAGACATCCTTTGAACAAGAGAAAGCCTCGAGACAAGCCGCACCAAATCAACCGCTACGACACGCGCAAAAAATGGATCGACTAAGCATCAAGGAGAAAGAAGTTGAACACGTAAAAGTGTACATCCCGTAACTTGATCTTGCTGATTCAACAGTCAATCGCATCCAAAGGTACGCTGGCAACCTGCTGCTGAAGAAGTCATTCTACCGAGATAAAGATCAAGCGAACCATCCGTTCGGGGGAACTTCTGAAGTTCATATGAACAGACTTTAGCACATGATGAGTCCAACATCAGCTGAGACATGTTCTTATCAAGTGGATCATAATTCTGTACCACTCCCAATCACTAGTAATGAACTATCGATATGGATGATGTTCTCCAAATGACGCACATCGTAATAGAAGGACCGGATTACCACATCCAACCGATCGATTATCGGAGACCCATCGATAGAGTGAAAACTAGACATCGATTGTGAAAGTGCCATATATCGTTGTTGTTATCTGCTCTATGAAGGAACCAACCACAAAGAGAGGAAGCTCTACAAGACGCAAGTGAATTCTAGCCATGCAGGGAGGAGCCGAACAGTTAAAGAGAAATCAAGTTTGGAAATTGGTGACGACTAACTCACCAAGACGAATTGGCACAAAGTGGGTATTCAAGAACAAGAGAGATGAGAAAAATGTCATAACCGTGAATAAGGCAAGACTTGTTGCTAAGGGGTATTCACAATTAGAAGGAATTGATTATGATGAGACCTTTGCACCGGGCCGCCGCTTAAGCCATTCTTTGTTTAGCATATATGCTTCCCACAGAGGGGTCACTGTGTATCAGATGGATGTAAAGAGTGCATTCTTAAACGGGGTACTAGTAGAGGAAGTTTATGTCGAACAACCTCCAGGCTTTGAAAAAAGGCAACCAACCTGCATTGCCGTTTAAGGAAAGCTCTTTAAGATCAAAACAAGCTCCTCGAGCTTGGTATGATACACTCTCCCAGTTCTTGAAAGACAATTTGGTTCACTAAAGGAACAAAGGGATGTAACCTTATTCGAATAGAAGATGGAGAAGATATTTTGATGGTTCAGATCTACGTGGACGACATTATCTTCGGATCTCCCAACAAAACGTTATGTGAGAAGTTCAGAAAGTTGATGCAAGGGAAATTCAAGATGTCCATGATGGGTCAGATGAATTACTTTCTAGGATTACAAGTCAAGCAGAGTTCAGAAGGGATATTCATCTCGCCAAAGCGGCACACAAGGAATCTATCGGCAAAGTTCGAATTCAACACCGCAAGGAAGCGAATTCCAATGATGACCAGATTCAAGATGGATCCGCATTTAAGATGGTCAAAAAACTAATCGGAAGGACTATAAAGCTCTAATTGATCTCTACTATACCGATGCCAAAGCAGACCGGACATTACTTTTTGCAAGAGGGTGTATGTGCGATTTCAAGCAAATCCAATGCAAAGCCACCTAGAAGCGATTAAGCGGATTCTCAAGTATCGAAGGACCGTAAACCTCGGTTTATTTTACCCATCGATGACAATCTAGAGCTTAGTGGGTATTCTCGATTCGCACTACGGAGGGTGCAAAATCGACGCGAAGTCAACCTCGTGTTCATGTCGGTTTAAGGAAATAAACCGATCTCTTGGTTTTCGAAGAAGCGGACATCGATTCATACATCTACTAATGAAGCGTAATATACGGTCGCAGAAAGTCGTTGTTCCCAACCGCTTTCTAAGTCAAGAGTGGGTGAGGGATTACAACATCGTAGCTAAGAACGTATCTATATTCTCGTGATGATAGTGATATTGCAATCACTCGTAATCCTCGTTTCTACATACAAGATGCAAGCATGTGGATGTCGACACCATTTTATCGAGATCATGTTGAAAAGAAGAATATCGATGGAAAAGATCCATAACGACAAGCGTAAAGTCGATATCTTAACCAAGCCACTAGCCGAGATCGATTCGAGAGAGTTATGCAACGAGCTAGGGCTTCGGATCTTGGAGAAAATGCACCAGATATGGTCAAGGATTGATCTCCGATTCGGTTTGGTTAAAAGACTAACCAAGGTTAAGTGGAATCAGTTGAGTTAGGAATCTCAACCGATCGACGAGGAGCCAATATGAAGTTCGATAGGAGCGGATCGTAAAGTCGAAGGTAGCCGATCCAAGTTCGCACAAAGGGCGATCGATTCAAGATATATCGACAGGGGAACCGACGATTGAAGATTACTTTATAAGCCGATTAAAGCTCAAACAAGCAAATCAAGAGTAAATCAAATCGCATAAGTCGGGAAGAAAACAACACAAAGAATGGAATAACAGAGTTTTTCATTGATAAAGACCAAGGTCGATTTACAAGTTACAAGTGATATCACAAGATTACAAATGCTACATCTATCTTCAAGTGGTATTACAAGTACAAGAAGACCCGAGAGAGGTCGATACATAAACCATCGACCCTAAGACCACCCTAGGCGGAAGGAGAGAGAGATTTTAAGAGCTGATGCTCTCGGACTCTCCGACCCGTGGGCAGCAGAGAAGCTTCTAGAATCCCGAAAGCCGCTTAGAATCTTGGAGTGAGAAGCGAGAGCGGCGTTGAAGGATCTTTAAGCTAGGAGCCCTTAGACCTAAAATCAATGGGCTCTCCAAATGTTAAATGGGACACAGTGCCACAGGTTTGGTCACAAAGACCATATGGCCATGAGTGTCTCATGCAAATATTGAGTTTGATACACTATTTTGTATATAAAACTCATGTTTTGTTTCAGACTAAGTCTGTTGATGCTAATACCGTCATCTCGATAGGCGCACAAGGTGCATACGGTTAGGAGAAGTGCCTTTTCATTTGCCTTAGCAGATCCGCCTCCATGGTGGTAAAGAAGCTTAGCATTGATCGTATGTGAAATCTTAGAAGACGACGAAAGCAGTGTGAAGGAACACACAGGGTTTATCATAGAAGCTGTTTTCATTAGAAAAGGGCTAAAAGTTCCCACCTGAAGTATCACCGGAAATAAGGAACTCATCGGAAAAGCATGAAGGATATGCTAAAGAAGATGAAATGGTTTATGATTGTGTTGTTCGCCAAACACCCCAGGCTATTTATAGAAGGAAATTAGGGGTATAAATGCAAATTTTATCATCTCAGAAGATCTTAAGTGAAATTTGCATCGACAACGTGTTTGGAACACGCGGCTAATGGTTGGATGATTTAACGGTGTGATTAAATCACAGCGTATCTATGCCATTATTACGGAATGTCAAATCGTGCCGATTTGGGAATCGAGGCGACTTTTTGAATCCCCGAAGTTAATGCGAGATTATAGAAGAAAACTGAAGGATGAAGTTTTTCAGAAAAGAGGATCAGATAAGTGGCGAAGCGTTACATGCGAAGAATCTGATCAGATAAGCGAAGATATTGTTGGGAAATGCATGAGGCAAACATCAGATAAGTCAACAAAGTACCAGATCAGATCACCGTGGTAACTGATTGATTACAATATCAATCAGTCAGATACGCTCTCTTATTTATCTCTTTCTGAATATCTTTATATGCGTTATTTATTTTAATTGATTTATTTTGCACTATTCATGACTCATGCCCTGCAAAGCTTTTAATGCGGACCTGAAAATGTATTCAAAATGTTTTTATTACAATTTTTCAAGTCCGGAAAACGAGAAGACTGTTTTTCTCAACCGTGTGATCAAAATACTTTTTGGCCGACTAATCCCAGCCATCGATTTCAAAACACGGATACTTGAGTACTTTGGAAAGTTGTGCAAAAAAGGTTTTCCCTCGTTTTCTACAAAATCAAATTTTTTTTCTCAGAAAACCGCTTTCCACTACTTCGTCTTCTCAAAATTCTGAAAAGATCACATTTGTTTAAAATTCTCTGAGAATTACCTTCGAAATCATTTGATTCTACACTTCTGATTTTAAAAATCCTTCGAATCAATTACTGGTAACTTCTTGTTTTAAATCATTTGCATGATCTAGAATTCTCTATGGTACCTAGGTTTACAAGTTGTATTTCTGTAATTTATTTGATCTAAACGCTTATTTTCAACATTGATGCTGAATTTTTTAGTTTGGATGAATTTATTGAAATATCTTACTCAAACTAAACATCAATCTGCATATCTTACAGAAATGGCACATCTTGTTTCAAGACCGGGACAAGGGAAAAAGTACTGCAATTTTGCATCGATGAAGAAAGACATCATTGATGAAAAGTACGCCGCCTTCAACATCACCTCGGATCCTAATCGCTGGAAATTCTGGAGTGCTTAAGAGCGTGTGGACTGGAACGATATTGCTCTACTCATCAGAACATCGTTCACACCCATGAAGCCCTGGAGTTTCTTTACAATCTGCAGAGGGATGAAGACAATGATGCTGACCTAATTTCTTCCGTTGTCGGAATGGAAGTCCGAGTGACGAATGACGATCTACAGAGGATATTTGGACTAACTCGAGGAAGCATCAATCCGAGACCTACAAACCTAGCAGAGGAGAAAAGGAGTTTCTTGAAGCCGAGCTTGAGACCAAAAAACAAGGAGAACACGATTTAACGCCAAAGCCTCCTATCTGAAAAGAAAGTATCGCCTTCTTCTAGAGATCGTTCAAAAGGTGATCATGTGCTCAACTTACAGCCTTGATGCGGTCACTTCATACAAGATAAGTGTAATGGCTGCAATAATCAAGAAGGCTTCAGACATCGATTAGTTGGGTATGGTCAAAGCAAGACTTAGAAAAGACTCCGGGAAGTTCGAGCTGACCCAGAGCAATGAGGTGTGCTTATCTTCGAAGTGCTCATTCATACACAAAATCTCTATCATTCTGTCAGATAAGCTGCCACAGAATTATGAATGGAACGAGAATGGAGCGAAGATTTATCAAGCAAAGCACAAGGCCATATTGGGCAAGGATGAGTCCCTGCCTGGACAAGCTGATGAGGATCCGACTCCTTATGTGCCCAAACCTAAGGGAGAAAAGAAAGGAAAAGATAAGGCAACTGCATTGTCTGAAGTGCAGGAAAAGGCCATTCAAGAGAAGAGGATGAAGAGGAAGGATCTGGCCAAGAAACCAGATGCTCAGTGGAAACGTCAGAAGAGAGTCTTATCTCCTCTGAAAACTGCTCCCAGTTCTGCCAAGCAAGCCAGCAGAACAGAGGATCTGATGCATGAAAGATCAGACGAAGAGATAGCAGTCCGTTCTGAGCCAACTACCAGAGAAATACTGGAAGAACAGATGATCGCAGCAGAAGGAGAGAAATCCATCAAAAGGACAAAAGTGGTGCAATCTGAGGAAGAATCACCATCTGATTCTCTGCCTCTAACCAAGATCTTCCAGAGAGCAAGATCCCCAACACCCACTTCCAAATCACCATCACCCTCTCCTCAGAAATCATCACCTCCACCTTCTCCCCACAAAACCTTCTCTCCCTCACCCTCACCTCTCAGAACAAAATCTCCCACACCACCAATCAATGAACCCGTTCAGGAAACTGAACACCCTCTAAACGCTGAAAACGAACCTGAACAACAAACATCCCAATCCCCAATCCAGTCCCAAGAACCTGAGAGAGTCGACGATCATGTGTCCATCTCTCATAATCCTTTCAACACCAGAACAATACTTGCTTCACCTGCTCCAGAGAGCCCCATCATAAGAATAATGAAGCAACAAATCAAAGAGTATCTGCTGGATCTATGCCCTGAATTGGATCAACATCCTGGCATCCAGCAACAGATAGAAGAGATAGTGTTCTAGAGGGATATCAGACTGAAGAGCATTGAAGAACTTCTGATTCTAATGACAACTCTGGGATCAGACTTCTTTGTAGACTTAGAGTTGAAATGTCTACACAATGCTGGGATTGAAAGTGCTGTTGAATTAGCATCAGACGACAATATCCAATGGCTGATTCACAAAAGGTTCGGAATTACTGATAACAGGGAGGAAACAGTTCAACCTCCTACAGATCATGAGGGAAATGCTGATGAACCAAGAATGGGTGCTGCAGATGAGACCCAATTTGGCAAGGCTTCAACATCTGAACAGATTGCTAAAATGAGCTCTGATACCCTAGATCATCATTCTAAGAAGATTCAGGATGGGATCTATTGGTCCCGATGGGAAAACCCATTTTGCGCGTGCGGAAGCAAAACATTTCATTGCGGTGCATATAAAACAGGGGTGAAGGAATGGTGATTCCAGATTTTTCACCTTTTAAGCTCATGTGTTGTTCTTGCTTATAATCGAGTGCGTACGACAAGATAAGAACGTAAAGCAGTAAGGAACACAACAATATATAGTGGTTCGGAGACTCATGCTCCTACATCCACTCTCCCTGTTTCTAGGGAAATTCCTTCAAACACTTCCTAAGGTTTTCTGACTACCTATGTAGTTTACTAACCTTTCTACTTTGAGCTTTCTGACTACCTCTGTAGTTTACTAACTCAAAGCCTCTGGACTTATCACCCTCTCGGGCTCGCCTCTTAGATGTTTAACGAGTTCACACTCCAATCGGGACTTATCACCCTCACTCGGGATTGCCTAACAACTACCTCACTTCACCACTCGTTATCTCTTACGAGAATGGGTTTGGGTTTGGTGTTGTCTCCAACTATGGTGAGATTTTCCCTTACAATGGTTTAGCCTCAATGCTAAGGTTGGGAAAATCTCTCTAAGCTTATGATACATCGTGGGTTGCTTAGGTTGGGTTCTAGAACACTCTTTGAATAGATTTGTATATCTACAGACTTGTGTTCTAGGGTGGGAAAGCTTGGTTATATGTTCTTTTAGCTCTGTAGCATCGTGTGCTATATTCTCCACGCATTCACACTTAATTTGATAGAAGATCTTGTATTTATAGTGTGGATTTGAATGTTATCGTTGGAGAGAATCACATTCAAATCCATACTATTCTTTGTAAGTTCTGCAGCTTTTTCAGGCTGGTTGTCTTCCTCTCATTGGTCCACGTCAGCTGGATTCCAACGGCTATATTCCTCAGTTTCTTCGCTTCGGAACATTCAGGTTTATACTGAGTATTCAGTAATTACTGAGTCTTCAGTAATTACTGTGCCTTCAGGATTCTCTGAGTCTCAGTGTCTTCAGAGACATACTGAGTCTTCATGCTGAGTGTTCTGTTTCTCAGTTTCACACTGAGTCTTCAGAAACTTCAGTTTCATACTGAAACTTCAGTTTCTTCAGAAACTTACTGAGTCTTTAGATTCTAACCTGATCTATATCTGCTGACTATACACGGTGCAGATATCATCCTGAACACTCTAAAACTGAATCCTGACTCATCTATCAAGATTATCCTGAACATGTCATACTCAGGGGTTTTGAGATCTAATCAAAATCCTCTTTATTAAATTCATTTCCCAACAGGATCCAAGCTGCATTTAAAGATAAATTCGCAGCGCTCACAGCAGATCTGATGAAGTGGTTTGAAGATGGGCAAGCAAAGCTAGTTGACAAGGAACAAAGTCACACTGCTGGGATGCACAATGCCATCCTTGCTGAAGTAATGCAACTAGTATACCCTCTTGCTGAGAAGCTCAAGCTCCAGTCTGACAAACTCTCAGTTCAGACAGAGATGCTCAATCAGACACAGGTACTTTTGGAAAGTGTCTGGGCATCCTTGGACAAAACCAACAATCACTTGGATATGGGTTGGAAACATTTTCTAGCTTCTACAGAAAAGGCAAGACAGGAAATCGAAACTTCTCTCAGACGCTTCTACACACCTGCACCTTATGCCACCGTCCAGATCACTCCTCTTGTTGTTGAGGAACTTAGAGAGGAGATCTCACGACAATTAACAACTCTGAACCGCAAGATGTCCAACCTCTTTGATGTAACCAAAAAGGGGGAAGGAAAAGAGTCTGGAAAAGAGTCTGAAGGAAAAGAGAATACAGAAAAACAGACTCAAGAAAAAGAGAAGGAAGAAGAACAGACTCAGACACAGTTGGTAAAATTTTCATCTCTACCAAAAACCACTGTATCTAACTTGCCAGCCACTCCATCTACCGATCTCGTTGCTGAAATAAAAGAAACTGTGGAGCAACACAGTAAAGAGATCGCTGAGCAGAAAAGTACTCTTTCAGAGATTACTACCAGAGTCGACAAAATTTAAGACTTCTCTTCATCCGTTCAGAAAATAATGGAAGCTGATGATCAGGCCAAGAGCCTTGAACTCGCTAAGAAATTAGCTGAAGAAGAAGAACAAGATGAACCTGAGCAGACTCTGAGGAGGAAGAAAGGCAAAGGCAAGATGATGAAAGCAACTGCGGAAGATCAGAGACAAGGCCAGACATTCTCCACCAAAATCCAGATGACTCCTGAACAAGTTCAAGAGCAAACAAGACAGAGAATAAGAGAGGCCACAATTAAGAAGAAGAAGTCAGCAGAGGCAAAGGGGCTGAACATTGCCTACATCCGAAGGAAGAGGAAGACCGAAGCTGCAGCAGAGGAGATTGCATGGGAGAAAAATGCCCTTCCAGCACCTGTTAAAGGCATCCTCTGTGAACGACAAGATTTGCTTCCATAATGGAATCAAATCAGAGGAGAATGGTTATGTGATGTCTACATCATGGAGAAGATTCCAATTCATCAAGATCAGACTGAAAATGATGATGAATTTCGAAACTGGTTAGAAACAAAATATCCAGACTTCTACCAGACAGTGATGACAGAAGGCAAGATCATGTCACTCATACCAGAAGCTCCACCCTTTGAACTACTCCTTCCACCTTTGCGTCCAGACAACAAGCTAGATCCCGTTAAATTCAAGAACATCTACTATGGACTAGCTGAAAAAGGAGGAATTCATAGAAAAGATGAGCTGGACAAGCTAATGCAAATGATGTACAAGATGTTTGGCATCCCCAAAGAACTGTAAATGTTCAAGTACACCTGAAGAAGACAACTTGGAATCAGATGATAGGTACGCTTTACACATATTCTACAATGCACACACCTATCTGAATAAAACTTTCCATCCCACTGATTCTAAGACATTCACCTCATTGTCTTCTGAGGTATGTACTATTTGCATTATCTACATTTCCATTCATGGTATCTGTTTTTCTGATCAAGTTTTGTTAAGTGTTTTGGTTCCATCAAAAAGGGGGAAATTGTTGGGAAATATGTAATTTAGTTTTGATGGAAGTTCCAAAACAGTTAGAATAGGACCAATCGGACAAGTTAGGTGATCGATGACTTAGATTCGTAATAAGATGACCAAATTTGAAATGTATAGATAGTGATGTAAAAGATAGGTCACCTATTGAGGGAGAACTTCGGTATGTATAGGTCGTCGAAGTATCGGATGACCTAGAAGGTCGGATGATCTCAAGACTAAGCGCCGTCGTAAGATAAGAAGTCAAGATCGGTGAAGACAAGAAGACATCAAGACTCGGAAGAACTCAAGACTCGGATGAACTCAAGACTCGGATAACATCAAGACTCGGATGAACTCAAGACTAAGATAACATCAAGACTCGGATGAACTCAAGACTCGGATAAACTCAAGACTCAAAGATCAAACTCAAGACTCAAGACGACCAATACACTGAGGCTCAGAGACACCTAAAGATCAAAAGACCTGAAGACCTACTTTCAGCAGAGTCTGCATATTGAAGCTAAGACAATGTGCAACCAAAGACTCAATATGGTAGATCGACCGCCATTTGATCAAGTCACCACACCGTGACAATAAAAAAGATACACAAGACAAGACGAATCCTCTCCAAAAGGAATATCAATCGTCTAACGGGCAAATTTCTAAAGTGCCGCCTCGCGAAGCCAAGGAGAAAGCGACACGTGCACAAAAATAGCTAACAATACGGGATACGACGCTGCAGACAAAAACGACGCTAATCATGCCGACGGCCACTCCAAAAACCACAGCACGTCACAATCATATCCTACAGCCTACCTAATATAGCCCAAAATTCAAATTGCTCTCCAACGGCTTCTTGATTTCGAGGTCTATAAAATGGGATCATTCTTCATTTTTGAAGAAGAGGTTCAACAAGTGAAAAACGCAAGAACAAACACGGAGACATCGCAAAAGAAGCTAAAGCTACAACAAATCTCCACTCACAAGAACACTACATCTGAAGATTATTCTTAGAGTGCTCATCCCATAGTTCTTAGCAAGAAATCCTATCCACTAGCATTTTGGCTATCTAAAGCACCAGGATAGATTTCCAGTTGGAACCCTCAATCATTCTTTACCCAAACGCAAGTTAGGTCAAGTCTGTAGAGTGAGAACTCATTAAACATCTCGGCTATCCTCTTTGTAGGATATAAGTCCCGCTGTTTACGTTGTAGAGTGGGAACTCGATAAACATCTCGGCTATCCTGAAAAGGATATAAGTCCCGTAGGTTAAGCTTGAGTGGGAACTCGGTAAACATCTCGGCCATCCTGAAAAGGATATAAGTCCCGCAGGTTAAAGTAGGTTAAGGTTCCCCTGTGTTAAGGGAAGACTGGACGTAGGACGGGTTTTGTCTGAACCACTATAAAACGTCTTGTGTGCATTTACTTGCTTTCTTATCGCTTTACACAAGTCACACAACTGAGTTTAAATTGCATACATTTTCTAAAGTTAAAGTTCAGTCTGCACCAAGCAACTAATCTGATCAGTCTGACACTTCAGTCAACTGGTTAAAAACTGACTTAAGAATCTGATTGATAAAACTTGTTTTTCACACGGGTAAAAACAAGCTTCCGCACCATTCAGTTAAACTGACATATATCAAACTGATCTGCCCTCAGGCACTCAGTAAGATTGAACATCAGTCTAAACTGATACACTAGCACTCTGATCGAGTAATCTGTAGTTCACACCTGATTCACACGAAAAGTCTTGGAAGTCTATTCACCCCTCCCCTCTAGACTTCCACCCTCACAAAACCCGTTCGGGACCTACATGCGTCTAGCATCGAGGGTCCCCTCAAGAACCTGGCCAATATTCGGACTCCCGAAGACCTCCGGGAAGTCGTTAAGATCCTCATTTTGGGGTTATACTGAAAAGTATGCTTTTACTTTGTATAACCAAACTGAATTTCTTATTTATTTTACTGAAATAAATTATTTATCACATGTTGCATTAAATATGAATGAATGTTATATGTATTTATTGCATACCCGTTTGATAAAGTCAGTACGTGTTACGTTGTAGTTAATTTGGTGATACCGGATCACAGAAGATCAAATTAACAGTTCCTCGTGACTAAGTACAAATTCACAACCCCGATGGAAATGAACAACCCATCATGAAAGGTTGAAGTGTAAGGCTCAGATTGGCTTGTCTTGACCAAGGGATTACACTAGTGCATTATGATGCACTGAAAAGGACCTACAGGAGGATAAATTCTTCGGTATTGAATATACAAGAATTAGACCTCAGTGGTGCGTTATTTCTTAATCTCCGTTCCTTAAATAAGATCGTGTGAAATTAATTACTATTGCTTTGACTTATGATGGGAAGAGAATCAATGCGATTCGATACCTTGTATCTTGGGCAATATTATTAATTACATGACGATTGCTAAGATTTAATACGGAGAATCGCGTGCAAGTACGACTTGCTTGATTTGTCCCCTTGGTGGGCTCAGAATCTTTATCATACCAAATCTTGTAAGTGGAAATTTATTTCCAGTATGGATAATAATATTGAGCTGTCTTTACTCCAAGGACAAAGATATTAATTAATATAAAGTCTGTTCAGTGACTTAATTAATTAGTGGACTAAGATAATCTTAAACGCGGGAAATAATGATCGGGAGCCATATTATTGTGAAGTCGTAATGTGGGTTAAGATGGATAGTTCAATATTAATTTTATAGTGGAGTAAATTAATATTAATGGGATCGAATAATATTTTGGCTAAATATTAAAGCTTTATAGTCCATTGGAAGTCCAATCTTAATTCTCCTAAAGGCCCCTCAAATAGCCCAAACTAAAGTTCAATTAATGAAAAGCAGAAGAAAATATTTTGCCTTATTTTTCCTCATTTATTTTCGAAAATATTGGGTAGGAAGAGAGAAAAGATTTTCTTGATTTTCTTGGAAAGATTTTATGGAATATGTATTCTTGGAATACAAGTTTATCCCATAAATTCAAGAAAAGTCAAAGATCTTATTTCTTTCCTAACTAGTTGAAATTTTCGAAAATATCCTTAATATTATGAGGTGGGATTTTTGTGGAATATTTTATTATTGAGAAAAGAATATATTGGATATATTCAAGATTTCTTGGAGAACAAGAAAAAGATTTTCCCATCTTATTCCTAGGTCAAATTTTCGACCACCCCTAGTATTATAAATAGGGGATGAATTTTTCATCCCCAAGTGCAATTCCATGTGTTGGAAAAATTAGAAATCCACAAAGGTGGTGGCCAAATATTTTATTTTCTCTTTTAAGATTAAAATCGTTCGTTGATAATCCTCCCACCGGATTACGTTTGTGGACGTGAGACATATTTGAGAAGGCACTTTGGGTTGATCCATAGTCTCAGCGGTTGTCTCTACAAGAGGTTAGTATTTACGTAATTCCTAGATTCTGTGTGCTTAGGATTTACGTGAACTACGTGTACACATGATGTTTATTTGCTTATTAATTATTATGTTGAATTGGTTTAGGATTAATTCATGTTATTAATTAATTAATTAATTTAAATATGAATTTAAATTCACCTCGAATAGATCCGGGCACCCCTAATTTCCCAACACCTCAAACGCCGCCAGCACAATCTGGCGGGAAAGCACCGCCGGCCGCATCATAGAGCGGAATCCCATCGAAACTCTGGTTCCCGGGGGAAAAGAAAAATGGACGAAGCCGTGAGGCCTCGAAACAGACCAACTAAGACTAGTCTCACCGCGCAAGACTTCCGAGGGCCTGAAGGTCACCGCGACCAGCGGGAGAAAACTCCCTACCTGAGAAGAGGGAGTTTCCAGCAGTCACACCAGGTTGAATTTGTAACGCACCCGGAATTCAGAAAGTCAACTTTTGAGATCTCGATGATATGAACCCGAGTCATTACTTATTGAACCGGAAACTGAGCCATAAAATTTCTTTAAAAGTAAAACATTAATCATAAGATAATTAATTTGCAGTGAAGATATAATTAATGTCTTAATAATAGGGTAGCCATATGCAAAAGATCATTCAAGGTTTAGTAAAAGCAACACCGACGAGTCTCAAACACGACTCTCGGGATAAGTGATAGTGGAGTTACTGAAACAAAAGTTCAATAGTTAACTTATCCTTTAATCATTTATTTAGATACATAAAATAAAGTGGGGAAACGACCGTCTACTGCAGCTCCCGGGCCTCCGTACATTAACCTGAGAATGTTAAAGTTGGGGTGAGATAAAAATCTCGAAGGGCAACTCAGATCTTTATATCTGATTAATGAAATTCTAAAATTAGAAGCTTTTACCCCTTCCCATCTTTCATTCTTCGATTATGCTTTAACTTACTCTTTGATCATTTTAGTATAACCGTTCATCATGATTTATGAATACATCATATTCGGGGCCCTATTTGCTCCACTCATAAAATACATCGTATGTGGCCCTATTTGCTCCACCGACTCATGTGTGGGCCCTATTTGCTCCACCTATAAATACGTCATATGTGGGCCCTATTTGCTCCACCGACTCATGTGTGGGCCCTATTTGCTCCACCTATAGATACGTTGTATGTGGGCCCTATTTGATCCACCGATTCATATCTTCATTCATGTTATACCTTCACGTTTATGCATTATCATACTTAAACATTCAATACTTATTTATTTAGTTTGCTTTAGAAACCATCAACAGTCCATATAACATTAACCACTGCAATACAGATAGTGTCACCCACCTGGTAACTTTAAACAGTAAAGTTATAAACTTCTTGATTGATTAGGACTTGTAGGGACTTTTGAGCCTTAGAACCCAACCGAACTCTACATAGCAGAATCCATACCATACTTAGTCTTATTCATTTACTAAAAATCGCCAGTGAATTCGATGGAGCATCAATCTTGTTTTCCTTAAACTCTTTTCATTAAATAAAACCTTTTAACGTACTTGAGTTCATAGTTTGAGACCTTGAGTCATTTGGATACTTTACTTCTTTCAAAAATCAAGTAAAACATATTGTCATGAAAGTTCCAAATCAAATACCAATTATTCAATTCACCAAAGTATGCACATTTCACAACTTAGCTAAACTTTCATGGTAAAACTCATTTACTTGATAAAACAACTCCTTTCATGCATAAATCAAATAAAATACTTATACTCATGTAAAAATTATAAAGTTCACATATACATATAGGACATGCTCACACTCAACTTTAACCAAAACAATTGCCAAAAATATTATCTATGATTTTTTCTTTAGAAATGGGCTGTTTAACTTTAGAAAATCAAATAAAATATTTTGACTTCTCTATAAATTCTAAATATTTTCTAGTAGGCACTAGACTTCATAACAGTATGGAACTATAAAGTTTTAGTGAAAATTCTTGGTGAAACTATGATAATCTTGGTCATATTTCCAGAGCAGTAACACATGCATACAGTTTCATCATTATCATTTATAAAATCGAAATAAAATACTTATACTTATTGGAAATTTATGAAATTAATGTATGTTATACTAATATTATCATAGAACAAAGTTCGTTAAGGAACCTAGTTGATATTACTTACTTAATGTTCCCAGTTATTCGAAAATACTCCCTAGTTACATAAATCGTCAAACCTATACTAGTTGCAAACAAAACTCATTTATAATAATAGGTTTATCCTTAAGGTTCAAATATTTTATATGTTATACAAAACTGTATCTAGGTAATTTATAAAATTTATTCATGATTTTATCTCGAGTCGAACCCATTTAATAAAATTGTTTCACATAACAGTACTGCAATTCGAAAATACTGGACACCCAAACTTCCAAGATTTATAACTACCAATTGGCTCAACAAAATGATACAAAAATTTTGTACGTCATACAAAACTATATTTTTGATACTTAATATATTTTACAGATTTTTATCAACATTAAAAGTTGGGTAAAAGGATCGTTGAAAGGACTGATCCCGTTTTAGTTCGGTTTTTAACACATCAACTTCCAAGAATTACTTCTCCCAAACGGCTAAACTAATCACTACTAAATTTTTGTATGTTGTTGTAAAAATCGTACAATATATTTAAAAATATTTTCATGATTTATTGGTGATCTAAAAGTGTAGAAAATATTATTTCAAAAAATATCCAGAATCTGCCGAAAATTATACCTTCCAAGTTCTAAAACTCTTAAAATACCACAATCATGCTTCTAAACACAAAATCAAGGAATTCATCAACATGTAAACATAACAACTCATGGGATTATGGAGAAAACTACCTAGTCTTGCCATTTCTATCCTCATAACAGACAAGAAGAAGAAGAGTTTTGGTTTTTATCTTGAAGGAAGAAGGGTTCTTCACTTTCTCTCTTACTCTCTCTCTAACTTCTCTTTATAAAATGGATGAATGATGAAATAAAAAGAATGAAGAGTGTATCATTTTATAGAGGAGGGGTTGGTTGGTTGAGTGTGAGGGAGATTGAGTGTAGATTTTTCCCTAAGTTTGTGGAAGATATGGGACAAAGTCCCATAAAATGGGGAGGGTGGATTTTGGGGTTCAATTTCATGGCTTTTGGGGCTGCCAAGTGGTGGCCCCTCACTGTAGACAGTATGCGGATCTCGTCGTAAAAATTTTGGTATTTTTCGTTCGCGTTTTGGTTCCAAAAAAATTAAATAAAACGTGCGATAAAATAAGGCATACTAAGGACTTATTTTTAACTTCATCTTATCTTAATTAATATTTATTCATTTCATTTATTTATTACTTGAACATTTAATTGATCATTGATGATAGTGCTAGTAAGTGCTTCCGGCTCGAAGTGCTCATCTGTCACCTGCAAAATTAAAACTCCGCACAAGTATATTCTGATTGACCCATTTAACTTAATCATTATTGGATTATGAATTAAATCTTAATTTTTGGTTTTGGGTTATTACATCCTACACCCTTTAAAAGAAATTTCGTCCCCGAAATTTACTCACTCGCACTCTTAAACACTGAGGATACTCTACTAAGACCACAATCCTCTCTTTCTTAAATGACTCTCTCTATGCTATGTATGCTTCCTTCGTACTAAAACTAATGGGATTTCTCGGCTCCTAAAAAGTAAAACTTTCCTTCTAAGATTTTCACAACTCACATGTACTTCCTCATAGGTTAAATCACGACTTACCTCTAAATCCTTAAAATCGACAATATGTTCTAGATCGTTCAAAAACTTTCTAAGTGTAGATACGTGAAATACATTGTGTACTTGAGATAATTTCGGTAGTTGAGCTAAACGGTAGGTCATGTCTCAGACTTTGTCAAAAATACAAAGAAAAGTCCTATATAGCGAGGCTTCAGCTTGTCTATCTTCTAAAATGAATCGATCCCCTCATTGGCAGGACATTTTTTTTTTTTGATCGGGCAAAGTTAGATGTTAATTGTTAGTAGTTAGTACACCAAGCACCCAAATACTCCACGAAATCACCAATCCACCTTATAACTCCCATAACTCCAAATTCGTTCCCAGAGGGAATCGTACCTGGGTCTCCTACTCAAATGAGGAGCCCAGTGGCCAGGTGGGCTAAGCCACCTGGTTCATTGGCAACACTCTTGAAATACTTTCTCGCCAACTTTGAAATTTGAATCCTTCACCCGAGCCGTCACGTGTCTTTTGACGATCTTTTGCAATTTTAGTCCACTTTCTGATTTGTGAGACGACTTCATTTATTTCTTCACAAGTTTGGGTCCTAAAATCTTTTAAATTTCAGCTTCATCCCGACAGATAGGTAATCTGCACTTCTTCTCATTGAGTTCTTCAAACACAATTTGTATTCTAGTTTTGTAGTTGTTATTGTAAGCGAATTCCATCAGTGGAGGGTGAGTTTCCCAATTCTCTTCAAGGTCTAGAGCGCAAGTTCTCATTATGTCTTCCAAGGTTTATGTATTTTTCTCTTTGATTGACCATCCTTCTGAAATCCAGTTGCTGGAATTTTCCCACAATTTTAAGACTGGACAAGGGTCTCTGTCAAATACTATCATGATGGGCACACCCTGCGGCTCAACTACTACATATAATTAGGCAAATTTATCAAAAGAGGAAATAATACGAACGGGAAAATGAAATGAACCATCTTAATGAGTTTATCCATAATGACTTAAATGACGTCGTGATTTCTGGTCATCTTGGGAAAACATGTGACAAAGTCCATAACAATGTTCTTTCATTTCTATTACGGTGTCTCCAAAAGATTTAGCAATTTTTACTGTCGTTGGTGGTCTGTCTTAACTTGCTGACGAGTTCAACATCTTTCATGAAATGAGCTATGGACCACTTCATACCTCTCCATTGAAAGTTCGCTCGTAATTCCTGGTCCATCTTCACCTCTTACAAATGCACGATGTAAGTAATATCGTTATTGGGTAGCTTTGTTCGTTTGACTCTATTTGTTGCGATGTGCATGCAGTGACGTTCTCTTGATTTTCAATTGGTGATAGTGTGACCTCAACTTTTTTTTTAAGAATATCGTTGTGTGTTTCAACTGATCGAACAAGTCCTCATATCTTGAAAAAGGGTTGTAAGTCCCGAACTGGGTTTAAGTGAGGGCAGAAGTCTAGAGGGGAGGGTTGAATAGACTTCTGAAAACTTTTTCGTGCAAGATCAGGTGTGATGGCAAGTTTCCTGATCAGAGTGCGTGTGAATCAGTTTGGACTGATATCCAACTTACTGATCGCCTGATGGCAGATCAGTTCGGTGTCTATTAGTTTAACTGATGTGCGGAAGCAAGTTTCTAACCCGTGTGAAAAACCAGTTTTATAAGATCAGATTCTGCAGTCTGTTTTCAATCAGATGACTAAAGTGTCAAACTGATCAGATCAGTTGCTTGATGCAGACTGATCCTAACTCAGAATATGTATGCAGTTTAAACTCAGGTTGTGTGCTATAGTGTAAAGCAGGTAAATCAGATAAAAACACACAAGATTTTATAGTGGTTCGGACTACTAGTCCTACGTCCACTCTTCCCTATCAGCAGGGGCACCAACTTAACCAACTTGGACTTAGTTTAATGTGTTAGTCTAACACAGTACAACCAACAGATGTTTAAAGAGTTTTCACTCAACCGATCCCAGAGATCAGAACTAGAAACCCTAGTCTGAAATCTTGCTAAACAACTTAACCTAACTTTAAGTTTGGGTAAAGATTTGTTGTTTGTTCCAACTGGAATTCTATCCTAGTTTTGAGGTAGCCTTAAGCTAGAGGATAAGAATTCTAAGCTAAGAACTAATGGGATGAACACTTAGAAAATAATCTTGAATTTGTGTTCTTCGTGCGGAAATTTGCTATGGCTTGAGCTTGATGATAATTTTCGTGTCTTCACTCTGAAGAGCAATCCCATGTTTATAGACCATGAAATCAAAGAGCCGTTGGAGAGCAATTTGAATTTCAGGCTATATTTGGTAGTTTGCAGGGTTGATTTGACGTGCTTCAGAAAGGCCATGCAGTCTTCATGCACATTTGTCCTTTGTAGTTGTTTGCCCTGATACGCCATATCCTGCAATGTTAGCTTTGTACATACGTGTCGATCCCTCATTGGCTAACAAGGACACTTATTCGGCGTCTTTGTAAAGCCAACTATGTTGACATTCTTCTGGTCTGATTTACATCGTATGCCTTGGATAAGCAGTTAAGCTTATCACTTTTCTGACTAGGCAGAACTGATCAACACTTCTACTGATCAGTTGCCTTGAGTCTACTGATATGGTTGTCTTAGCTTCAACCAATCAACTCTGCTGATGTCTTCGTAGAGTAGGTCTTCTGGTCTGCTGCGTCTTGAGAATAATGTCTTCTGATTCTCTCTACTTGATCTTCGCTACTGATCTTGACCTGTTTTGTGCAATTTGAGTTTCTCCTCAAGAAATGTGACCTAGTCTAATACATCAGCTGTTTAACATGTTCAGCTGGTTTCCTATTGTAGGTCCCGAATGGGTTTCGTGAGGGAAGAAGTCTAGAGGGGAGGGGTGAATAGACTTCTGAAAACTTTTTCGTGCAGATCAGGTGTGATTGCAGTTTGCCTGATCAGAGTGCAAGTGAATCAATTTAGACTGATATTCAATCTTACTGAGCGCCTGAGGGCAGATCAGTTAGATATCTGTCAGTTTAACTGATAGTGCAGAAGCTAGTTTGTACCCGTGTGAAAAAACAGTTTTATCAAATCAGATTCTCAAGTCAGTTTTCAATCGGCTGACTAGACTGTCAACCTGATCGGATCAGTTGCTTGGTGCAAACTGATATTAACTCAGAATATGTATGCAGTTTTAAGATCGGTTGTGTGTAATAGTGTAAAGCAATAAAGAGCAAGTAAATGCACACAAGATTTTTATAGTGGTTCAGACAATCGGTCCTACGTCCACTCTTCCCTATCACAAGGGGCACCAACTAAACCAACTTAACCGACTGGACTTAGTTTAATGTGTTAGTCCAACACCCAACATATATTTATCGAGTTCACACTCAACCGATCCCAGAAATCAGAACAAGAATCCCTAGTCTGAAATCTTGCAAAACAAACTTAACCTAACTTTTGAGTTTGGGTAAAGATTTGTTGTGGTTCCAACTGGAAATCTATCCTAGTGTTTATGTAGCCAAAAGCTAGAGGATGAGATTTCTATGCTAAGAACAATGGGATGAACACTTAGAAATAATCTTCAAATTTGTGTTCTTCGTGCGGAAATTCTGCTATAGTTTTTGCTTCTTGATATTTTCCGTCCTCTTCACTTTGAAGAGCAATCCCATTTTATAGACCACGAAATCAAAGAGCCGTTGGAGAGCAATTTGAATTTACGGCTATATTAGGTAGGTTTGTAGGATTTGATGTGATGTGCTTCCAATATTGGCGTGGCCGAAGGCATGATTAGAGCCGTTTGTCTCTGCAGCGTCGAATCCCGCATTGTCAGCCCTTTTTGCGCACGTGTCGCTCTCTCATTGGCTTCACGAGTATAGCACTTCAATATTTGTCCAATTAACGTTTGATATTCTTCTTGTAGAAGATTCGTATGGTCTGGTGTACCATTTTGGTTAACATCAGGTGTGAGCTGACCTGATCAGATAACTGATCAGACTACCTGATAGAGTCTTCTGATGTAGATTGTCTTAGCACAATTTGCAGACTCGGCTGATGTAGGTCTTCTGGTCTTCTTGATCTTCTGGTAGTCTTCTGATCTTCAGGTTACTCTGAGTCTCAGTGTCTTCAGTGACATACTGAGTCTTCAGGTTTCTCTGAGTCTCAGTGTCTTCAGTCTTCACCTGATCATCTGACTTCTTCTTGTCTTCTGACTTGTTTAGTCTTCAGATCATCTGACCTTATCTGGTCATCTGATAATTTGACCTGACCTATACATATTGACCTATCTTTTACATCAGCTATCTATACATTTCAGCTAGTCATCTTAATCTGATTCTAAATCATCAGTTAGCTAACAGATCTGACTGGTCCTATTAAAACCTGTTTTGGAACTTCCATCAAAATTAAATACAAATTTCCCAACAATTTCCCCCTTTTTGATGGAACCAAAACACTTAATCAGAAAAACAGATAACATACATAGAAGTGCAGATAATGTAAAACAGTACTCACTTAAGAAGACAATGAGATGTTGTCTTAGAATCAGAAAGATAGAATATTTTGCATTACAGATTATATAAAACGTACCTATCATCTGATTCCAAGTTGTCTTCTTCAGAAGTATTTGAACTTTTGAAGTTCTTTGGGGATACCAAACATCTTGTACATCCTTTGCATTAGCTTGTCCAGATATTCTCTTCTATGAATCCCTCCTTTGTCAGCAAATCCATAGTAAGCATCTTTGAATTTTAGAGCATCTAGCTTGTTATTTGGACGCATAGGTGGAAGAAGTTGTTCGAAGGGGGGAGCTTCAGGTATTAGTGACATGATCTTCCCTTCCTTCATCACAATCTGGTAGAAGTCTGGGTACTTCGTTTCTAACCAGTTCCGGAATTCATCATCATTTTCAATCTGGTCTTGATGAATCGGAATTATCTCCAAGATGTACACGTCACACAACCATTCTGCTCTGATCTGATCCCATTCTGGAAGCAGATCTAGCCGGGCACAGAGAATGTCTTTAACTGGTGCCGGAAAGGCTTTCTCTTCTCAAGCAATATCCTCAGCTGCAGCTTCCTTCTTTCTCTTCCTTCGGATGTATGTGATGTTTAGTCCCTTAGCCTCTGCCAACTTCTGCTTCTTAATGGCAGCCTCTTTTATTCTCTGTCTGGTTTGCTCTTGAATTTGTTCAGAGACATCTGGCTTTTGGTAGAGGATAATAGCCCTTGTCTCTGAACTTCAGCAGTAGCTTTCAACATCTTGCCTTTACCTTTCTTTCTCTTCAGAGTCTGCTCAGGTTCATCTCGTTCGTCTTCTTCTTCCAGTTTCTTAGCAAGTTCAAGGCTCTTGGCCTGATCATCAATTTCCATCATTTTCTGTACAGACGAAGAGAAGTCTTCAATCTTATCCACTCTGGCAATAACATCTGAAAGAGCAATCTTCTGCTTAGTGATCTCATTGCTATGTTGCTCCAAAGTCTCTTTTAGTTCAGCAACAAGATCAGTAGATGGAGTGGCTTCATGCAAGTCAGATACAGTGGCTTCTGGTAAAGACGCAATAGTTACCATCTGTGTCTGTTTTTCTACTTTCTCTTGTCCTTCCCCCTTTTTGGTTTCATCAAAAAGGTTGGACAGCCTGTGATTCAGAGCAATAAACTGTCGTGTCATCTCCTCCATGAGTTCCTCAACAGCAAGAGGAGTGATCTGAGCGGTTGCAGAAGGTGCACGAGATAGAAAGCGTCTAAGAGCAAATTCAATATCCTTTCTTGCTCGTTCTGTAGAAGCCACAAAATGCTTCCAACCCATATCCATGTGGTTGTCAGTCTTCTCCAGGGATGCCCAGACACTTTCCAGTAGAACCTGTGTTTCATTGAGCATGTCAGTCTGAACTTTGAGTTTATCAGACTGGAGAGTGAGCTTCTCAGCAAGAGGATTAACTAGTTGCATCACATCAGAAAGGATGGCATTATGCATTCCAACAGTGAGACTCCTTTCTATGTCAACCAGTTTCGTTTGCTCTTCTTCAAACCGCTTCATCAGATCTGCTGTGAGAGCTGTGAATTTCTCTTCAATGGCAACCTTTACCCCATCCTGAATTTTCTCAGTACTAAGATCTAGGGTATCAGAGCTCAGCATAGCAGTCTGGTCAGATGTTGATGCCTTGCCAAGCTGGATCTCATCTGCAGCACCCATTCTTGGTTCATCGGCAGCTCCCTCAAGATCTGTATGAGAAGGAGGTTGTTCAGTCTCCTCCCTATTATCAGCAATCCCGAACCTTTCATGAATCAACCATCTGATATCATCCTCAGAGGCCAATTCAACAGCACTATCAATCCCAACACTCTCCAAACACTTCATCTCCAGATCTACAAAGAAGTCAGAGCCCAGAGATTTCATGAGGATCAGAAACTCCTCGATGCTCTTCAATGTTATATCTCTCCAGAACACAATCTCTTCTATCTGATGCTGGATGCCAGGGTGTTTATCCAACTCAGGGCACAGGTCCAGCAGATACTCCTTTATGCATTGCTTCATGATCCTTATAATAGGGCTTTCTGAATCAGGTGAAGCAAGCACGGTTCTGGTGTTGAAAGGATTGTGAGAGATGGACACACGTTTGTCAGATCTCTCAGGTTCTGGTATCTTTTCTGGAGATTGGGAGTGAGGTGGGGATATATGTGGTTCACTGGCTGTAGGTTGTTGAGGTTCAGGTTCGTTTACCGCTTGTTGAGGGGGTTCAGTTTCCTGAACAGGTTCAATGGTTGGGGGAGTGGGAGATTTGGGTGAAGGAAGTGGTCTGACTGGTGAGGGTGAGAATGTTTTGTGGGGAGAGGGTGGTGGTGATAATGATTTTTGAGGAGAGGTGATGGCGATTTGGAAGTGGGTGTAGGTGATCTTTCTTTCTGGAAGATTTTGCTGAGAGGCTGAGAATCAGATGGTGATTCTCCCTCAAAGTGCTCCACTTCTGTTCCTTCAACAGTTCTCTCTCCTTCTCCTTCGAGCATCTGCTCGTCCCTAACTCCACTTGCAGTGTGCTCAGAACTGACTGCAATCTCCTTTTATGATTCAACCTGAATCAGATCCTCCGTTCTGTGAACTTGCTGAGCAGGACTAGGAGCAGTCTTTAGAGGAGAAGTAACTCTCTTCTGACGTTTCTGTTGAGCATCTGGTTTCTTGGCCAGGTCCTTCCTCTTCAACCTCTTCTCTGGGATAGCCGTTCCCTGAGCTTCTGATTGTATCGAAGATGCAGTTGCCTTTTCTTTTCCCTTCTTTTCTCCCTTTGGTTTGGGCACATAGGGAGTAGGATCCTCATCAGACTGACCAGGTAGAGACTCATTCTTGCCCAAGATGGCCTTGTGCTTTGCTTGATACATCTTCGCACCATTCTCATTCCATTCATAATTATTTGGCAACTTGTCTGATAGAATGATTGATACTTTGTGCATGAATGAGCATTTGGAAGATAAGCACACTTCATTCCTCTCGGTCAGATCGAACTTCCCCGAGTCTTTTCGCAGTCTTGCCTTGAACATACCCAACCAATCCATATCGGAAGCCTTCTTGATAATTGTAGTCATGACACTGATCTTATAAGAGGTGACATCATCAAGACTGTAGGTTGAGCACAGAATCACCTTCTGAACAATCTCAAAGAGAAGGCGATATTTCCTCTTCAGGTAAGAAGCTTTGACATTCATTGTATTCTCCTTATTTGCTGGCCTCAACAGCTCGGCTTCAAGAAAGTTCTTCTCTCCTACATCAGTTGTGTAGGTTTCTAGGTTGATGCTTCCTCGAGTGAGACCAAAGATTCTCTGAAGATCATCATTCGAGACTCGTACTTCCAATCCTCCAACGGAAGAAATTAAATCAGCATCAATGTCATCGTCCATCTGTAGATTGTACAGAAATTCTAGAGCTTCATGAGTGTGGACAATGCTCTGATGTCTAGAGCAGTATTGTTCAAGACCACACGCTCGTAGACACTCCAGAATTTCCAGTGATTCAGGATCTGAGGTGACCGAAAATACTACATATTTCTCATCAATGATATCCTTCTTCATTGATGCGAAATTGCAAAACTTTTTCCCTTGGCCCTGTTGTGCAATAAGATGTGACATTTCTGTATGATATGCAAACAGATAGTAGTTTGAGTAAACTATTTCAATAAACTCAGTCAAACCAGCAATCCAAGCATGAATTAAGCAAATAAGCATATAGATCGATCCAGATATAAATTATAGAAACATAGCAGCACGACTTGTAAACCTAATAACCAGAGTGAATTTGTGCAATACTCAAAAGAAGAAATTACCAGATATTGATTCGTAGGTTTGAATAATCATGAAAATAGAATCAATCGATTTTGGAAAGTAATTTCTGAAGATTTTGAGAATTTGATCTATTAAGAAACTGAGAAGACGAAGGGGTGGAAAGAGGTTTTCTGAGAAAGATTTGGATTTATATTATGCGAGGGAAACCTCTTTGCACAACTTCCCATAAGTACTCAAATGTCCGTGTTTTGAAATCAATGGTAGAGATTAGTCGACCGTAAAGTATTTTAATCGCACGGTTGAGAAAAGTAGTCTTTTTGTATTTTGGATGTGAAAACTCGCAATAAACGCATTAAATACACATCCCCATGTCCGCATTTAATGTTTTGCAGTGCATTCGTCACAAAGTTAAAAGAAAACAGAGTAAAAACTAATTTATTTAAATAATCATATAAGATGTTCAGAAAGGGATAAATAAGAAACGTATCTGACTGATTGATATTGTAATCAACCAGTTACCACTGTGATCTGATCTGGTTGTCTTGATTATTTGTTGACCTTACTGATGGTAGCCTATATCTTAGCATTTCCCAACAATATTCCACTCATCTGATCAGATTCCTGATTGATCCAATCTGATACTTATCTGATCCACTTATCTGATCCTCTTATCTGATCCTCTTATCTGATCTTCTTATCTGATCCTCTTCATCCTTCAGTCTTCTTCTATTCAGGCCACGTTTCCTAGGCACTTAAGTCATACTCCCGCCAAAGCATTTACTTCGGGGAGTCAAAAAGTTGCCTCAATTCCCAAATCGGCATGATTTGACACTCCGTAATAATGGTATAGATACGTTGTGATTACTCACACCGTCAACTCATCCAACCATCAGTCGCATGTTTCTTACGCGTTGTCGATGCAAATTTCTCTTAAGGTTTTTTGAGAAAATGAATTTGCACCTATACCCCTGCTTTTCTCCTATAAATTGGCCTGGGGTTTTAGACAAACAACACAACATAAACCATTCATCTTCTTTGTTTAGCTTATACTCCATGTTTCCCGATGAATCCCTTATTTCCGGTGAAACTTCCGACGAAAGCCTTTAACCCTTCTCTTATGATTTCAACTTCTCAAATCAACCCTGTGTGTTGCTTAACACTGTTTTTGTCGTCATCAAAGATTACACATACAATTATTGCCAAGCTTCTCTACCATCGAGGCGGCGGATCTGCTATAGCAAATGAGAAGGCACTTCTCCTAACCGTATGCACCTTGTGTGCCTATCGAGATGACGGAATTAGCATCAACAAACTCAGTCTGATACAAAACATGGGTTTGGTATACGGTCTGGATCAGGCAATAGCTGATCTTCGTATATCAAACTCAATATTTGCATGCGACACTTGTGGCCATATGGTCTTTTGACCAAATCTTTGGCACTTGTGTCCCATTTAACAGCTGGAGAGCCCATTGATTTTAGGTCTAGGGGCTCCTGGCTTAGAAATCCTTCAAGGCCGCTCTCGCTCCTCACTCCGAAGCTCTGAGGGTGGCTCAGGATTATTACAAAGCCTCTCACGCCCCTTTTAGGGTTGGGGGAGAATGAGAGCATCATGCTCTAAAATCTTTAAAGCCTCTCTCCCTCCCTTCCTAGGGTTAGGCTTAGGGTTTATGGTTTATGGTTTATGTACTGACCTCCGGGTCCCTTTGTACTTGTAACTTGTAATGTAAATCTGACATCTGGGTCCTTATCAATGAAAAGTTCTATTATTTCATTGTTGTGTTGCCTCTACTTACTTATGAGATTTTTAGCTTTAAACTTATACAACTTGCTTGTTGAACAAGTCTTAATCGACTTATAAAGTATAACCTTCCAATTTGATCAGTTCCCCCTTAATCTGATATATCTTAAATTGATCAGTTCCTTGTCTGATCTTCTGATCGGCTCCTTGTCTGATTTTCTGATCGGCTCTGTTGGGAGATGAATTTAATAAAGAAGATTTTGATTAGATCCCAAAACCCCTGAGTATGACATGTTAAGTATAATATTGATAGTTGAGTCAGGATTCAGTTTTAGAGGGTTCAGGATGTTATCTGCACAATGTATAGTCAGCAGATATAGATCAGATTAGATTCAGAAGATTTTGAAGACTCAGTAAGTTTCTGAAGAAACTGAAGTTTCTGAAGTTTCAGTATGAAACTGAGAAACTGAAGACTCAGTGAGAAACTGAGATACTGAAGACTCAGTGAGAAACTGAGAAACTGAAGACTCAGTGAGAAACTGAGAAACTGAAGACTCAGCATGAAGACTCAGTATATCAGTCAGTATATCTGTGAAAACTCAGAAGACACTGAAGACTCAGAAGACTCTGAAGACTCAGAAGAATCTGAAGACACAGAAGACAGAAGACTGAAGACAAAGGATATTGAAGGCACAGTAATTACTGAAGACTCAGTAATGTACTGAATGCTCAGTATAAACCTGAATGTTCCGAGGCACTGAAAATATCTATCTGAAGGATACAATACTGAGAAAAACGCGATCACTTAGAAAATTAGATATTGCCCAAGACATTCTCATGCAGACAAAAGGAACTAAAACAAAGTGTTGTTAAGGTTATATCACTCAGAGATATTGACCAAAAAGAGCCGTTGTGTTTGTCTACTTAACTGAAGACAATAGCCAATCAGAAGAAGACAGCACTGTACTTTACTGACACTGAAAGCGACAGGTCACTGAAGCATGTCAGTAGTACTATGTTCCAGACTGCAAAAAGTGGTGACTGGCTGCACGAAAAGCTTATTGCCTAAAACATGCTAGGGAGTGTCAAACCCAAAATATAGCCGTTCATCACACACCATAAGAGGAAACTCGCGAAGCTATCTCTTCCAACAGATAGTTTTTCAAGAGTGACCTTGGTGTATGCCTATAAATACTTGTGACCCTCTACATTGAAGGTTACGGGAAATTTGTAAGCAACTCAAGAGCTCAAACTTATTATTGCAAGTTGAAGCACTCGAAAACCAAAGAATTTCCCAAGTGCTTTATATCGAAGAGAGCTCATTCACTAAGCCTAGTTTTGATAAGATATATCCAAAGCTTAGTAGAGATATCCTAGCCTTTGCATTGTTCTTAATTGTAAAGGATATCTCATCCTAGTTGGAAACCAACCAAGAAACCCTGTAAGGTAGTTTGAGTGTGATTGTTGGTGAGTTAGAGTTGTAAAGAGTTAGTAAACTATATTGAGGTAGTCAGAAAACTCTAGAGAAGAAGTGAGTAAACCATCTTAGATAGTCAGAAAGCTTGTGTGTGTTTTGAGTAAGTAAACTACAGAGGTAGTCAGAAAGCTCAAAATAGAAAGGTTAGTAAACTACAGAGGTAGTCAGAAAACCTTAGGAAGTGGTTAAGGAATTTATCTGAAGAGTCAGAGAGAGTGGACGTAGGAGCTTGAGTCTCTGAACCACTATAACTTGCTGTGTTATTTGCTTTCTGTTCTGCATTGATTAACTGTTGCATATCTTTAACTGAAAGCATATTTTCACTGATACTCGGTTGGAATCAATCCACTGAAGTTGCATCTAACTGAATCACAACCTAATCACTAATCCATTAAAAGGAAGGTTTTTCAGCAAAGTATAAAAACTAGTATAAACTTAGGGCCAACAATTCCGCACATCTGAGTAGTTATTCAAGCAACTCAGTATCTCTGAAAACTCAGCCTCAATTGGGATTTTCTGAGGTTTAAAAGCGACTTCAGATCACCGTCTCGTAGACTTTGACTCAGTATGCGATTTGTGCTTCTCGGACCAAATCATCGACAACTCCGACCTAACTGACCTCGATGAAGAAAAAGTTTTAAAATCACTGAACACGTGTATTCGCCCCCCATACACGTGTAAGACTCTTTTGCACCGGGACCAACAGGCTCCTTGTCTGATCTTCTGATTAGTTGAGATTCCTAACTCAACTGATTCTTCTTAACCTGGTTAGTCTCTTAACTAACTCGGTTACGAGACCATCCACCAAACATTTACGTGCACTTTCTCCGAGATCCAGAAGCCCTAGCTCATTGCATAATTCTCTGAATCTGATCTCAGCTAGTTGCTTAGTTAAAATATCAGCTTTCTGCTTATCAGTATGGATCTTTTCCATTCTGATATTCTTCTTTTCAACATGATCTCTTATAAAATGATGTCTGACATCCACATGCTTGCATCTTGTATGTAGAACAGGATTCTGAGTGATTGCAATAGAACTATTACTGTCACAGAATATAGGTACGTTCTTAGCTACAATGTTGTAATCCTCACCGCCGACTTAGCCAAGCGGCTTGGGAACAACAGCTTCCTGCAGCCATATATTCTGCTTCAGTAGTAGATGTTGCAACTGATGTCTGCTTCTTTGAAACCAAGAGATCAGTTTACTACCTAGAAACTGACATGTACCTGAGGTTGACTTCCTGTCAATTCTGCAACCTCCGTAATCAGAATCAGAATACCCACTAAGCTCTAGATTATCATCTGATGGGTAAAATAAACCAAGGTTTATTGTCCTTCTTCGATACTTAAGAATCCGATTAGTCGCTTCCGGTGGCTTTGCATTGGATTTGCCTGAAATCTGGCACATACACCTACTGCAAAAGTGATATCTGGTCTACTGGAAGTCAGGTATAGTAAAGATCCAATGAGAGCCCTATATTCTTTTCGATTAGTTTTCCGACCGTCTCATCTCGGATCCATCTTAAATCCAATCATCATAGGAATTAAAGCTTCCTTACGGTTTTGAACTCCAAACTTAGCCAATAAATTCCTAGTGTATTTCGCTTGGCGAGATGAATATCCTCTCACACTTTTGCTTAACTTGTAAACCCGTAAAGTAATTCATCGACCCATCATGGACATCTCGAACTTCCCTTGCATCAACTTGCTGAACTTTTTACATAACCTCTTGTTGGGAGATCCGAAGATGATGTCGTCCACATAAATCTGAACCATCAGAATATTTCTCCATCTTCTATTCTGAATAAGGTTCCATCCCACTATTCCTTTAGTGAAACAAATTGCCTATCAAGAACCGAGAGAGTGTATCATACCAAGCTCGAGGAGCTTGTTTGAACCCCTAAAGAGTTTTTTTTCTTAAAATCGGTATAACCGTCGCCTTTTTTCAAAGCACGGAGGTTGTTCAACATAAACTTCCTCGGCTAGTACCCGCTTTAAGAATGCACTCTTTACGTCCATCCGATACAATAATGAACCCTCTCAGGGCAAGATATGCCAAAAACAAATGAATGGCTTTAGGCGGAAGCGATCGGTGCAAAGGTCTCATCATAATCAATTCCTTATGATTGTGAATACCCCTTAGCAACAAGTCTTCCCTTATTTCTGGTTATGACATTATTCTCATCTCTCTTGTTCTTGAATACCCACTTTGTGCCAATCACATCTTGATGAGTTGGTCTGTCCACCAGTTTCCAAACTTGATTCCTCTCAAACTGTTCCAGTTCTTCTTGCATGGCTAGAATCCAGCTTGCATCTTGTAGAGCTTCCTCTACTTTAGTTGGTTCCTTCAAAGACAGATAACAACAATACATGGCACTTTCATTAATCTGATGTCTAGTTTTGACTCTATCAGATGGGTCTCCGATGATCAGATCAGTTGGATGACTGGTTATCCAGGTCCTTCTTTTCTGATTTGCATCTATTTGGAGAACATCATCCTCTTCTGATAGTAGTTCATTACTAGTGATTGGGAGTGGTGCAGAATTATGATCCACTTGATATGGACATGTCTCAGCTGATGTTGGACTTATCATGTGCTGATGTCTGTCCTTAGGAACTTCAGATGTTCCCCCAGAACCGGATTGTTCAGTTGATACTGTCTCAGCTGTACCAGCTTCTTCATTGACAGTTGTACGTACCTTAGGGTCTGATTGACCTGGTGAATCAGCAAAGTCAAGTTCTGGAGTATAAACTGTTACGTGTTCTGATCCTTTCTACTTGATACTTAGCTGATCCATTTTCTGTGCATCAAGTATCGGTTGATCTGGTACTGCTTGTTCTGAGGCAGCTTTCTCTTGTTCAGAAGATGTCTCATCAAAGACCATATGAGGTGTTTCTTCCACAACTAGGGTTTGCCTGTTGTAAACCCTGAAAGCCTTGCTGGATGAGGAATATCCTAAGAATATGCCCTCATCTGACTTGGCCTCAATAGTCTTCAGCTGACTCTTCCCATTGTTGTGTATGAAACACTTGCACCTAAAAACATGGAAGTAAGAAACACGAGGTTTTCTGCCCTTCCACAGTTCATAGGGTGTTTTGTAGTGAGCCTTAGTCAGAGAACTTCTGTTCTGAGTGTGGCATGCAGTATTGATGGCTTCTGCCCAGAAACGGCTTGGTGTTGCATGTTCAGCTAACATAGTGCGAGCAGCTTCCTTGAGTGTTATGTTTCTCCGTTCCGCTACTCCATTTTGTTGCGGCGTTCTTGCAGCTGATGTCTCATGCTGTATACCAAACTTAGTGCAAAAATCAGTAATAAAAGAGTTTAGAAATTTTGTACCTTTATCTGATCTGATTTTCACTATACTGACACCCTTTTCGTTTTGTAGTTTCTTGAGCAGCTCAGGTATCTTTATTGTTGTCTCATTCTTCTTATACAAGAATACAACCCAGGTAAACTTGGAATAATCATCCACAATTACCAGAGTATATTTGCGTCCGCTGAGACTGACTGGTGTAACTGGTCCAAATAAATCCATATGGAGCAGTTGCAATACTCTACTGGATGCTGGTCCAGTTATTCCCTTGAATGAGGCTTTAACCTGTTTTCCCTTTTGACATGCGGCACATGTCTGATCCTTAGAGAATACCTCATTCGGAAGTCCCTCAACCAAAGGCACCCTTGCTATCTTGTTAAGAGTTTTAAAGTTCAGATGACTCATTCTTTTGTGCCAGAGCCAACTGCTACTTTTGGAACTCTTAACAATCAGGCATGCATTTCTTGGACATCTGTTCCAATCTGCTGTATAGATCGTTCCTTTCCTTGAACCAGTTAACAAGATCTGTTGAGTAGCTCGATTCCTTATAGTACATTGATCACTCGAGAACTCAACACTGAATCCGTTGTTGCAGAATTGTGAAACTGATAACAGGTTATGCTTTAAACCTTCGACATACGAGACTCCAGTAACCTGTACATCATCATTCTCTAAGGTTCCGAATCCTCTGGTAAAACCAAAGTTATCATCACCAAAGAGTACACGTGGGCCTTCTTGTTCTTTGTAAGAGCTAAGGAGATGTTTGCTTCCAGTCATGTGCCTTGAGCATCCACTATCGATGTACCAGATAGTTGCTTGTACACCTCCTTTGTTGGCCAAACCCACGCGAACCTGCAATCAAGTCAGACTTTAGGTACCCCTTTAGGATTGGGTCCTGAGGGGTTAGAGACGGTTTTAGGGATCCATACAAACATGGAACTTCTATTGTAATCAGATAGATCAGAAGGCCTGATTTGTCTCCCATAAACATCGACATAATCATACATCCCTTTATATGCATTCTGATTAGTATGATTATTTGTGCGAGCCTTGAGTGAATCAGAAGACTTGGGATTTTTTCTTACAGTTTGTCTTCTTTTAACCCAGTGGGGCTCAGGTGCAGCAACCCTAGATCTCTGATTGTAAGGGTAGGTACGACTGCTACCATTAAAAGATTCATATATTTTTAGCATAAATGGTCTTGGAAGTTTACCTTTAGCTTGCTTGTTAGGCAGCTGGCCCTGATTAGGTTTCAGATTATATTTCCTTTTGACAGGTTGTCTTTTCTGATACCTATTCTGCTGATCAGGTTGAGGTCTCTTCAGAAGAACTGGGTTCTTCTGTTGATTCCTCGGCTAATGCTTAATCAGTTGGGGTCCATTTATGTTCCCTTTCTGATTAGGCACTTGCCTTACTTGTTCAGCAGATAGATATTTTGCTTTTTGTGTATCTATATCAGAAACTCGTTTGATTACACCTTTTTGAAGTGAACCAGATGGGGCTTTTGAGGATGTAGAAGGGTTTTCATACCCAATTCCCTTCTTATTAGTTGGCGTTCGAAAATAGTGTTTCATATCCTGAACAGTTTTTGAGGATTTTGTGAAAACCTCTATTTTCTTACGTAAACTATCCTCAGTAGATTTCAGACTCTCATGTAGTCGGAAGAGTTCATCAAACTTAGCTTGTAAGATTTTAAAATCATCAGCTTACTGTTTATTGATTGCCAGTTGTTCCTTAATCTGGTTCTCCTGATCAGAAGATTTAACTTTCAAGAACTTTCAGTTCTTCAGTTACCTTCTGAGCAGCTTCAGCTGATTTCAGTTCAGCTGCTTTACTGACAGCATTCTCCTTAAAAAGCTGAGTATTTTTGATCCTTGGCTTATCGTTTTTAGCTTCCACTATTGTATAAGTGTCTACTGCGTTAGAGAGATCATCAAGCAATTGCTCAGAATAGAGCTGCAAGTCAATCTCTCCAGCAGGTGTGCTAATTATAGCTGGTGTGGAAACTGAAAGAGCAGAAGGTTTAGAGGTTACCTCAGATTGGTCTTCCTCCTTAGCCATCAGACAGATTTCATCATCTGAGGAGAATATCAGATCATCATGGTCGTAGAAATCATCAGCATTGCTTATCAGACAAAAGTCCTCTACTGATGAGTAGCCTGAATCCTCAGAAGGCAGATAAGAATCATCGATTCCTAATGTATCCGCAACCATGGCTTTCCTGTCTCTATAGCGTTGCTCTCTTCTGTTCCGCTTCTCTTCTCTTTCTCTTGGAGTCAGGTCTGGGCAATCTGCGCTGTAGTGACCTGGTTTCTCACAGTTGAAGCATGTTCCACGATCCACAGAACTTCTTCTGCCAGGTGAGTCACTCCGTCTGTAGGATCTGTCAGGTGACTTTCCTTTCTGATTGTAATCAGGACTTCTTCTCTCAGATCTGTTGTCTCTTTTTTCATCAGACCGATCATCTCTTTTCTTATCTTCTCTGTGATCCCTTCTGTGATCATCTCTTCGGTCATCAGATATGGTCCTTTCTGGAGATCTGTCAGCTGGCCTCCTATTTCTTCCTCTGTTGTCTTGATAATCCCTGTAAAATCTGCGATACTTACCAAGTTGAATGTTAGATTTTTCAAGTTTCCTGGTTAGCAAAACGATCTGTTCAGCTTGGCTTATAATGTTTCCAACAGGTTCAGTAGCCTTTGATTTGCTTTTGTTTGCTTTGAATGCAACTGATTTTGATGTGGAGGGTGTGGCTTCAGCAAGCGACTCGTCTTCTTCTTCTTGCCCTCTTTTGATTAGATTGAACTCATGGGCATTAAGACTCAAGAACAGACTGCTTGGCTTCATCTTGGCAATATCTTGACAATCCTTGATTACCGTGACTTTCATATCCCACTTCTTGGTTAGAGATCTCAAGATCTTATAATTGATGTCTTTATCTGACATCTCTCATCCAAGTTCTCGTAGCTTGTTGACTGACATGGTGATTCTTCCATCGAGCTCATTGATGGTTTCATTTGGCAGCATCTTAAGTTTTTCGAATTTCACCAGTTCAGCTTGAAGTTTGCTATCTTTAATTAGATCATTTCCTTCACACATCTCAGCAAGAGTATCCCACATCTGTTTGGTTGTCTTGAGATACTTTATCTTTTCCTTGGTTATCTTGTCCATGGTCTTCATGATTATGTGCCTGGCTATCGTATCCACTGTATACAACTTTCTTTCTTCTGCATCCATCAGGGCAGGACTCTTTCGGACAAGCCTTCCAACTGCAAAATCTAGATCACCTCCAACAGCTGGGTTGTCATAATAGATGATGATGGGTCCACGTTCAATAACTTCCATCATTCAACCGCTTATTGATCCCAGATGGTTGCTCATGTATATTGTCCAGTCTGCATACTCATCAATAGAGAATTTAGGCAAATCATGATACATACCAGAAGTATTATCCATGCTGGTCGTGATTTTGAAAACGAATGAGTTTGAAAATGGTTTTTCAAGATCAGTTCAAGTGACCACAAAGGTTCTTCCTTAAGAACCGATGATACTCAAAGCCAGTGGTCTGTAGAACCACTGCTCTGATACCACTTGTAGGTCCCGAACGGGTTTCGTGAGGGCAGAAGTCTAGAGGGGAGGGGTGAATAGACTTCTGAAAACTTTTTCGTGCAGATCAGGTGTGATTGCAGTTTGCCTGATCCGAGTGCAAGTGAATCAATTTAGACTGATATTCAATCTTACTGAGCGCCTGAGGGCAGATCAGTTAGATATCTGTCAGTTTAACTGATAGTGCAGAAGCTAGTTTGTACCCGTGTGAAAAACCAGTTTTATCAAATCAGATTCTCAAGTCAGTTTTCAATCGGCTGACTAGACTGTCAACCTGATCGGATCAGTTGCTTGGTGCAAACTGATATTAACTCAGAATATGTATGCAGTTTTAAGCTCGGTTGTGTGTAATAGTGTAAAGCAATAAAGAGCAAGTAAATGCACACAAGATTTTTATAGTGGTTCAGACAATCGGTCCTACGTCCACTCTTCCCTATCACAAGGGGCACCAACTAACCAAACTTAACCGACTGGACTTAGTTTAATGTGTTAGTCCAACACCCAATAGATATTTATCGAGTTCACACTCAACCGATCCCAGAAATCAGAACTAGAATCCCTAGTCTGAAATCTTGCAAAACAAACTTAACCTAACTTTTGAGTTTGGGTAAAGATTTGTTGTGGTTCCAACTGGAAATCTATCCTAGTGTTTATGTAGCCAAAAGCTAGAGGATGAGATTTCTATGCTAAGAACAATGGGATGAACACTTAGAAATAATCATCAAATTTGTGTTCTTCGTGCGGAAATTCTGCTATAGTTTTTGCTTCTTGATAATTTCCGTCCTCTTCACTTTGAAGAGCAATCCCATTTTATAGACCACGAAATCAAAGAGCCGTTGGAGAGCAATTTGAATTTCCGGCTATATTAGGTAGGTTTGTAGGATTTGATGTGACGTGCTTCCAATATCGGCGTGGCCGAAGGCATGATTAGCGTCGTTTGTCTCTGCAGCGTCGAATCCCGCATTGTCAGCCCTTTTTGCGCACGTGTCGCTCTCTCATTGGCTTCACGAGTACATCACTTCAGTATTTGTCCAATTAACGTTTGATATTCTTCTTGTAGAAGATTCGTATGGTCTGGTGTACCATTTTGGTTAACACCAGGTGTGAGCTGACCTGATCAGATAACTGATCAGTCTACCTGATAGAGTTTTCTGATGCAGATTGTCTTAGCACAATTTGCAGACTCGGCTGATGTAGGTCTTCTGGTCTTCTGGTCTTCTTGATCTTCTGGTAGTCTTCTGATCTTCAGGTTACTCTGAGTCTCAGTGTCTTCAGTGACATACTGAGTCTTCAGGTTTCTCCGAGTCTTCAGGTTTCTCCGAGTCTTCAGGTTTCTCTGAGTCTTCAGGTTTCTCTGAGTCTTCAGGTTTCTTTGAGTCTTCAGGTTTCTCTGAGTCTTCAGGTTTATCTGAGTCTCAGTGTCTTCAGTCTTCACCTGATCATCTGACTTCTTCTTGTCTTCTGACTTGTTTAGTCTTCTGATCATCTGACCTTATCTGGTCATCTGATAATTTGACCTGACCTATACATATTGACTTCCCCCTCAATATGTGACCTATCTTTTACATCAACTATCTATACATTTCAGCTGGTCATCTTAATCTGATTCTAAATCATCAGTTAGCTAACAGATCTGACTGGTCCTATTACAACCTGTTTTGGAACTTCCATCAAAACTAAATACAAATTTCCCAACACCTATCATATCATCAGTCGACTAACGGGTTCGACTGGTCCTATTACAACTGTTTTGGAACTTCCATCAAAACTATAAATTTTCCAACAAGGGAACTTGTCCTTTGATGGCTAACTGGTTTAATCCTCGATAATCGATGAACATCTTGAGTGATCCGTGTTTCTTCTTCCCAAATAGCACAGACGCTCTCCAGGGTGAAACTCTTGGTTAAGTGTACTTCTCACCCAACACCTTTGTAGTTGCTCTTTTAGTTCCTGTGGGTGCCATTTTGCAAAACATGTTTGATACGGCGTAGCACTAGGTATTAGGTTGATAGCGAATTTCTCATGTGGATCCAGGATAATCCGGGTCGTTCCTCGAAAATATGTCTAGGTACTCTCGTACAACTTACGCTTCGTCTGGTGAATCTTGTCTTCAGTCATTGTTGGAAAGTTGACTAAGTATTCTTGGTATCTTCCTTCTTGTAGTAACTTTGCAGTTTTCACTGTGGAGATTACTCATACTCTTGTTCTCGTTTTGTTCCGTGGAAAAGAAACACTAATCATCTATTGTTTCGAAATCTATCTTCCTATATGAACATCTTATGGTGGCCTTGTTCCTCTTCAGCCACTCTATTCCCAAAATTATAAAGAAGGCATCCTAAGGGAAGGTTAACCGAAGAAAATAATATATTATATCATATAGGCATGAACCAAATTCAAAACAAAAGAACCCAACATTTAAATAGCAGGGTACTAATATCAATCATGCAATGGAGCACACGGTAAAACCGAAACATACTGTCGCAAATCAGCAGCACGATTGTCGGGCTACAAGATTGCACGTTAGAGAATTAATAACACATGTTGTAAATAATTGGGTAAACATAACAGATAGAAATAGAATAGCTCACGAACACGTGATGCAAAAGTACATATGTATACATAAAATGAGAAAGACTAAGTTCTCAAGGTAAAATGGAGAAAAGAGTCTCCAACGAATAAGGATATCTGGAGGAAAAGAGTCTCCAATGAAATAGTACGGGACGAAAATAGCAAAATAGTATGTATAGGTCAGAACTAGAAGCTCCGAGTCTACGATAAAACTGACTTGAGCGACAAAAGGGTTAAATCTAAGTCAACTTGCATATATCCTAGTCCATCCAAGAAACTTGACTCCTCCAAGTGGACAAGGGTGTTATGATGATGAACCCTAGCGAGTCCCAGATATTTCTGCTCTCGTTCAGCTGAGGCGATAATCGTGTGTATGGTGCTATCATCTAATCTTGAAGGGATCAGATATGCTATGTAATCAAGTATTGGCGCTTACGTGTCATGTTAACCACTTACAACTCTCATCTCGAATCTAAGATCAACAAACAAAAAAAGAAAGAAACAAAATAGTAGTAGTATATACAAAAACAAATTGTTTTGCGTTTCACTTGTATAAAACAAGTATTAAATTATGACACAGATGTCTTCATTCCATTTTGGTATTCAACAGTCTCTTCTTAAATACTTTCGAGATTTTCTTATACTCATATTCATTCTTTCTTTATTAGTACTAATTGTGTTATTCAAACTTGACTATGTAGTACATACCTCAAGGCTCTTCTGATTTGTTGTTGTAGACACGTTTCCCACTAGTAACATTTCATTAGGGTTCCATAACTATTTTTTGAATAAATTTTATTTTGAAAGGAAAAATAAATCATTTGGTCCGATGTTTTGAACTTGAGCTTTGATACTGTTGGGATATTTGAGTTTTGATGAATTATGCCAAAACATTATCAACTTGTATTATTTAAACTAATCTACAGATAACAAGTTGAGGGAAAACGAGAGAACAAGTAAAGGGGGAACTCATGAAATCAAACGAAGATGATGGAGATCAGACGAGGCTGCAGACGAGGTTGATCACGATCAGATGAGTAGGATGAGTTCCTAATAAACTAATGAGCTGAGCAAAATTAGAATAGAAGAAAAGCTAAGCCACCGATCGGAAGAATCGTAAGAGGACTCGATCGATGGATCTCGGATCGAAGATCGATGACCGTAATGCATTTAACATATCAGAAGAAGAGGTTGTTGATCAGAAGAGGAGAAGATGAGACTAATCGAGATAAGACGTGATCGAGATCAGATGAGATGACCTGATGTGCTAAAATGATGAGCTAATCTGATATCTTGACTGATGTTGTCTTTGATCTTATCGGATCAAAGCGAAGAAATCGTAAAAACGTAAATCGAAATAAAGCGACCAAATCAAGACCGTAATTAGAAGAGCCAATAGTAAAAACAGGTATCTTGATCGATGTTCTCAGAAGACAAGTCATCCGAAGACATGTTCACTGAGAACCGAATCGATGATCGCATAACCTCGAAATCAAGTGACCTGAGGGCTAGAATATCTGAAGTCAGAAGAGCTGAACCTAGTTAGCCTGAGTGTCGATTATTTGATCGCATAAAAGGTCCACCAAGAGAAGTCTCATCGAAGTCAAGAATCCTGAGTCCAAGGAAGCTTGAGTTCGAGAAAGCTGAGGATCAGAATCCTGAAGATTATAGCCGTTAGATTCAGCTGATGTGGACCAATGAGAGAAAGACAATCAGCCTGAAAAAGCTGCAAAAGCTATAAAATAATATGGATTTGAATGTAACTCCATCCAACTGTAACATTCAAATCCACACTATAAATACAAGTTCTTCCTTCATTATTTAGTGTGTGAAATGCGTGAAAAACACCATTGAGCTACAGAGCCAAATCATCCAGCATTTCCACGCATATATTCAAGAGTGTTCTATCATAGATCTAAGCACAAATGTAATATCCTACGCTTAGAGAGATTTTCCCATCCTTAGCATTTAGGCTAAACAAATGTAAGGGAAAATCTCACCTAGTTGGACACCAAACAATCTTATACCCAAACCGAGTGTTAGGTTGAGTTTTGTTAAGCAAGGATTGTAAGTTAGTTGGACTAGATTACTTTCTAGGTGTGAGTGAGAACTCGTTAAGCATCTATAGGCAATCCCGTGAGGGAGATAAGTCCCGAGAGAGAGAGAGAACTCATTAAACATCTATATTGTGTTGGACTAACACGTTAAACTAAGTCCAGTTGGTTAAGTTGGTGCCCCTGTTGATAGGGAAGAGTGGATGTAGAAGTTGGACTCCGAACCACTATAAAAATCGTGTGTTCTTTACTGCTTTATGTTCTTACTTGTCATATGCATTCGATTATAAGCAAGACACATGGTTTAAAAAGAAAAAAATAGATTCACCATTCCCTCACCCCTGTTTTATATGCATTACATGATTTTTTACGCATTTCATGGGTTTTTCACGGGACCAACAAATACCACCTGTAACGCCTCCGAAATTCAGAAAGTCGACTTTTGAGATCTCGACGATATAAACATGAGTCATTACTTAGTGAACCGGAAAACTGAGCCATAAAATTTCTTTAAAAGTAAAATATTAATCATAAGATAATTAATTTGCAGCGGAAGATATAATTAATGTCTTAATAATAGGGTAGCCATATGCAAAAGATCATTCAAGGTTTAGTAAAAGCAACACCGACGAGTCTCAAACACGACTCTCGGGATAAGTGATAGTGGAGTTCATGAAACAAAAGTTCAATAGTTAATTTATCCTTTAATCATTTATTTAGATACATAAAAGAAAGTGGGGAAACGACCGTCTACTGGAGCTCCCGGGCCTCCGTACATTAACCTAAAAATGTTAAAGTTGGGGTGAGATAAAAATGTCAGTGGGCAACCTGTATGCTGTTATATAGATTGACAGAATTATAAAATTAGAAGCTTTTACCCCTTCCCATCTTTCATTCTCCGATTATGCTTTAACTTACTCTTTGATCATTTTAGTATAACCATTCATCATGATTTATGAATACATCATATGTGGGCCCTATTTGCTCCACCGACTCACGTGTGGGCCCTATTTGCTCAACCTATAAATACGTCGTATGTGGGCCCTATTTGCTCCACCGACTCATGTGTGGGCCCTACTTTCTCCACCTATAAATACGTCGTATGTGGACCTTATTTGCTCCACCGACTCATGTGTGGGCCCTATTTGCTCCACCTACAAATACGTTGTATGTGGGCCCTATTTGCTCCACCGACTCATATCTTCACTCATGTTATACCTTCACGTTTATGCATTATCATACTTAAACATTCAATACTTATTTATTTAGTTTGCTTTAGAAACCATCAACAGTCCATATAACATTAACCACTGCAATACAGATAGTGTCACCCACCTGGTAACTTTAAACAGTAAAGTTATAAACTTCTTGATTGATTAGGACTTGTAGGGACTTCTGAGCCTTGGAACCCAGCCGCACTCTACATAGCACAATCCATACAATACTTAGTCATATTCATTTACTAAAAATTGTCAGTGAATTCGATGGAGCATCAATCTTGTTTTCCTTAAACTCTTTTCGTTCGATAAAACCTTTTAACGTATTTAAGTACATAGTTTGGGACTTTGAGTCATTTGGATACTTCTTTAAAAAAAATCAAGTAAAACATATTGTCATGAAAGTTCCAAATCAAATACCAATTATTCAATTCACCAAAGTATGCACATTTCACAACTTAGCTAAACTTTCATGGTAAAACTCATTTACTTGATAAAACGACTCCTTTCATGCATAAATCAAATAAAATACTTATACTCATGTAAAAATTATAAAGTTCACATATACATATAGGACGTGCTCACACTCAACTTTAATCAAATCAATTGCTAAAAATATTATCTATGATTTTTTCTTTAGAAATGAGCTGTTTAACTTTAGAAAATCAAATAAAATACCTAGAATTCTCTATAAATTCTAAATATTTACTAGTAGGGACTAGACTTCATAACAGTATGGAACTATAAAGTTTTAGTGAAAATTCTTGGTGAAACTATGATAATCTTGGTCATATTTCCAGAACAGTAACACATGCATACAATTTTATCATTATCATTTATAAAATCAAAATAAAATACTTATACATATTTGAAATTTATGAAATTAATATATGTTATACTACTATTAGCATATAACTAAATTCGTTAAGGAACCTAGTTGATATTACTTACTGAATGTTTCCAGTTATTCCGAGAATTATTTCTCCCAAACGGCTAAACCAATCACTACTAAATTTTGGTATGTTGTTGTACACATCGTACACTATATTCAAAAATATGTTCATGATTTATTGGTGATCTAAAAGTGTCGAAAATATTATTTCAAAAAGTATCCAGAATCTGTCGAAAATTATACCTTCCAAGTTCTAAAACTCTTAAAATACCACAATCATGCTTCTAAACACAAAATCAAGGAATTCATCAACATTTAAACATAACAACTCATGGGACTATGGGGAAAACTACCTAGTCTTGCCATTTCTATCCTCATAACAAACAAGAAGAAGAAGAGTTTTGGTTTTTACCTTGAAGAAAGAAGGGTTCTTCACTTTCTCTCTTATTCTCTCTCTAACTTCTCTTTCTAAAATGGATGAATGATGAAATATAAAGAATGAAGAGTGTATCATTTTATAGAGGAGGGGTTGGTTGGTTGAGTGTTAGGGAGATTGAGTGTAGATTTTTCCCTAAGTTTGTGGAAGATATGGGACAAAGTCCCATAAAATGGGGAGGGTGGATTTTGGGGCTGATTTTGGGGTTCAATTTCATGGCTTTTGGGGCTGCCAAGTGGTGGCCCCAAATGTAAACGGTATCATCGGATCTCGTCGTAAAAAATTTTTGGTATTTTTTCGTCAAGGCGTTTTGGTTCCAAAAAAAATTAAATAAAACATGCTATAAAATAAGGCATACTAAGGACTTATTTTTAACTTCATCTTATCTTAATTAATATTTATTCATTTCATTTATTTATTACTCGAACATTTAAATTATCATTGATGATAGTGCTAGTAAGTGCTTCCGGCTCGATGTGCTCATCTGTCACCTGCAAAATTAAAAAATCCGCACAAATATATTCTGATTGACCCATTTAACTTAATCATTATTGGATTATGAATTAAATCTTAATTTTTGGTTTTGGGTTATTACAGAATTCATCTTCAATAGACTGGGAAGCAATGCCCCACACAGGCCTCGAGCTCACCACGTGATAACCAGGATCGATTCGTTCACAATTAGGTGAAATTCGGAGAGCTCTTTTGAGGTCAGAAACGAAGCCTGAGCTCGGGAAAGCGAGGGACCGAGAGTGTCCGTACATGATCGATTAGGCATGCCGGCACCTCTCCGACTTCATAATCCCGAGAGCGGTCAGCTCGAAGTGATCAAGCAGACTCTTAATAAGCTACAAGACCAAGTAAATCAAAAGGTTGGGCCGACTACCTCAATTCTAGTCCGGGTCTTGCCTTTGGTCCCGGCTATCATCTATGCGCCAGCTCAGCTTAAGATCACAATGACCTCCATGAATCAGTACAACGGGGACTTGGACCCGGCCACTCATCTTGGGAAATTCTCCGACCATATGACTTCGATGGGAGCCACGGAGGCAACACAATGTCGGCTTTTCCCACTCACATTAGGCGATCAGGCGTACCGGTGGTTCAAGGCTCTCCCCCCGAACTTCATTGAGTCTTTTCACCAACTGGCTAGTCTTTTCCTCAACCACTTCGCCACAATGGCGCCAAGACCATCAGCCAAGCAAATCTTTGCTAATATCTAGCAGGGCCCCACCGAGTCAGAGCGCGATTACATCAAACGAGTCGACAATATCCTCCTAGAGGGCGAGCCCATGGGGGACGAAGCCAAAGTCATGGGGGCAGTCTGAGGTCTACGTCTGAACACCAAGTGGTGGAAGCTAATGTACAAGGAATATCCGAGCTCGTACGCCGAGTTTCGGTGGAAAGCGGGTAATCACATAAGCAAGGCCGAAATGTTGGCTATGCGATTTGGGGAGCGAGTCATTGAGGAAGAGGTGAAAAAACCCGAGCTAAAGCCCTTGAGCTCGGATAGGAAAGGCGGGAACCAGCGCAAATTTGCAAATAACTTCAAACCCTTCGGCAGCGAGATCGAAGTCAAGTAGACGGAGGTCCTAAGTGTCGCTTCCAATGAAGTTTTCAACCAAATCAAAGACAAAAAGCTTTTGGATAAACCCAGGAAGATCGTGAAGACAGATGGGAAGATGAATCCGAAAAATATTAAATTATCTCAAGAGCATCGGCCACAACACGAGCGAATGATCATTCACCACGACAATTCAATTCGGTTTTCAGGCTACAAACAACGAGGCCAAGTGTGAAGCTTTAATCAATGGTTTGGAAATGGTCATGGCTATAGGCTTTTAGTGGATAAACGTCTTCTGCGACTCACAATTAGTTTCTTTCCAGATGTCAGGTGAATATGAGGCGAGAAGCGAGCAAATGATCGTTTATCACCAAATAGCTCGGGACCTAATCGCGAAGTTCGAGCAGGTCGATATTTCCCAGATCCCCAAAAAGAAAAACACCTAAGCTGACACACTAGCCCGCCTAGCGACCTCCGAAGGGGCAGCCGACATGTCTGATATCACCATCATTCGGCTCGCCGTCCCGTCGGGTAGCCAGGTTATCGTCGCTCAAATCAACCCGGAAGAAGACAATTGGATGACCCCGATCATGAAATATATCCAAAGCGGTGAGCTCCCTGAGAATAGAGTCAAGACTCAGTAACTTCAATTAAGGGCATACAGATACGCGATCGTCGGTGGTCACTTATACAAGCAAGGCTTTGCCCTCCCCTTACTGAAATGTGTAACCCCGAAGGTCGGCAAAGAAATCATAAAGGAGATCCATGAAGGGGTATGTAGCAACCATGGTGGAGGTCACACACTAGCCCATAAGATCCTGCGGCAAGGTTATTTTTGGCTAACCTTAAAACAGAACGCCCTCGAATACGCCAAGGCCTGCAAGCGATGCCAAGTCTACGCCCCTAGAATCAAGGTCACCCCGGAAAAACTAACTCCGATATATAGTCCTTGGCCCTTTGCCAAATGGGGAATCGACCTAATAGGTCCCCTACCAACAGCCCTGGGCACCGTCAAGTTCGTCGTCGTAGCAGTTGATTACTTCACGAAATGGGCGGAAGCAGAGGCCCTTGGCAGCACCGACCAATCGACCATCATACGTTTCATCTGGAAGAATATTACCTGCAGGATCGGGCTCCCTATGACGATTGTGTCGGATAACGGGCCACAGTTCGACGGGTGGGAAGTAAGAACTTTTTTCGAGAAATGGAAAATCACAAAGTTGTTTTCTACCCCATACCACCTGTAATCCAACGGCCAGGTCGAGGCCGTCAACAAGATAATCAAGCACACCCTCAAAACAAGGATTGAGGGCTCAAAGGGAACTTGGGCAAGCAAACTCCCCGAGATACTCTGGGCATATCGGACCACTTGCAGGAATTCGACAGGCGAGGCACCTTTCTCGCTTGCATTCGGATCGGAGGTAGTCATCCCAGCCGAAATCCAATTCCCGACATATCGGACTTTGCAAACCGTCGGCGAAGAAAATGACTGAGCTCAGGAAATCAATCTCGATTTGCTAGAAGAAAAGCTGGTCAACTCGAACATCTGCAACGGAATTTACAAGCATAGATCAGAGAAATACTACAACTCAAAGGTTCAGGTCCGCCAATTTCGCAAGGGCGACCTCATCCTTAAGAAAATACAGGGCGGGAATAATGGTCCTTTTGGCCCGACGTGGGAAGGACCTTTCCGAGTCACCAAAATTCTACCCAATGGAGCATATGAGCTAGAGGATATCAATGACACTCCAACGCGGTACCCATGGAACGTGACTTTCTTAAAGAAGTATTATCAGTAAGAGCTCTACGCCAGCTCAGTTAGTATTATTAATAGGAACTTATTTCGGTTATAAATGTAGTGCGTTTATCCTACATAAATACAAAGTTCCAATTTTTCCCATCTATTTCCTTTTTTCTGAAATTTTTAAGTAAATCAGCTCGAAAATTGGGGGGCAGGTCTATAGACCTCTAGCGAGTCTAAAAAAAAAATGACCAAGCACGAGCTCCTCGCCGTACGAGATAAGTTACAGATCGCCAACCTTTTTCAAAGTCAGTTATTAAGATCGCAAAGTCGCAATCAAATAAGATGACGTTCTAAAGCGAGATAAATAACTTAGACAGATTCATAAGTCTTAAGTCGGTTATTAAGATCGCAAAGTCCCAATCAAATAAGACGATGTCCTAAAGCGAGATAAATAACTTGGACAGATTCATAAGTCTTAAATCAAATAAGACGACGTCCTAAAGTGAGATAAATAACTTGGACAAATTCATAAGTCTTAAGTCGGTTATTAAGATCGCAAAGTCATAATCAAATAAGACGACATCCTAAAGCGAGATAAATAACTTGGACAAATTCATAAGTCTTAAGCCGGTTATTAAGATTGCAAAGTCGCAATCAAATAAGACGACGTCCTAAAGTGAGATAAATAACCTAGACATATTCATAAGTCTGAAGTCGGTTATTAAGATCGGAAAGTCACAATCAAATAAGATGACGTTCTAAAGCGAGATAAATAACTTGGACAAATTCGCGAGTCTAAAGCCAGTTGTTAAGATCGCAGAGTCGCAAACAATTAAGACGATGCTCTAAAGTGAAATAAATAACACACACTTGTAAATAAGGAGGAACGTCTGATTCGCTTCATTGAAGTACGCAATAAAAAGATACAAAGAGAAACCCTCCAGGGCAAAACAATTCAACAAAAAGACCTCGAAGGTCGATACATTTCCAAAGATAAAATGAAGAAAAATAAGGACGTCAGGTCTGGGCCGGATCAGCCATTTCTTCTCCCCCACCCAACCGGGCCACCATCTCGGGATCCACCCTCTCCTTTCTTCCGCAGGGCGATATTCCACCACGGGACCAGGATCCGCTCCTTGCTCGACTGTCGAGGTTTGAGAAACCAAGGCCGGTTCATACAAGTCAAGATCCTCGACGCCCTTGAATCGACTCAGGTCAAACCCGTCCCGTCCCAGATCGGTGATGGGAAATGAATCCATGGGCTTGGGAGGATTGTGATAAAAAAAGGTCGACAACTCTGCAACCAAAGAAACCTTGAGGGCAGGTCCCTCGGGGACGGAGTGAGCGAGGCGAATACACTTCGCCAACACATCGATAGAGGTAAAGTTACCCACGCCGTCCAAAATGGCATTGTCCTCCTTGAGACGGGCGAGCTCCTCCTTGAGACGGATAATCTCCTGGTTTTTCTCCTTGAGATCCATCCTGAGGACACGAAGTTGTTCGAACTTCTCCTGAACAAAACCTTCATGGACATCCTGGTCGGCCTTCAGATGGGAGACAATCGACCTGCTATCCCTCAGCTCGGCATCCAGACCAGCCACCGAGTTCTCCAAATCTTGGATCCGTAGTGCCAAGTTGTTTAGCTGAGTCTTATACTACTCAACTACTCCGAAGGCGGTGTTCTTCGCATCGACGGCCTCCGGCCTAGCATCCTCCGCCTGGTTCTTCTCGCGGACCGCCCTCTTAACCCGTTCATCCGAGGTAATAAAATCCTCAGAGGCCTTCATTAGGCTCGCAGTCAGCCGACCCGCATACAGTTGAACCATTTGGATGTTGCTCATCGGCACGGCCTCCTCCACAGCCTGATCCAGGCCAAGGGTCCAAGACCTGGCAGGAAGCTCACAAGCTTCCCGAAGATACTTCGGCAGGTCATGAAGAGAGTCGAGGTGTCTCGATCGGAGATATCCCACGACAAAACCCGATCGAACGGAACCCTCACTGCGAAACAAGAGAGGACACAAGTCAAAAAGGGAAAGGGGAAAAAAAAAGGGGCTGAATGTTCAAGGTTGGAGTTGAAAACTTACTCAGCAGGCCCACCCCAACCAAGATAGATCTGGTAGCCCTTCAATCGCTCCTCCTCCGGAATGTGGCCGTAGATAGGGCCCGCGACATGAGACGAGTTGGCGCCCCGCGATGACTTACGGGTTTCCTCTCCTCGATGACTTTTCTTTGAGTTGCGATCCTCCAAAGAGCAACGATCGCGACGCTTGGATGAGATCTCCACCTGTTTACCCTTATCTCTGGGTGATGGGCCAGTCCCGAGCAAAATCGAGGGGTGATCGGATCCCGGCGCAATGACGGGATCGGGCCCTGAGGTCAGTGGGGTTTCGGCCTCCTTCTCTTTGGCGGCGGCCTAGGCGAGCTCTTGGGCTTGCTTCTCAGCCAGTTGTTTGGCCTTCGATTCCGCGAGCTGCCTCATTCGCTCTCTTTTCAAGGCCGGGGGATTGTTTGATGACATGAGCGCGGTCTCGTTAGGGGTGGGGATGCAGGCCAAGTTAAAGCGAGGTGCGGCTGACAAGAAAAATATCAAGGGTTAATACTAGCGGCGATCTATGAAAGCTCGCGAATGAGGCAACTCATACCTCAGGGATTCTGGACTCGCAAGTGGTTGGGACCGATTAATATACCCGAGATCTTCCGAGATTCGGTTGTGCACAACACCTTAAGTGATCTCGTAGAGGGATCTTTCTGGCAGACAATGATCGCGCGGGCAAGGAAGTTGGAAGAAAGCACCTCCTCCGTATTTTTAGCTTCAAAAAGAAAACGGAGTCAAATCAACGACCATGGAAATCTAAGGCGATGTCGGACTTACTTTGGGCATAGCCAAAGTCAGTCCTGATGTTGATTCGACCACCGCGGCCGAACTTCTCTACCGAGCTCCGCCAATCCCCTGACACCCACCAATATTTTGACTTCCACCCACCGACCTAGACGTCCTCCACAATTTTATTGCCGGGGCGAGCCCATAATACCAGCCACTCCCCTCGGCATGGGCATGGGCCAAATTGGTCAACGACAGGATCTCGTCGACTTCGGAGAGATAGCCATGTTGGATCGACCCAAACACAGTCAGAAGGCCGATCAGCGTGCTCCACCCATTCAACGTAATCTTGGTGGGAGCGAGGTCCCAGTGGTTCAAGACCTCGCTGATCCTAGGATGGAGAGGGAAACGTAGGCCCGTGGCCATGGCACCCGTGTTAACGGCCACACACCCCGCCGGGGGTTGGTCGGCTCTCTCGTCAAGAGTCAGGACCCAAAAATGGACATCCTGGGGAACCTCATACCATTCCCGAAAGAGGTCCAGTTCAGCCTCCTCAATCGAACTAGCAAGGTTTCCCGCCATGAACAAGATATTTTCCTTCTTCGTCACCCCCTTCCTCTCGGCTGGTCGTTGGTCGGGGCATCGATACGGAAAGTTACGGACGTACTCTTTAAAGGTAAGCCAGTAGGGATTCGCCCCCGCTAGTAATTACAGAACAAGGGTGACCAGGAGAGGTTCATCGCTCACTAGGCTAAGTGGCGGCCCATCGGAAGAAGGCCCAGCCTGATCGATAGAGGTCCGCGCCTCATGACTGACCAACGAGTCGACGTAGACAGTCTCTGGCGGATCCTCCTCGCTGCCATCCACGACATCATCATCACGGAGAAGATCGGAATAATTGGAGTCGGAGTCTGTGCCTGCGTCGCTCATCTCATCACGAGTCACAGAGCCGGAGGATACATCGAACACCGGAGAGCTTCCGCTAATTCCAGTCTCTGGTGAGGGCATTTCCGCCTCATGCGGCGGGGCAGCGGTGGTTTTTTTGGGGGATGGAGGCACCGGTATGGAAGTGTGGGGGTCCATTTGAAATTGTAAAGGTAGAGATTTTCCGAGTTTTTACCTGAGATGCCGGCGGAAAAGGGAAGCTTCGTGGCGACGATCTTCCTGAAAAGGGAAATAGGAGGAATGAAAATTTCGAAAGTGAGAAATGAGAGGGATTTCCCGTTTAAATAGGCATCATGTAGGGCACGTCGAGCTCGCTGATTGAGGCCTCCCGCGCGTCACGTCCATTGGGATCGGGAGCGTGAAGGGCACGCGCCATCTTACGCCTGGAAAAACAACCTATGCACGTCATAGCTGGCCGCACTCAGAATACGAAATGTCTCGTCAAATTCGGGGAACGCACCGCGACCAGAACATAAATCGATGCACTTGTCGACTGCCAGATCCCCTCCCGAGCTGGAAGCTCGACATGCGATCTGGGGGGCAATTGTTGTGTGCGGATTTTCTAACCACGGGCGAGGTCTCGTACTTAGGAGATTTAATCACTTGCTCGAGCCTAGGCCACACGGCGTCGGACAAGCCCGAGCTCTGGGGGGAGCTCGTAAGCCAAGGATTACGGCATGCAACCTCGCCACCCGGGAAAAGGAGCTCGATTGAATTTAAGGGGCAGGCTGGAAGATATCCAGGCCTCAACAAGGGGGAGCTCGCGGAAGACCTCGGTCCTCGAGTTGCAGGCGGCACGGAACCCCAAAGGTCATGTCAGCCTATCTGCATCCTCTAACGGCCCCAGGACAGAGGAGACTTTCCATAAAGGGAAGTCTGTGCCCTGAAGACTTCTCGAGTTACAGGAACAGGCACATCGAATCATTAATTAAAGTTGTATTTGGGCTGATTTCAATCTAGATTTTTGGCCAAATTGCATTAATAGTCTAGAGGCTAGGGTTTAGGGATCTACCCCCATGTTTGTAACAAGTATAAATACTTGTAGTAAGAACTCATTTAGGGGTTCACAACCTTCATTAATTACAAGGCCACAAGAGCCATAAAAGAGGCCCTTGGCCCAATCTCCCTTGTAATTTAATATTCACAACCACCAAACATTCAAGAGCAATCATTAATCATAAATGAAGAATATTCCTTTGGTTCTCCATTAACATCCAATCTTACTAAAAATATTATTAGTTTGATGCAAAATTTAGCCACATTATTATCCTAGGCCATGCTTATATTTTTGGTATCAACACTCGAAGATCCTGATAGCAAGCTAGCCCAATACACTTGGAATGCCGCGCATCTAAAAAAGTATTATCAGTAGGTCATAAATCTCTATGTAATACATTCTTTTTGATTATATTTACGTAATATATATGTTTGATTTCAATTACTTAGTCAATTACAAAATAAATAACCACCATGACTGCAATCTTAATAAGACGACCAGAGTGCAATTCAATCATCAATGTCTCAATCCCAATAAGACGACCAGAGTAGTCACCAAGGTTGCAATCTCAATGAGACGATCGGAGTGCAAGACGAGTAAAGCATCGCATAACAATAAGACGTTGAAAACAGAGTAAATACACCAGGTAGAGACGATCAACAAAAGATGCAAAATTCATTGATATATGATGGCGAATTACAGGGGAAGCAAAGGCTTAAAATGCCAAGGAAGGTAAAAAGATAAGTTATTTAAAGTGCCAATTAATGCAACCCCTTAGGCGATCCAGTCACACCCACGATCGGAAAACCCCAAATTCGATCGACGAAGCGACGTATAGTTTTGAACTTTTCAGCGGACCTGGGACTTAAATTAAATATTGTTAAAAATATTGAGACTAAATCGACAAAAAAAAATTATGGGACTAAATATATTTAATGTTATATTTATGGGACCTTTTGTGATTCCAACTCGTGATACTCATTCCAGCATATCACCATGCAACTGACATAGGGGTGAAACATATATAGAATAATTAATATAATTGAAACGTGTCACTAGATTTGATTAAAATTATAACATGGCACATTAATTAAGAGGGGAATTAAATTAAAATAGTTTCATAACTTTGCATATTTATTGAAATAGTCTCATAATTATCAATTTTTCCAATTTAGTACCACATATTTTCAATTTGATTCAATTTAGTCTCAAATTGCCGGAGGTCGCTCAAAATTGCCCAAAACGACGTCGTTTTGGGCGTGTGTCCTACACGCACCACCAATTTTGATCGGAATATGTAAGACACGTGTCCAAAACGACGTCGTGTTGGACAATTTTGAGCGACCTCCTGTGATTTGTGATTAAATTGAATCAAATTGAATACATATGAAATTAAATTTGAAAAGTTAATAATTATAGGAAAATTTCCATAAGGTGTAAAATTATGAGACCGTTTTAATTTAAATTCCTAATTAAGAGATAACTGAATCGTACATATTAATATAATTAAAAAATGGCGAGTGCGTGCACCAGTGCATATGATCAGACTTGACCATACTAAAATTAAATATCTCTAACCAATATGAAATGTTCTATAATAATCAATAATACTTTCGAAAAAAATATAATAATTAATAATATAATACTGATAAAAAAAAAAATCAATAACATAATGTAACATAACATCACCCGCATAACGCGATCGAATACCGATAAGTCAAGCTCGAGAATGGTTTGCTCCAGGCTGATAATTCCGGCGTTGCTAAACATGATGTCGATGCCTCCGTAGGTTTTAACCGTCCAGTCAACGAGGGACTTGACTTGTTCCTCATTGGTGACGTCACAGTGGACGTAGCTGCCCGCCCTGACCCGATGGCTTCCGCCATGGCTCCGCCTTTGTCGTCCTGGATATCGGCGATCACCACCACACGTGCGCCGAGTTCGGCAAAGTGGTGGGCGGTGGCCTCGCCGATGCCACTTGCGCCGCCTGTTATTATGGCTACTTTTCCATCTAGCTTTTTCTTGGCAGAAATATTTGCCATTTTTTAGGATTTGTGTGTCTTTTGTTAACTTTATATTTCTAACTTGGAATATGGATATCTTTATAGGGATTAATTAATTAATGATGTGTACTTCAATAATTGACATGTATATTAAATTGTCTCAACTTAACGCCTCAAACACGAATCTTGCTGGAATAAGTTGTTGTGGTAGTCACTTAAAAACAATAGTGCATTGTCTACAAAATCTTTTAACGTGCCTACAAAATTTCCAATGAAATTATATAATTTCGTTCTTAAATAATAAAATTTATCTTCGACTTGCCTATAAAATTTTCTAATTGTATAAGTTATTTTTAAACTACAAATATAATTACCTACGAAAATGTAAATTGCTTAGAAAATTATTTATGTTGGTAAATTTGCCTACGAAAATTATAAATGTGTAGGCAAATTGCTCGTGTGTAATTTGTTTGTCTAGGGAATTATTGAGTTGGTATGTTGTGAAACTTGTTCATCGTGAAATTGATTCATTTTTTACAAGCATGACACTTTAATTATCACGACTAATACCCTTTTGTAATATAAGTCATACCCTTAAGTTATCACTACTAATACCCCCTGATGTAATATATAAGTCACAACCTTCAATGTTATGAGTATACCCTTTATAGTAAAATATTACACCCTTCAATTATCCCAACTGATGTCCTTTAGTAATATAAGTCACACTCATTAACTAGTTTCACAGATTCTTATGTGAAACTTGTGTATCTGTGAAACTTGTGTACCCTATATACTTTGCCGGAAGAAACACACTTGCTTGAGACGAACTCACGGTGAGACAGCACTACTACACATTTAGGCTTGCACAACTACACTTGGACAACTATTTTTTTTCAAACAGCTCTCCAAGTTATAGCTTGGAGAGCGGTTTTACTAAAAAAAAAAAAAAAAAAAAAAAAAAAACCGCTGTCCAAGAATACTTGGAAAGCGGTTTTAAACCGAATTGCAAGTTCACTTGCACAGCGGTTAATAACCGCTGTTTAAGTAAACACTTGGACAACGGTTAATAACCGCTGCTTTTTTTTTATACCGAATATATCATTAAGCGTCGCAGCATGCTGCGAACTGGCTTTGCCTTCATTTCTTCTCCCCAATTTCCTCCCCCCCCCAAATCGCCGCAAACCGATCGAAGACCTAGCTTGTTGGGAAATGAATTTAATAAAGAAGATTTTGATTAGATCCCAAAACCCCTGAGTACGACATGTTCAGGATAATCATGATAGATGAGTCAGGATTAAGTTTTAGAGTGTTCAGGATGTTATCTGCACAATGTATAGTCAGCAGATATAGATCAGGATAGATTCTGAAGATTCTGAAGACTCAAGAAGTTTCAAGTTTCGGTTTTAGTATGAAACCGGTTTCAAGACTCAAGATGAAATCGAGAATCAAGACTCAAGATGAAATCGAGAAACCAAGACTCAAGATATCAATCAAGATATCTCTCAAGACTCGAAGACATCAAGACTCGTAAGACTCAAGGTATCAAGATCGAAGACAAAGGATATCAAGGCACAAGAATTATCAAGACTCAAAATGTGTATCAATGCTCAAGATATCCTCAAATGTTCCGGCCAAGAAACTGAGGAATATAGCCGTTGGAATCCAGCTGGCGTGGACCAATGAGAGGAAGACAACCAGCCTGAAAAAGCTGCAGAACTTACAAAGAATAGTATGAATTTGAATGTGGTTCTCTCCAAAGGTAACATTCAAATCCACACTATAAATAAAAGTTCTTCCTTCATTATTATATGTGGAAGTGAGGAGGAGATAGCAAACGATGCTATAGAGCTAAGAGAACATATACTCAAGCTTTCCCACCATAGAACACAAGTCTGTAGATATACAAATATATTCAAAGAGTGTTCTAGAACCCAATCTAAGCAACCCACGATGTATCCTAAGCTTAGAGAGATTTTCCCAACCTTAGCATTGAGGCTAAACAAATGTAAGGGAAAATCTCACCATAGTTGGAGACAACACCAAACCCAAACCCCATTCTCGTAAGAGATAACTAGTGGTGAAGTGAGGTAGTTGTTAGGCAATCCCGAGAGAGGGTGATAAGTCCCGTAGGAGTGTGAACTCGTTAAACATCTAGAGGCGAGCCCGAGAGAGTGATAAGTCCAGAGGCGAGCCCGAGAGGGTGATAAGTCCAGTTGGAGTGAGAGCTCGTTAAATATCTAAAGGCGAACCCGAGAGGGTGATAAGTCCAGTTTGAAGGAATTTCCCTAGGAACAGAGAGAGTGGATGTAGGAGCTTGAGTCTCCAAACCACTATACATTGTTTTGTTCTTTACTGCTTACGTTCTTATCTTGTCATATGCATTCGATTATAAGCAAAACACAACACTTGAGCTTAAAAAGAGAAAAATCTGGAATCACCATTCCTTCACCCCTGTTTTTATATGCATTCCATGATTATTCCGCATTTCATGGGTTTTCCACCGGGCCTATCAATTGGTATCAGAGCGGGTAGTTCAACAGGTCACTGTTTTTTAAATGCGAACATCTGATCTGATACCTATCAATTGGTATCAGAGCGGGAGTTCTAAAGTTCACTAATTTCAAAGTGAACACCTGAACAGATCTTATTTTTTAAAAACCCGTCTCTGCACTGATACCTATCAATTGGTATCAGAGCAGGAGTTCTAAAGTTCACTAATTTCAGAGTGAACACCTGAACTGATCTTTTTAAAGGAAAACCGTTTCTTTAAAAATGCATATATTTTAATGTTTTGGCGTCCTTGTTGGGATATTTTAGTTTTGATGAACCATGACAAAACATTATCAACTTGTGTTATTCAAGCTAATTTACAGATAACAAGTTGAGGGGGAACGAAAGAACAAGTTGAGGGGGAACTCACGGAATCAGAAGTAGATGACCGAGATTAGACGACGCTGCAGACGAGACTGATCAAGATCAGATGAGTTAGATGAGTTCCAGAGTCAAATGATGAGCTGTGCAAAATTCAGAAGTAAAGAAAAGCTAAAGCCAGCAAATCAGAAGAGAAGGTTGCAAATCAGAAGATGAGCAGATGAGACTGATCAAGATCAGACGTGATCGAGATCAGATATGAAGATGAGCAGATGAGACTGATCGAGATCAGACGTGATCAAGATCAGATATGCTAACCTGATATGATGTACTTACCAGATGCTATCCTGATATGTTGATCTGAAGATATGTTGATCTGATCAGTCGAGCTAATCAGATTAGGCAAAGAAGAAATCAGATAACCTGAGTAAAAGTAATCTGAGACTCAGTAAGATCTGAGACTCAGTGAGTAAAACTGATCTGAGATTCAGTAAAGAAAACTGATCTAAGACCCAGTAAAGAAAAGAGTCCTGAGGGTCAGGATGTCTGAAGTCGGAAGAAACTGAACTCAGTCAGCCTGAGTGTCAGTATGCCTGATCAGACAACGTCCGCTGAATCAAGAAACCTGAGACTCAGTATGTCACTGAAGACACTGAGGCTCAGATAGACCTGAGGCCAGGAGCCGAGCTGAAGATCAAAGAAGACTGAAGACCAAGACTGAAGACTCTTGTAATTCTTTATGTTTTTGTCTTTACTTTTGATAAGTTCATTGTAATCTGTAATTGATAACATACAATCAATGAAACTTTATCTTTATGCTCAAAGATAATACCTCATTATCTTTTTACATGTCTTTATATTTGATATGCCTTATGATGTGTTGTGAAAATGTTGAGAGATTTGTCATTCTTGTATTGTAATAGGAAAAACTGAAATCTGAGTATAGGTTAAGTGTTTTTGTAACAAGATGGTTTTGGCATCATCAAAAAGGGGGAAATTGTTGGGAAATGAATTTAATAAAGAAGATTTTGATTAGATCCCAAAACCCCTGAGTATGACATGTTCAGGATAATCTTGATAGATGAGTCAGGATTCAGTTTTAGAGTGTTCAGGATGTTATCTGCACAATGTATAGTCAGCAAATATAGATCAGGATAGATTCTGAAGATTCTGAAGACTCAGTAAGTTTCTGAAGTTTCTGAAGTTTCAGTATGAAACTGAAGTTTCTGAAGACTCAGTATGAAACTGAGAATCTGAAGACTCAGTATGAAACTGAGAAACTGAAGACTCAGTATATCAATCAGTATATCTCTGAAGACTCAGAAGACACTGAAGACTCAGAAGACTGAAGGTACTGAAGACTGAAGACAAAGGATACTGAAGGCACAGTAATTACTGAAGACTCAGTAATGTACTGAATGCTCAGTATATCCTGAATGTTCCGAAGCGAAGAAACTGAGGAATATAGCCGTTGGAATCCAGCTGGCGTGGACCAATGAGAGGAAGACAACCAGCCTGAAAAAGCTGCAGAACTTACAAAGAATAGTATGGATTTGAATGTGATTCTCTCCAACGGTAACATTCAAATCCACACTATAAATACAAGTTCTTCCTTCATTATTATATGTGGAAGTGAGGAGGAGATAGCAAACGATGCTATAGAGCTAAGAGAACATATACTCAAGCTTTCCCACCATAGAACACAAGTCTGTAGATATACAAATATATTCAAAGAGTGTTCTAGAACCCAATCTAAGCAACCCACGATGTATCCTAAGCTTAGAGAGATTTTCCCAACCTTAGCATTGAGGCTAAACAAATGTAAGGGAAAATTTCACCATAGTTGGAGACAACACCAAACCCAAACCCCATTCTCGTAAGAGATAACTAGTGGTGAAGTGAGGTAGTTGTTAGGCAATCCCGAGAGAGGGTGATAAGTCCCGTAGGAGTGTGAACTCGTTAAACATCTAGAGGCCAGCCCGAGAGGGTGATAAGTCCAGTTGGAGTGAGAGCTCATTAAATATCTAGAGGCGAACCCGAGAGGGTGATAAGTCCAGTTTGAAGGAATTTCCCTATGAACATGGAGAGTGGATGTATGAGCTTGAGTCTCCGAACCACTATACATTGTTGTGTTCTTTACTGCTTTGCGTTCTTATCTTGTCATATGCATTCGATTATAAGCAAAACACAACACATGAGCTTAAAAAGAGAAAAATCTGGAATCACCATTCCTTCACCCCTGTTTTTATATGCATTCCATGATTATTCCGCATTTCATGGGTTTTCCACCGGGCCTATCATAGCTCCTCCCTCTCACCCAAATCGCGCGCCGTCGTCGGTTTCCTCCTCCAACCAAATCGCCGCCGTCGCCGTTGACCTAGCTTCTACCTCTCCCCCAAATCATTGTGCGCCGGCCTCCTCTCTCCCTCTCCTACCGCCACCGCTGCCGTCTCCTACCGCCCCACCATCCACCCTCCCCCCCCTGCACTTCCTTCCCCCTTCCCCCCGTATATATATATAGGTATTTTTTCTTTTATATATATATATGTATACATGTATATATATTTTAATTAATATATATATATATATATATATATATATGTGTGTGTTTGGGATTAATTGTTAGGATATATATATAAATATTGTGTTTATATATATATGTTTGAGATTAATTGTTAGGATATATATATGTTTGAGATTAATTATTGTTAGGATATATATATATATATATATATGTTTGAGATTAATTGTTAGGATATATATATATATATATATAAAAATGTGTTTATATATATATGTTTGGGATTAATTGTTAGGATATATATAGCTAATTTGTTATGATTAATTGTTGTTAGTAAGGGATTAATGTTGGTTTAATTATATTGTTGTTAGTAGCTTGGATTAATTGTTGTTAGTGGCTTGAATGAATTTTTGTTAGTGTTAGAAATGAACATTTTGTTAGAGATGAATAATGCACTTAAGGTGTTTGATAATATGCTTGTGTGAGGATTTAAGCATAAATTAGGATTAATACATTAGGATATATTTTGGTTATTAATTTAATGAATGGATAGTGATTAATGATTAATGATGATTAATGGTGATACATTAGGATACATATTGTCTTGAGAAGTAACAAAAATTGTGAATGAGTGAAAAATTGGAAGGATTTCAAAATTAGAAAATTAAAATGAATGTAGATTAAGTATGGTTAGGTATGCTTTTAGGTTTAATACTTTAAGATAATTGTCTTGAGAAGCAGTCTTCATATTGTCTTTCCTATAGGCATCTCTAGTTCTATATGGATCGAAAGTGGGTTCGAGCAGATCGATTATCAGATGAGTGTAGGAATGGGGTGGAAGAATTTTGTAATCATGCAATTAGACACTGCACCGACCCTCGGTACATTCCATGTCCGTGTTGGAAATGTATGAATGGAAAAACCGTTAGAGGTCGAGAAAGTCTGTTCCACCACTTGATGATTCACGGTATTGATAAAACATATATCGTTTGGACATATCATGGTGAGAGAAGAGATGAATGTTGCTCAAGCAACCTAGAAACTGACTTTAGGTTTGAAGATACAGTAGATGCAGATATTTTCGATGATGTACCGACTGTTGATACATCGAGTGGGGATGACGATGATCTGCGAGATCACCCTTATATGTCAGAGAAGTTAAGGGATTCTGATGGATTACCACTGTGCCCTGTTGGGGAATGATTTGCACAGATCTATTCGGGGTGAATATTTAAATACAAATTTAATTCTTTAATTATTACTAGCATGAATTAATCCTATATTAATTCAAATAATAATTGCAACAACATATCATGCATATAATAAGCCACGTAAAACCTACGCATGCGGAATCTACGGGTTTACATGAACGTACCTCTCGGGATGGCAGTGAATTCGGTTGGACGGACTAACCAAAAGGACTTCCCAAGTATTCCCTTAGCCCTTGCTCAACTATCCGGTGGAAGGACACTTGTCGAACAATTAACAAAAGGAAAAAAATAAACTTTGTTGCACCACTTATGTGGATTTGCTAATTTTTCCAACACATGGAATTGTACTTGGGAATGAAACAATCATCCCCTATTTATAGGTGAGAGGTGGTCGATTTTTTCAGTAGAAAACCAATGTGAGAAAAGAGTTTTCTTGATCACCAAAAAATCTTAAATATATCTCCTATATTCTTTTTCCCATAATTAAAATATTCCACAAAAATCCCACCTCATCAATATGGATTATTTTCGAAATTAATGATGCAAGAATCCAAGATTTGGATCTTCTTGAATTTATGAGATATTCTTGTATTTCAAGAAATACATATCTTCCATAATATCTTTTCAAGAAAATCAAGAAAATCTTTCTTGCCCACTATATTTCCAAAATTTCGAAATCCTCTTATGAAATAACCAAGTGAGAGATTTCTTGAATTTAATGAGATAATCTTGTATTCCAAGAATACATATCTTCATTCCATAACAAAATTTAAAGAAAATCTTTCTCCCAATTTATTCATAATTTTCGAAAATTTAGAGGAAAAATAAGCAACAAAATTTATTTTATTTTTATCACCTTTTTCAGTTAATGGACTATATGTTGGGCTACTCAGGGGGCCTTTAGGAGAATTAAGATTGGACCTTCTAATGGACCTTGAATATCTAATATTGAGCCACAATATAATTCAAGCCCATAAATATTAATTAATCCCACTACATAATTAATATTGCACTATCCATCTTAACCCATATTACAATCAATATGCCTCCCGGTCATTATTTCCCGTGTTTAAGATTATCTAGCCCATTAATTAATTCAAGCCACTGAAATAGCTTTCTAATTAATTAATATCTTTTATCCTTGGTCAAGGAACGGTTCAACATTACTATCCATACCGGAAACTAATTCCACTTGCAAGATTTGGTATGATAAAGCTTATGAACTTCCCAAGGGGGCAAATCGAACAAGCGTACTTGCACACGATTCTTCGTATTAAATCTTAGCAATCACATGTGAACAATAATATTGCCCAAGATAAAAAGTATTGAATCTCATTGATTCGCTACCCATGATAAGTCAAAGCAATAGTTACCAATCCCACGTGATCCTATTTAAGGGACGAAGGTTAAGAAATAACGAACCACTGAGGTCTAATTCTTCGTTTTTCAGTTCTGAAGAATTTATCCTCCTGTAGGTCCTATTCAGTGCATCAGTCATGCACTAGTGTAATCTCTTGGTCAAGACAAGCCAATATGAGCCTTACACTTCAACCTTTCACGATGGGTTGTTCATTTCCATATAGGTCGTGAATAACATACTTTTAGTTACAAGTGACTGTTAATTTAATCTTCTGTGCTCTGGTATCACTAAATTAACTACAATGTAACACGTACGAATTATTGAACAGTTATGCAGTAAATATATGTAACATTCAATCATATTTAAAGCATCAGTGATAAACAATTTATTTCAGTAAATAAGTATGAAAATTCAGTTTCTATTATACAATGTAAAAAGCATACTTTTCAGTATAATCCCAACATGCCCCGGGTGTAAGAAGGCAACAAAACTGTCAGCTGTGTTGATATTGTTCAACCTAAAAGTAGCTCATCAGTTGTCCGATGAGTGCTTCACAAGTATGCTGGAAACAGTTAGTGGTCTATTGCCTGATGGAAATGTACTGCCTAAGAGAGCATATGATGCTAAACAAATGCTCAAGTCCATCGGGTTAACACATCAGAAAATTCATGCTTGTCCGGGTGATTGTATCTTATTTCAGAAGAAGTATGCAGACCTCAATGAATGTCCCAAGTGTGGGGAGAAGAGATATAAGAAAAATAAATCTCCCGCGAAGGTGTTGTGGTACTTTCCAATAATACCAAGATTCAGGAGAATGTATAGTAGCGTTGTGGATGCTAGAAATTTAACTTGGCATCATGATGATAGGATCAAAGATGAAATGTTAAGACAACCTGCTGATTCACCCCAGTGGAAGACATTCGATGTCAGGCATCCAGAATTTGGCAACGAGCCACGACACTTGCGTCTTGCACTCTCAACTGACGGAATGAATCCGTTCGGTATCCAAAATACCAACCATAGTACATGGCCAGTGATTCTGTTAGTTTATAACCTTTCACCCGAGTTGTGCATGAAGCGCACTTACATGATGTTGTCTATGTTGATATCAGGACCCAAACAACCTGGTAACGACATAGATGTATATCTGGCTCCTTTGATAGAGGACTTGAAGCTCATGTGGGATGAGGGTGTCGATGTGTATGATGCTTGTAGAAAGGAGAATTTTAAGTTGAAGGCCATGTTGTTTGGAACTATCAATGACTTTCCCGCTTGTATGTCCTTGTTGTACCAAGAAGACACATCACATTCGTTTGAGTCATTGTAGGAAGACCGTTTATATGGGACATAGGAGGTGGTTGGACCCAACCCATAAGTACAGAACAGTGGCTGATGCATTCGATGGCACAATCGAGATAGGTGAAGCACCATGTTTATTGTCAGGTTCGGATGTATTGAATGAGATGGAGAATATCGACACACATTACGGAAAGATCTTCGCAAAGAGTGTCCCTACTAGCGGTTGGAAGAAGGAATCAATTTTCTTTCAATTGCCCTATTGGAAAGAGTTATATGTTAGACACTTCATTGATCTAATGCACGTTGAGAAGAACGTTTGTTCCAGCTTGCTCAACACTCTCCTAGCTGATAAGAAGTCCAAGGATGGTTACAATGCAAGAATGGATATGATTGATATGGGAATAAAAGCAGAATTAAAACCTGTGCCTAGAGAAAGGGGTCAACCGTTCTTACCTCCTGCTGCACACACCTTGTCCAAGAATGAGAGAAAAGAGTTACTTCAGCTGCTAAAGGATGTGAAATGTTGGGAAATTTATAGTTTTGATGAAAGTTCCAAAAACACATGTAATAGGACCAGTCAGACCTGTTAGTTGACTGATGTTTATATTACCTGCTATAGGAGACCAGTTGATAATTACTGTATAGAACAACTGATGTAATAGATAGGTCACATATTGAGGGGGAACTCAATATGTATAGGTCAGATCTGAAGATTCAAAGAAAAGCTGATATCCGACAGGCCAGAATGCTAGAGAAGAACAGAAGATCAGATCGATCTGATCTAGTCAGATAACTCAGCTGAAGTCATGAAGCTCAAACTTAGAATACTCGAAGATCAGATGACTTCCAGAAGATCAGACCAGAAGACCTACATCAGCCGAGTCTGCTAGTTGAAGCTAAGTCAACCAGCATCAGAAGACTCCATCAGGTAGACTGATCAGTTCAGACTGATCAGGTCAGCTCACCAGGTGAAATCTGATGTTTCACCTAATCATACGATGATCTGAACAAGAAGAATGTCAAGCTTAGTTGGAAGAACATCACTGAAAAGTGAGTCTGCTATCCAATAAGAACAAGACACGTATGATCGGAGCCGACAAGTAAAGGATTCGATGCTGCCTTCTCTCTAACGGCTCTAAAATACAAGTTCACGCTTTCGTCCATGCCGTTCCTGAAGCATGTCACATCAATCCTGCAAGTCTACCAAATATAGCCTGAAATTCAAATTGCTCTCCAACGGCTCTTTGATTTCAAGGTCTATAAATATGGGATCACTTCAGAGTGAGAAAGAGGAGAACACGAAGAACGGAAACACTGAACAATCAAGAAGCTCAAGCTAATATCAGATTTCCGCACGAAGAACACGATCAAGAAGATTATTTTTTATTAAGTGTTCATCCCATAAGCCCTTAGCATAGAAATATTTTCATCTAGCTGATTAGGCTGCATAAACGCAAGAAAAGATTTCATAGTTGGAACCTCAACAATCTTACCCAAACCCCCAAGTTAGGATAAGTTGTTTAGCAAGATTTCAGACTAGGGTTTCTAGTTCTGATCTCTGGGATCGGTTGAGTGTGAACTCTTTAAACATCTAGTCGGTGTACTGTGTTGGACTAACACATAAAACTAAGTCCAGTTGGTTAAGTAGGTGCCCCTTGTGATAGGAAGAGAGGGCGTGGGGACCTGGTTTGTCCAACCACTATAAATCTTGTGTGCCTCTACTTTTTTGATTAACCACTTACACAATCGCACACAACCTTTAAAGCGCATACATATTCCAAGTTGAGATCGGTAGCACCAAGCTTCGATCCGATCATACTTGACACTTGACCAACTGATTAAAAGATTAACCTTGAATCGATTTATCAAAACCGGTTTTTCACACGGGTAAAACTTAAGCTTCCGCGACACATCGCTTAAACCGATAGTTACTGAACCGATCTGGCTTCAGCGTCGAGAAGTTGGTTATCATTGGCCCGATTCACTCGCTTTTCTGATCGGACTAACCGCCCTCACACCGATCTGCACAAAAAGTTTTTGAAGTCTATTCACCCCTCCCCTCTAGACTTACGCCCCTCACTAAACCCGTTAAGGACCTACAAGTGGTATCGAGCGGTTGGTTCTCTGCACCAATCGACTCAGTGTATCATCGATTCTTGAGGAAGAATCTTTGTGGTAAACCGAATCGATCTGAAAAACCGTTTTAAAACTCATTCATTTTCCAAAATCACTCGGCGGATGGATAACACCTCGGTATGTATCATGATCTGCCGAAAGTTCTCAATCGATGAGTATGCAGATTGGGCCATATATATGTCCAACCATCTAGGCTCGATCGATTAAGCGTAATGATGGAAGTCATTGAAAGAGGACCCATCATCATTTATTACGACAACCCCGATCGGAGGAGATCCGGACTTTGCCCCGGAAGTCTTGTGCGAAAAAAGCCGGCCTTGATGGATGCGAGAGGAAAGAAATCGCATACTCTAGATACTATTGCAAAGGCATATTATCATGAAAACAATGGATAAGGTCACCAAGGAAAAGATTAAGTATCTCAAATCTGCGAAAAGCAATGTGGGATACTCTGCCGAGATATCACGAGGGAAATGAACAGATAAAAAGACGATCGTCTACAAGCCGAACCTGGTGAAGTTCGAGAAATCAAAATGTTGCCAACGAAAAACCATCAACGAACTCGATGGAAGAATTACAATGTCTATAAACAAGCTTTGAGAACTTGGTAGAGAGATGTCTGATAAAGATATCAACTACAAAATCCTAAGGTCTCTCACCAAGAAGTGGGATATGAAGGTCACGGTAATCAAGGATTGCCAAGACATTTCAAAAATGAAGCCAAGTAGCTTGTTCTTGAGCCTTAAAGCTCACGAGTTCGATTTGATTGAGAGAGGACAAGCTGATGAAGATGAGGTGCCCGCTGAAGCCTCAACTTCAAAATCAGTTGCTTTTAAGGCAACCAGCAGCAGAACGAAGGCCAACGAACCTATTGGGAATATAATGAGTCAGGCAGAACAGATCGCTCTGCTTACCAGGAAGCTTGAGAAGTCAAACGTCCAACTTGGTAAGTATCGAAGATTTTATAAGGACTATCAACATAGCCGAGGACGAGATAGGAGATCAGACAACAGATCTCCAGAAAGAACCAGATCTGATGATCGGAGGGATCACAGAGATGAAAGAAAGAGAGATAGTCGAGCGGAGGAAGGAAGAGATAATCAATCGGACGTAAGAAGCTCGGACTACTATCGAAAAGGGAAGTCACCGATAGGTCATACAGACGGAGTGATTCACCGAAGGAAAGGTTCGTGGATCAAGCCGAGCGCGGGTTCAACCGTGAGAAGCCAGGTCACTATAAATACAGATGCCCGGACTGACGCCAAGAGAAAGGGAAGAAAAGAGGAAATGAGAGCAACGTTATAGGGACAAAGAGCCATGGTTGCCGACACGTCGTGAATTGACGATTCTATATCTCGCCTCTCGAGGACTCGGATACTCCTCTCGAGAAAGATTTCCCCGATCAGCATCTTTGCTGACTTCTATGAAAATGAAGATCTGATATTCTCTTGACGATGATGAGATCTCGCCTTGATGGCGGGGAGGACCAATCAGAGGTAACCTCCAAACCTACTTCGCTTCGCTTTACACTGCTATCATTAGCACACCCTTTTGGGGAGATTGACTGCAGCTCTACTCGAGCAATTGCTTGAGGATCTCTCCAATCAAGAGACACTTATGCTATAGTGGAAGTTTGAAAATGATAAGGCGAGGACCGAAATAATCGACTTGCTAAAGAAAATGATCTATGTAAAGCCTCTGAACTAAGATCACCAAACCGCCTCGGGCAACCGAGGAATTTAAAATTCTCGAAGTTAAAGCTTCGATCGGAGAAAGCGAATCAAAGATCACCGGGCAATTAACAAACAACAAGTGATGACTTCAAAATCCTATGAAGCAAAATTCGATGAGTCGCTCCCAAAAGCATGAAAGTCTAAAATCATCCGAGGATAATCTGCGTAGAAAAAATGGAGGTTTTTTTCAAAATCATCTAAAACCGTTTAAGACATGAACGCCTATTTTTGAACAACGATTAATAAGAAGGGACTTGGCTATGACAACCCTTCCACATCCTCAAAAGCCCCCTACCGATTCATCTCAAAAAGGTGTAATCGGACGAGTTTCGACAAAGATACACCAAAAGCCAAACATGTATCTAATAAGGAAAAAGGACCATTGAGCGGTAGTAAAGGCGGTGCCTAACCGTATGAAATGGTAAAATGGACCCCAATCGGTAAAGCATCGATCGAGGAATCAACAGAAGAACCCGAGTTCTTACGAAGAAACCTCAACCTAATCAACAGATCGAGAATCGAAAAAACTGACAACCTGTAAAAAGGAAGTACAATCTGAGACCCAATCAAGGTCACCGCCTAATAAGCATGCTCCGTAAACCGCAAAAACCACCTATCTTAAAAGATATGAATCTTTTGATGGTAGCGATCGTACTACCCTATAATCGAAATCTAGGGTCACAGCTTTTGAACCACAATTTGGATAAAAAGAAGACAAACAAAAAGATAAATCCAAAGTCTTCGAGTCATCCAAGGTTCACACTAATAATCATACAAAAAGCGAAAAGCATATAAAGAGACGTATGATTATGTTGGATGTGTATGGGAGACAAATAAGGCCTTCGATCTAACCGATCACAATAGAAGTGCTCTGTTTGTATGGATCCCCAAACTAATCCTAACCCCTCGGGACCCAATCCAAAAGGGGTACCTAAAGCCCGATCCGATTGCGTGGATCGCGTGGGTCCGCCCAACAAAGGAGGTGTGCAAGCAACTATCCGGTACATCGATAGTGGATGCTCAAGGCACATGACTGAAGCAAACATCTCCTCGGCTCTTACATAGAAACGAAAAGGCCAGCGTGTACTCTTTTCGGTGATGATAACTTTGGTTATACCAGAGGATTCGGAACCTTAGAGAATGATGATGTACAAATAATCGGAGTCTCAGATGTCGAAGGTCCGAAGCACAACCTATTATCGGTTTCACAATTCATGACAATCGGATTCGGTGTTGAGTTCTCGATCCGATCAATGCACTATCAAGAATCGAGCCACTCAACAGATTTTGCTAATCGGTTCAAGGAAAGGGACGATTTACATAAACCGATTGGAACAATTTGCCCAAGAAATGCATGCTGATTGTTAAGAGCTCCAAAAGTAGCGATTTGGCTCGGCACAAAAAGAATGAGCCATCTGAACTTTAAAACTCTTAATAAGATAGCAAGGATGTCTCTAGTGGAAGGACTTCCGAATGAAGTATTTTCAAAGGATCAGACATGTACTGCATGTCAGAAGGGAAAACAGGTCAAAGCTTCATTCAAGGGAATTCCAGGACCGCATCCATCATCAATGATCTTGTTTTGCTCCATATGGATCTATTTGGACCAGTTACACCAGTCAGTCTCAACGGACGCAAATATACTCTGGTAATCGTGGATGACTATTCCAAGTTTACCTGGGTTATATTCTTACATAAGAAGAATGAGACGACAACGAAGATACCCGAGCTGCTAAAAAGATTACAAAATGAGAAGGGTGTCAGCGTAGTAAAAATCAGATCAGATAAAGGTACAGAATTTCTGAACTCTTTTATTACTGATTTTTGCTCTAAGTTTGGTATACAGCATGAAACATCAGCTGCGAGGACGCCACAACAAAATGGAGTAGCTGAACGGAGGAACAGAACTCTCAAAGAAGCTGCTCGCACAATGTTAGCTGAACATGCGATACCAAGCCGTTTCTGGGCAGAAGCAATCAACACTGCATGCCATACTCAGAACAGATGTCTTCTGACTAAGGCTCACTACAAAACACCCTATGAACTGTGGAAGGACAGAAAACCTCGTGTCTCTTACTTCCATGTTTTTGGGTGTAAGTGTTTCATACACAACAATGGGAAGAGTCAGTTGAAGACCTTTGAGGCCAAGTCAGATGAGGGTATATTTCTAGGATATTCCTCATCTAGCAAGGCTTTCAGGGTCTACAACAAACGAACCCTAGTTGTGGAAGAAACACCCCATGTAGTCTTTGATGAAGCATCTTCTGATCAAGAGAAATCTGCCTCAGAACAAGAAGTACCTGATCAACAAGAACCTGATGTTCAAAAAATGGATCAGCTAACGATCAAGGAAAAAGAATCAAATCGTAATAATATACATTCCAGATCTAGGCGATTCACCGGATCAATCGATCCTAAGGTACGAAAAAACGCCGATGAAGAAGTTCGATCTGGTGAGATAAAGATCAACCGAACCATCCCGGTTCGGGGAACATCTGAAGTTCCCACGAATGTATATCGACACATGATGAGTCTAACATCACCGAGACTTGTTCTTATCAAGTGGATCATAACTCGCACCACGCCCAATCGCTAGTAATGAAATTTTATCGAGAAAAAGGACGATGTTCTCCAAACCGACGCCAAATCGAGCAGAAGGACTGGATAACCACCATCCAACCGATCGATAATCGGAGACCCATCGATAAAGTTAAAATTAGATATCGAGTTGGTGAAAGTGCCATGTATTGTTTGTTATCCGCCTATGAAGGAACCAACAACAATAGAGGAAGCTCTACAAGACGCAAAGTCGGATTCTAGCCATGCGGGAAGAGCCGAAGCAGTTCGACGTAAATCAAGTTTGGGAATTGGTAGATGCACCAAATCATCAAGACGTAATTGGCACGAAGTGGGTATTCAAGAACAAGAGAGATGAGAAAAATGTCATCACCGAAATAAGGCAAGACTTGTTGCTAAGGGGTATTCACAATCGGAAGAATTGATTATGATGAGACCTTTGCATCGCCGCCGCTTAAAGCCATTCGGCTGTTTAAGCATATGCTTCCCGAGAGGGTTCATTGTGTATCGATGGACGAAAAGAGTGCTTTCTCAAATGGGGTACTAGCAGAGGAAGTTTATGTCGAACAACCTCCGGGCTTTGAAAAGGGCAACCAAGTGTACTGCATTTAAAAAGCTCTTTATGGCTCAAACAGGCTCCTCGAGCTTGGTATGATACACTCTCTCGATTCTTGATCGGAAGTGGGTTCACTAAAGGAACAATGGGACGTAACCTTATTGAGAATAGAAGATGGAGAAGATATTACGATGGTTCGGATCTCGTGGGCGACATCATCATCGGATCTCCTAACAAGAGTCTATGTGAAAGATTCAAAGAAACCGATGCATGGGAAGTTCGAGATGTCCATGATGGGTCGATGAATTACTTTACGGGTCTTCAAGTAAAGCAAAGTACGTAAGGATATTCATCTCGCCAAGAAAAATACACTAGAATTTATTGGCTAGATTTGGAGTTCAAAATTGTAAGGAAGCCAAAATTCCTATGATGATGACCGGATTCAAGATGGATCCGTGATAAGGATGGTCGAAAACAAATCGGAAGAATATAGGGCTCTCATTGGATCTCTACTATACCCGACCGCCAAACAACCGGATATAACCTTCGCAGATGGGTGTATGTGCGATTTCGGCAAATCCAATGATAAGCCACCTAGAAGCAAACTAAGCGATTCTTAAGTATCTGAAGGGACAATAAATCTTGGTTTATTTTACCCATCGATGATAATCTAGTGCTTATTGGGTATTACGATTACGATTATGGAGGTTGCAAGATTGACGTAAAAATCCACCTTAGGAACTTGTCGGTTCTTAGGAAGTAAACCCCGATCTCGTGGTTTTCAAAGAAGGACATCGATTCATGACATCTACTACCGGGCGTAATATATGGTCAGCGAGAAGTTGTTGTTCCCAACCGCTACGGCTTAGTCGGCCATGAGGGATTATAACATTGAAGCTAAGAATGTACCTATTTTTACGTAGCGATAATAGTCTATATGCAATCACTCGAATCCCGTTCTACATACAAGATGCAAGCATGTGGATGTCGACACCATTTTATAAGAGATCATGTTGAAAAGAAGAATATCGAATGGAAAAGATTCATACCGATATACGTAAAAGTCGATATTCTAACCAAGCCACTAGCTGAGATCAGATTCAGAGAATTATGCAATGAGCTAGGGCTACTGGATCTTGGAGAAAATGCGCCTAAAATGTTTGATGGAATGATCTCCAGAACCAGCTGGTTAAGAGACTAACCAGGTTGAAAGGAATCAGTTGAGTTTGGTATCTCAACCGATCAGAAGATCAGTCAAGGAACTGATGTGAGAAATCGATCAGATTTACAAGATTATCAGGTTAAAGGAACTGATCAGGTTTAAGGTTTATCAAATTAAAGGAAACGCTCAATTTAAAAGGAATATCTGATTAAATCAGTTGGGTTATTTTACATCTTTGTAAGTCGATTAAGCTGATAATTCAACAAGCAAAATTCACAAGTGGTATTCACAAGATTAAAGCTTAAAATCGCATAAGGATACAGGAATTTTACACAACAATGGAATAATAGAACTTTTCATTGATAAAGACCCGAAGGTCAGGTTACATTACAAGTTACAAGTACAAAGGACCCGGAGGTCAGTACATAAATGATAACCAAAAACCCTAAACCTATAACCCTAAACCCTCATCCTAACCCAAGTAGAGCAGGGAGAGAGAGAGATTTTAAATCTGATGCTCTCATTTTCCCCCACTTAACAAGGGTGAGAGAGGCTTTAAAGAAAAATATTTCAAGGCGCTCGCAGAAGCTGAAGATCAAGAAAAATGGAGCGACAACGGCCTTGATAGGATTTTTAATCCAGGAGCCCTAAGAAAGAGTCAGTGGGCTCTCCAGCTGTTAAATGGTGAGTTGATATAGGAAGATCACCGTTGTCCGATCAAGACCGTATATCAAACTCACGTTCATTTTCGGTCGAAGTCTGTTGATGCTCGTTACGTCATAACGATAGATACACAAGGTGCATACTGGTTAGGAGAAGTGTCTTCTCGGTTACAAATAAAGAAGAGTTCCGCCCATTGCCGTGGTGGTAGAAAGCTTTGCAACAATCATTATGTGAAATCTTTGATGATGACGAAACAAAGAATAAGGGACGATGAGGGTTGATTTGAAAAGCTGAAATCATTGAAAAAGGGGTAAAGGTGTTTGCCAGAAGTTTAACCAGAAATAAGGGTTCACCAGGATACATGATTCTACAAAGAAGATGAGTATGGTGAATGGGTTATGTTGTGTAAAACAATTGGTCCAATTTATAGAGGCCAAGCAAGGGTGCAAATGCAAATTCGAGATCTCAAAACCTTTTAGAGAAATCTGCACCAAAAGGACAGCGTGTAGGAATCACGCGACTGATAATTGGATAAATTTACGGCGGATTGACATATCGAAAGATTCAGACGATAATTACGCATGTCAAATCGCGCCAACTTAGGGAATAGAGACTACTATTCTAGACTAAGTTTTGGCGGTAACACTTATTCCAAGAATTGGATTGACTTGAGAAGAATCAGATTAGGTCAACCAAAATCTGATAAATACAAAGCTGATCAGATGAGCTTAAAACTCCAACAAATTAGATACATCAGTCTATGGGAAAAACAAAAATATCAGTTGAAGGGGGAACTTCAACTGATCAAGGAGGATCAGAAGGGAAATCAGACGTATTCAAAGAAGATCAGTTGAGCTTGAAACTTCAACAAATCAGATGCAAGTGAAGAAGATCAGTCGAAAGGATCAGTTGGGAAATCTTAAAAGGATCAGTTGGGAAATTTTAAGGCTTAGGCAGAATACTAAGATCAACAAGTGAAATCAACATGGACAAGTGGTATTGACTGATTACAATATCAGTCAACCAGATACGCTTTTCTTTTCTCTTGTTCTTTGCTTATTTATCGGATCTTATCTGATATTATTTGCCTTACTGTACCCATTATCCTTGTGACGTATTCCCTGCAAATCATTTAATGCGGACGTGGGGAACATGTATTAACTGCTATTAAACGTGCTTTTAAATCCAAAAGGTTTTCGTACGTGCTTTTCCTGACCCTACGATCAAAACCGATTAATCTGGAGCGTTTAATCTTTTCAAACGGTTGATCTTCCAAATCGTGTCTTCTCTTTCCCTCCTCGTCTTTATAAAGTTCATCAAAAACCATACCAGAGTTTTCCATTTCACAAACTTGCGATTTATACTCTGAAAACTCCAGATTACTTCTCTCAGATTCAAAGTGTTTTCCTAAGCTTCAAAATCATCTTTCCGAAAAATAGAATCTGGTAATTTATGTTTATTTGATGCATCTTTTTAAAATCCATTGATCTTAAATGTTTCTATCCTGTGTTATGCTTTGTTGTTTCTTGGTTTCCGCATATATGATGTTCTTTGTATTAATGCACAATTTTTAACCGAATCTATCTTATCTGTAGATGATCACTCACGGTATGGGCAAAATAATGTGCAACTATACGGAACTGGCAACAAAGATTGTGGATGATAAGTTCGTACAGTTCAATATCACTCGGGATCCGGAATCCATGGAGGTCGAGCAAATTCTTCGAAAAGCAGGCCTTGAGAAATTTTGCGCTGCTCACTGCAATCCAGTGATGCAGTATGAAGCACTAGAATTCCTAAGGAATTTAAGAGTGGATACGGATGCTCCAGGAGACGAACTACTTTCGACAGTCACCGGCGAAGAAATCAGACTGACGAATGATGATATAACCCGTCTGTTCAGCCTACCAAAAGGACGGATCTCGCCTGCTCATTACAGGGAGAACGAAGACGAGCTGATCAGAAAAGAGCTCTTCAGAGAGGCTGACAAACATCATACTTCAGGTTTTGTCAGGCCTATGCTCAAAAAGAAATACCGATTGTTGTTTGACATTTTGTCAAAAACAATTATGGGTATTGCATTCAGCCCAGATGCTATTACATCCGTCAAACTGTACAGCATGGCTGCAATAATTGATGAAGCCAAGAACATCAATTGGCATGGGTTTTTGAAGGCCATTCTGCTCCAAGAACATGAGAAATTTGAAGTTGATGAGTGGAGGCAGGTAATTCTGAAGAAGAAGATCAGCAATCTCAACAAGGTTGCAGTTATCCTTCAAGATAAATTGCCAAAGGCCAAATGGGAACAGAATGGACTGAAGTCCTATAAAGGCTTTCTCACAGCCACTTCAGTCATTTTTGGGCCACCAGACGATGATATGCGGCCAACCCCCCCAAAGACAAAGAAAGGAAAAGGCAAGAAGGCAACTTTTCCGCACCAGACAAGCGGCGATCACCAAGCCGGGTGAAGGACCCCCAGAAGGCCCACCAGATGCCCCCAAGAAGAAGAAAAGAAAACTGGTGAAGGCCCAGGAGTAGAGGCCGAAGAAGGTGAAGCAAGCCCCCATGACTCTGATGCTAGAAGATGAGTTAGATGAAGAAGGAGCGCCAGAATACCGCTGCCACAAAAATCAAAGGTGAAGCATCGACAGTAAAGCTTCAAAATTGAGCTCGACAGATCATTCTCGAGGATGAAGCAAGCCGATCAATCTCCTTCTCCTCAAGCTCCACCGACTCACCACTCGACTAAATCTGGCCGAAAGCATGTCTCTCTATTCTTCCACCGCGCTAACCCAAAAATGTAATCAGTCATGAACCATAAAGCTTACCTTGCTTTTGGAACTGTAAGACTGCCTCCACAAAGAACCCTCAGAGGGTCGAACCGATCAGCCAACTTCCGCCTACTTCAGCACAACCAAAACCTTCCACATCTCATCAAATTGAATCTGGACAGACAATTCCTGAGTCCAGATCAACAAAGATCATAACTGGGAAATTGATCAGAATGCGAATCGAAAGAGAAATTGATGAGCTCTATCCGGAACTGGTCGCCCAACTTGCCATAAGAGAAGAAGTCATGGAGATCCTCACCTGGAGAGATCTTCGATTGAAAAGCTTCTCAGACTTTATAATAATTATTGAACAGATGGGCGGTGCGGATGAGTTTGCAGACTTCGATTTCGACATGAGGAAATCTGCTAGAGTGGGATCACCAGCTGAGCTGATATCTGCTAAATCTGTCAAGCTCGATCCACGAGAAGCTAGGGTTGGCGAACAGATGAATCGAGATCGCGACAAGACTCCCCGGCAGATGTCATCATGAAGGATACAGAGAGTCTGCCGATGATAGTGGAGCCGGTGTCAGCTTCATGACCAACCACCGGAGGCACAAACAATCGAACCCAGATCAAGTGACACTCAACATTCCAACATCACATGTCACCACTGATCAACTTCAGGAGATCAAATCTTGTCTCAAAGATCTCCTGAAAGAAGAAGTTGAGGGACTGATAGCTGATCAAAGGCGGATTGCCATCAAGGAAATAAAAGATGAAAAGGGAAATGGCTATTTCCCAGTTAGAACAATCAAAGATCGGTTCTCCCCAAATCAGGTCCCATCGTCAATTTGAATCGATAAAGACCGTTGATGCCAAACTGACTCAGGTGGATAAACAACAAGTTTCTTTTCTGATGCTCACTGACAAGCTAGAATTGACAGAAGAGAAACTTGACAAGCTGATTAAAACACTCTCTACTGCCATGGAATCTGCCAAGACGGAGCTGATATCAACGATTCAAAATCTAACTGCTCAAACTCAAGGCATATCATTGCGAGATCTCAACAAAAGCGATCGCGATCAACTTTGGTTCTCTGACCTCCCACCTCACTACTCTTTTTGATCAAACCAAAAAGGGGGAAGGACAGAATGAGAAACCAACTGACACAACAGATGCAGGGACATCACAAACTCGGACTGAGAGAGTCACAAGAAGAACAGCCAGCCAGATACAGACAGATAAAATACTGGCTGAAAAGATGTCCAAAGAGCAGATAGCAGAAGAAGCCCGAAAATGCCAAGAAGAAAGAAGGGCAGAAAAAATGACAGAGGCAGAAAATCTAAAGAAGAAATTCAATTTGAGAGTGAAGAAAGGAAGGGCTGGAAAATCCGTATTTAACCTAAAAATTGCCAAAGAAGAGTTGATGAGATCATCCTAAAAACAATTTCATGCTAAGAAATTTGAGGAATGGAATAAGATCGAGTGAATGGCTTCTGGATGCCTTTGTTCTTAATCTTGTCCCACAAGAAGAATCTCCCGATGAAGAATTCCTCAACTGGCTACAAAATAAATACCCGGATTTTCTGAAGTATCTGGAAAATGAGGCCAAGCTGATGAATGTAAAAATAACTCGCCAAGAGTATGATCTGTTGGAGTACTCGAAGAAGGCAGATGGCTCATTTGACAGACTGGCATTTCAAAGATTCTATTTTGACATCCTGCACAGAACGCAAATAACTGATCTTCAACAGACTAATGATGTCAAATGGAAACTTTATCAGATTTTCAACGTACCTCAAGATCAAAGAGAGATGCCAGAAGGATACAAGCCCAAAGAGTGAAGAATCAGAAGACTACTCAGGATCAGCTGCTCTTATTTTCAAAATTTTCTGATGTAACATGTAATCATCATTCTTTAATGAGAAAAGTTTATTTTCTGATCCTAAGACAAAGTCTCATTGTCTTCTGATTATATGCTCTTAATTGTTCTATTTTTATCAACTCGTATTTGGTTTCTCAAAGTGTTTTTGGTTTCATCAAAAAAGGAAATTGTTGGGAAATTTATAGTTTTGATGAAAGTTCCAAAAACACATGTAATAGGACCAATCGGACACATTAGGTGATGATGTTTATATTACTGCTATAGGAGACCAGTTGATAATTACTGTATAGAACAACTGATGTAATAGATAGGTCACATATTGAGGGGGAACTCAATATGTATAGGTCAGATCTGAAGATTCAAAGAACAACTGATATCCGACAGGCCAGAATGCTAGAGAAGAACAGAAGATCAGATTGATCTGATCTAGTCAGATAACTCAGCTGAAGTCATGAAGCTCAAACTTAGAATACTCGAAGATCAGATGACTTCCGGAAGATCGCACGGAAGACCTACATCACCGAGTCCGCTAGTTGAAGCTAAGTCAACCAAAGACGAAGACTCCATCGTAGACCGATCGCCAGATCGATCAAAGTCACCACCAGTGAAATCTGATGTTTCACCTAATCATACGATGATCTGAACAAGAAGAATGTCAAGCTTAGTTGGAAGAACATCACTGAAAAGTGAGTCTGCTATCCAATAAGAACAAGACACGTATGATCGGAGCCGACAAGTAAAGGATTCGATGCTGCCTTCTCTCTAACGGCTCTAAAATACAAGTTCACGCTTTCGTCCATGCCGTTCCTGAAGCATGTCACATCAATCCTGCAAGTCTACCAAATATAGCCTGAAATTCAAATTGCTCTCCAACGGCTCTTTGATTTCAAGGTCTATAAATATGGGATCACTTCAGAGTGAGAAAGAGGAGAACACGAAGAACGGAAACACTGAACAATCAAGAAGCTCAAGCTAATATCAGATTTCCGCATGAAGAACACGATCAAGAAGATTATTTTTTATTAAGTGTTCATCCCATAAGTTCTTAGCATAGAAATCTTTTCATCTAGCTGATTAGGCTGCATAAACGCAAGAAAAGATTTCATAGTTGGAACCTCAACAATCTTACCCAAACCCCCAAGTTAGGATAAGTTGTTTAGCAAGATTTCAGACTAGGGTTTCTAGTTCTGATCTCTGGGATCGGTTGAGTGTGAACTCTTTAAACATCTAGTCGGTGTACTGTGTTGGACTAACACATAAAACTAAGTCCAGTTGATTAAGTAGATGCCCCTTGTGATAGGGAAGTGGACGTAGGACTGGTTTGTCCGAACCACTATAAATCTTGTGTGCCTCTACTGCTTTGATTAACTGTTTACACAATCGCACACAACCTTTAAAAGCGCATACATATTCCAAGTTGAGATCAGCTAGCACCAAGCTTCTGATCTGATCATACTTGACACTTCAGTCAACTGATTAAAAGATTAACCTTGGAATCTGATTTATCAAAACCGGTTTTTCACACGGTAAAACTTAAGCTTCCGCGACACATCGCTTAAACCGATAGTTACCGAACCGATCCGCTTGAGCGTCGAGAAGTTGGTTATCGACCCAAATCGATTCACTTTGCACTCTGATCGGGCTAATCGCCCACACTTTGATCTGCACAAAAGTTTTTAAGTCTATTCACCCTCCCCCTCTAGACTTCTTCCCTCACTAAACCCGCTCGGGACCTACATGAAAAGTACCCGGAGGGTTATTCCTCCAACATATCGAGAGACTTGTATCGGATGATAGCGTGAGGCGATGAATCAAAATCACATGACTATCATGTCATCATGGAGACTTTCTTGCCCATTGCAATACGTTCTATCTTGTCCGAAAATGTATGCATAACCATAACAAAGTTATGTTGGTTCTTCAAGGCAATGAGTAGCAAGGTCATAGATCCTAGAAAATTGCTTGATTTTCGAGAGGCGGTATGGGGGACTCTCTGTGAGCTTGAGATGTATTTCCTCCATCATTTTTTGATATAATGGTTCACCTAACAGTTCATTTGGTACACGAGACAAGGATGTGTGGTCCCGCTTTCAGATATCGATGGATGTATGGTGTAGAGAAATATATGAAAGTGCTCAAAAGATATGTGATGAATAAGTCCAGTAGGAGGGATGCATTGCGTAACGCTATTTAGTAGAAGAAGCGTTCAGTCTTCGGGTCTCAATTTATTTCAATGTCGATGCAATTGGACTTCCGTTACCGTACACCAATAGGATGGATGGTGAAGGCATTACCGGGTGGTCAACCCGTAAGTGTTAGCTTGGAGGAACTAACACGGATGCACTTTGTCGTTTCACAACACGGTCGACGCGTCTTCCTTTTATTGACCAAGACATGCGATCACTTGCCGAGAGAAATCCCACCGAGATAGATCATGGATTGAAGTTGAGAACAATCACACGTTTGTTGGTGGTTCAATGGTTATGTAGCAAATATGTTGTCACGGAAATGTAATCGATGAATGAAAGAGTTAAGTGGTTATCCGAATGCCCTCGATAGACATGTGTATTCATACAAGTGTTATCTTAGCAACGGATACACATTTTATACCAGAGATCATGATGCCACAAGTACTATGCAGAATAGTGGAGTGTCCATTACTGCAACTGCAGTGGATCAATCAAATACTACTTACTTTGGACAGATTGTCAACATTTGGGAGCTCGACTATATTGTTCACCGTCAACCAATCTTCGAGTGTAGTTAGGTGAGGATCCCTAACGGGGTCCAAGTTGAAAGTTCGGGTTAAATGCACGCGATTTTGAAGAATGTGGGATCTGAGAGATGACCCTTACATAATGGCGACCAAGCTCAACAAATTTTCTATGTCCCCGACCCAGTTAATAAGAAATGGTCCATTGTGGTTCTGTCAAACAAATTTAACAATAGTTTCCAGATTAGCGACCATGTCGATGAAGATGTTGACACAATTGATGATCCTTTTCAGAACTTCACTCATTCTGTACCATCTTTTGATGATCCTGCAAATCCACGCCCATACCAGAGAATAATTAGAGATGAGGATGAATATGGCAATCCGGATCTTGTTAACATTTATGGTCATGAACGAGAAAAGTCAACCAAAAAACGAAAAAGAAAAACAAGTGCTAAAAAGAAATGTACGACTTTATTGAATGTTGTTTCTTCCGCTTTATTAAATGTTGTTTCTTCTGCTTTATTAAATGTTGTTTCTTCTGGTTTATTGAATATTGTTTGTTTTTTGTTTATTAAATGTTATTTCTTCCGCTTTACAGGATCATGTCTCGTTTGCCATATCCCGGAGATGATGATGGATATTCTGATGGAGATCATGGCGCATATGATCATGGTGCATATGATCGACAGCATCCTGATGACTTGAGAGAGTGTGACACTGATGCTCCCACCACCACTAGCAGCTCTGGGGAGAAGCGCACTCGGGGTATAGTTACCATGTCATCTATTAAGAGAGCTCGTAGCAAGGGGAAAACACTTCAGGTAATTTTATTACAATTGATCAGTTTGAAATCGATAAATATATTGATTGATCGTTGAACCTAATTAAATACTATGTTATTGCAGTTATCGTTCAATGAGTTTGGACAAGCAATAGGAAAAGAGAGTGAGTCGTTGTCCTTCTACATTGGAGCTGCAGTCAGGAGCGTGATCCCTATCGTGCTACCAGCCAAGGACTGGCGTAGCCCCAAACTGACTCCTTTGAAGGAAAGAATATGGGACGAACTTACGGTATGTTAATTATATATTTATTGAAAGTTGTAGTATGACCCTTAAATTTACTAAATTGTTATGTTATATGCGTATAGACTACATTCAGAGGTCTTGACCACACAAAGAAGAAGCAAATATTGTCGCAAGCTGGAGTAATGGACAAGAATTTTTGGACTTGGTTGAGAAGTAACACACGAGATCCATAAACTGGTCTTTACTCGACTAGTCCGCCTCCGACGTATCAGAATAGCCCTATGGTGGCTCCATACTGGGAGGAGTTTGTGAGCAGAGCTATGGAGGATGATTTCCAAGTAAAATTGATCAATGTCATTTCCTCAATTTCTAATGCATATAGTTTTTCAGTGTTTATTATATTTCTATTATACTGTAGAATCGAAGTAATAAAAATCGCGATCAAGCCAAGTCGATGGAGGCTCAATATCGTGGCTCGAACAAAGGTTATGCACGAATAAGAGAAAATATGGTGAGATCAAAATCCTAACTTTTAATTTTTTTTATATATCCACTTTTAATATATCTAATAAAGGGACACGTTCATCACTATCGTAGAAAGAAGAAAGAAGAAAAGCTGGAGAGAGTGAGCCTATTGTTACCCATTTTGACTTATTTCAGACTACCAGAAAGGGTCGAAATGGGAATATTCACGATCCCAGTGCACAACGCATCATCGAAGAAGCGATAATCTATCCATTAATTTATCTTTCAATTACACTATTATTTATAAACAAATAATTAAATAATAATCTTTTGTTTTTGTGATTCAGGAGCGTCTATCTCAGACCATGACACCCGACGATATCCGCATTATCGGCCCTGATGATCTGTTTGGACGGGCAATAGGTCGCCAGGAGCATCCCGGCCGCTTACGGAGTGTCGGATATGGCGTGACGAAGACATCTTTAGCGATGGCACCTGGTCTTCAAGCCATGAATATGGTGGGTATACTAACGGAACAGGTTGTCAAGTTGTCTAAAGATGTGGAACGTTTGAGGTCCGAGAGAAGAACGAGCCACAAAATATCGTCGAGTGGAGCAAGCTGTGAACATAGTGTCGCTAATGCTATGTTTTCAGCTAACCCTAGGGACGACTTTATTGAGGCACTTCAAAACGTCTCTCAGGTATCAGATATTCATGTCTCACATTTGTTTTAATTAAAGACTAGTGTATTAAAATTTTCTAACTAAATATCTTATTCAAACAGCCAACGACCTTTTGCTACCTTTATTTGGAGGATCCCGATCGGTTGGTGGCCACATGAACGTTGTACAGCTCCCATGGAATGATTCATGGTCATCCCATCACTCCTGGTTTCATGAGGGTCACACTCGATATACCCGTAATCGGACAAGAGGATTCAGCGGTGCCAAAACCAATCGATGAAGCCGTCACAGTCGGAACAGAGGTCCGACACTTCATTGAATGACGAGCAACTTGGTCTCTAGCACCATGAGGGTAAAATATAAGTTATTAAAGTTCATTATCTTATTTGTGGTTCTAAATAATATTGAAAATTAAATGTAGAATCTGCAGACACCACAAATGCCTCGGAAGAAATCACCACAAAAGGCTAAAGAGAAATCGAGGGGTGTCGTAGACAGTCAGAGGGGGAGAACGAGGGACTCCACTGCGCTCAGACTTGGTTATCCCATGACTGGAGACTTATATCACGATGATTATGTACTATCTAGGGTGCACCGGATGGTATCGTCTAATGCTTTCGAGATCGTCACAGTTCCCATGCTTGCTCACTTTCATCAGGATACTTTCCAAGAATTCGTCAGTCAGGAACATGTGCGCGAAGTCTTGAATGACGAGTGGTTGAGTGCAACCACCATAGCCCTTTACCTCAGGTCTGTGTTTACTAATTCTCAATATTTACTTTCTGTATAGTTTAATTTTCTTTTTAACTATCAATTAGCGTATATATGTTGGTTAAAGATATTTTGGTGAGGTATATCTCTCCAGAGATGTCCGAGCAAGTGGAATGTATTCCTTCGTCTCCCCCCAGGTGTCTTGCATATTGGGTGATGGGGTACAGACCATGGATGGGTTAGTTAATCATATGCTGAATCAAACTGGGAGCGATCATCTCATTTTTTGGCCAACAAATGTGGGGTGAGTGATAAACATTTCGTTAAAATTTGTATTCATGTTTATAATATTTTCACATATATATGCTAAATTTGCAGTTAATTTTAATATTCTCAATATAATATAGGAACCATTGGGTGTTGGTCGCCATACACATGAATACATTAACTGTGTATTTTATGGACCCAGCTCAGGATGGAGTTTATTCAAATCGCCCTGATCTCGTTTCATATATGGAAGCATAAGTTCATTTTTAATATTCTATATAATGATTTGTTTTACTTTTAAAATTATGCATATTTAATCTATTTTTATTTTTTAATTATAATAATAATAGTGTGATGATGATGTATCGGAGTCGCCTTCAGAGTCAAGGTTCAAGATCTAAGTTAAATAAAGTGAACTGGATTAACATTAAGGTAAATTTAATTTAGTAAATTATCAAATTAATAGAAAGAAATCATAATTGTAATACGTGATTATAATTGTTAATCAACAGGTTCCGAGGCAACGAGATAATGAACATTGTGGACATTTTGTGTGTTGCTTTATTGAAGATATAATCCGCGCTTCTCTAATGGACATTCCTCTCAATGTAAGTAAATTTATCGATTTATTTAAATTATTATTGATTGAATAAAAATTCATACTGTATTGATTGATTCGTTGTTTGCAGTTTGTCTATGAACGTGAGCTCAAGTCTTACTCTAAGAAAAGACTGGAGAAATGGAAAAACGATTGGACGGGGTACCTTTACAATCGATTCTTATATTCATACGATATTGAACGATCGTTGTTTGAAATTTTGGTAGCATGTAATTAAATTATATATTTGTGATAATATATATTTCATGTTTTTGGTGTATTGGACGTATGTTTATGATTGTATGTTTATTTATTTCATGATGTGTATGTTTATTTATTTGATGTTTTGGTATATATGTGGTATAAGTTTTGGTTTATGGTTTTATTATAGGATTTTTGGTTTATGGTTTATGGTATTGGACGTATATATAAGTTTTGGTTTATAGTTTTATTATAGGATTTTTAAAATATAAATTATTAAAAAAAAAAAAGATATTTGATATTGATTTAGAATTTTCACGCTTTCATCCAATTTGTTTATATGTTAAGATGTCGATAGTCCGTACATAAAGTTAATAAAAGAAACGCACGACATCCTCTATAATGGCAAACAATTTATACCAATTCTCTACCCAACTTATATTTTCAGATCCTCGAGAACTATATATAAAGATGGAGATTAAATCTCAAATTGTCTGATAAATTTGCACATTTTTTTTATTTAGTCTCGTAATTATTTTTTGAAATTATTTCATCCCATAAATATTAAAATTGCTTCATTTTCGTTCAATATCTAATTAAGTATTGATTGTGAGTCATCAATACTATTTTTTCAATGTATTTTTAAGAAGACATTTTAATATCTTCTGTAGCTTACAGCTCAACGAAAGATATTCTCACTCCCATGACCTTTTAATCATTTTAAATCATGTTCAAATACTGATCAATATGAATGCTTGATCAATATATATATCACAGTGTAAGAGTGATTGAAAGATCACCGTTGAATTGGTGATTGGAAAATTCAATATAATGTATAATTACACGTTACAACAGTATTGACCAAGTATTAAGAAAATAATAAAATAATAAAATAATTAAATCTATTGTTGGTCCCGGTGCAAACGAGTCTTACACGTGTATGGGGGGGGAGTGGAATACACGTGTTCAGTGATTTTTTAAAACTTTTTCTTCACTGAGGTCAGATGGGTCAGGTTATCCTGATATTTTTGCCCTGAGAAGCACAAATCGCCCTGAGTCAAAGTCTACTGGGACAATGATCCTGAGCAGCTTTCAGAAGCTTCATATTAGCCCAACTAATCCTGAATTTATCAGAGATCCTGAGGAGCTTGGATCAGATAATCAACTTACTGAACACTCAGTAGAGTTAGTTCAGTTTGGTAACTATCTGTTCTAGCTGCTCAAGTGTGCGGAATGGTTGGCCCTAAGTTTATACTCGTTTTAGTTATGCTGAAAATCTTCTTCCTTTTAATAAAACAGTGATTAAGGTTGTGATCAATTTTATGCAAGTTCAGTGGATTGGTTCCAACTGAATATCAGTAAGATCAACTTTCAGTGAAAATCATGCAACAGATAATATGCAGTACAGAAAGCAAACAACACAGCAATTATAGTGGTTCAGAGACTCAAGCTCCTACGTCCACTCTCTCTGATCTTCAGAGAAATTCCTTAACCACTTCCTAAAGCTTTCAGTCTAACTCACTGTAGCTTACTCACTTTTCTACCTTGAGTTTTCTGACAGACTCACTGCAGCTTACTAACTCAAACACACACAAGTTTTCAGACTACCACAAGTAGCTTACTAACTTCTTCTCTAGAGTTTTCTGGCTAACTCATTGTAGCTTACTCACTCTTTACAACTCTAACTCACCAACAAATCACACACACTCAAACTACCTTATCAAAGGGTTTGGGTCTGGGTTGGTTTCCAACTAGGGTGAGATATCCTTTACAATAAGAACAATATGCAAAGACTAGGATATCTCTACTAAGCTTTGTATATTTCTATCAATCTAGGCTTAGTGAATGAGCTCTCTCCAATGTGAAACACTTGGGAAATTCTAGGGTTTTCGAGTGCTTCAATTTGCAATAATACGAATGAGCTCTTGAGTTGCTTTGAAATTTCCCGTAACCTTTCAATGTAGTAGGTCATTGGTATTTATAGGCAACTTCTCCAAAGGTTACTCTTGAAAAACTATCTGTTGGAAGAGATAGCATCAAGGGTTTCCTATTCTGGTTATTGATGAACAGGCTATTTTAGGGTTTGAACACTCTCTTGCATGTTTTAGGCAATATGCAGCCAAGTAGCCAATCATCAACTTCTGTGAACTGGAAGATATCAGCTCTGACATTTCTTCAGTGAGATGTCACTTTCAATGTCAGTTTAGTACAGTGTTGTTGCCTCCTCATTGGTTGAAATCTTTGTTTGAGCAGAGACAACAAAACGGCTATTTTTCCTTGATCTGATACTTTCCTTAATGTTCACAAGTGTCTAACATTCTGTTTGTTTGTACTAGGAATGAACATAACACTATTTCATAAGATAGCTATTCAGGGTCTTTTTGATCAGTACCAAAACAGTCTTCAGGATCTTCTGGTCTTCAGGATAATTCTGAGTCTTCAGTGTCTTCAGAGTCTTCTGAGTCTTCAGCATACTAAAAATTTCTTGATCTATATCTCCTGACTATACATGGTGCAGATAATCCTGAGTCCTAATATCTAATGAAACCTGATCTTGATTATATTCTATCAAGATGTCCTGATACATGTCATACTAAGGGTTTTGGGATCTAATCAAAACTTCTTTATTAAATTCATCTCCCAACAATTTCCCCCTTTTTGATGATGCCAAAACCATCTTGTTACATTTGAGAAAACCTAACCTATTCACCAGGTTTCAGTTAACTACAGAATAATCAAGTTTCGCAATGATTTCCAATTAGGCATATCAAAATAAATAAGGACATGTAAGAAGATAATGAAATATTATCTTTGAGTGCAGAAGATAAAATTTTTCATTGATCATATGATAGACATTACAGCTTACAATGAACAACAAAATAAAAAAGACATAAACATTGTTGGAAAATTTAGAGTTTTGATGAAAATTCCAAAACACATGTAATAGGACCAGTCAGACCTGTTAGCTGACTAGTGTTTTTAAATACCAGTTATAAGATGACCAACTGATACTTATTGTATAGAACAACTGATGTATAACTGTTGGGAGATGAATTTAATAAAGATATGATTTTGATTAGATCCCAAACCCCTGAGTATGACATGTTCAGAATAATCTTGATAGTTGAGTCAGGATTCAGTTTTAGAGTATTCAGGATGTTATCTGCAAAATGTATAGTCAGCAGATATAGATCAGGTTAGGATCTGAAGATTCTGAAGAACTCAGTAAGTTTCTGAAGAAACCAAAGTTTCAGTATGAAACTGAAGTTTCTGAAGTTTCAGTATGAAACGAAGAAACTGAAGTCTTAGTGAGAAACTGAGATACTGAAGACTCAGTATGAAACTAAGATACTGAAGACTCAGTATGAAACTGAAGAACTGAAGACTCAGCATGAAGACTCAGTATATCAGTCAGTTCATCTGTAAAGACTCAGAAGACGCTGAAGACTCAGAAGACCCTGAAGACTCAGAAGACCCTGAAGACTCAGAAGACTCAGAAGACTCTGAAGACACAGAAGACAGAAGACTGAAGAACTGAAGATCAAGAATACTGAAGGCACAGTAATTACTGAAGAGTCAGTAATGTACTGAATGCTCAGTATAAACCTGAATGTTCTGAGGCACAGAACATATCTATCTGAAGGATGCACTACTGAGAAGATCGCGATTCCTTAGAAAAATAGATATTTGCCAAGACATTCAAATGCAGACAAAAGGAACTAAGACAAAGTGTTGTTAAGGTTATATCACTCAGAGATTGTAACCAAAAGAGCCGTTGAGTTGTCTACCTTTAACTGGAGACAAAAGTCAAAAAGAGGAAGGCAACATTGTACCATACTGACACTGACAGTGACAGGTCGCTGAAAAAGATGTTAGAAGTACAAAGTTCCAGACTGCAAAAAGTGAAAACCGGCTACATGAAAGGCTATTGCCTAAAACGTGTTGGGGAGTGCCAAACCCTAAATATAGCCGTTCTTCACGCACCATAAGAGGAAACTCACGAAGCTATCTCTCCAACGGATAGTTTTTCAAGAGTGACCTTGGTGTATGCCTATAAATACTTGTGGCCTTCTACATTGAAAGGTTATGGGAAATTTGTAAGCAACTCAAGAGCTCAAACTTATTAGTAAAAGTTGAAGCACTCGAAAACCCAAGAATTTCCCAAGTGCTTTATATTGAAGAGAGCTCATTAAACTAAACCTAGCTTGATAAGATATATCCAAAGCTTAGTCGAGATATCCTAGCCTTTGCATTGTTCTTTATTGTAAAGGATATCTCATCCTAGTTGGAAACCAACCAAGAAACCCCAAACCCTTTAGAAGGTAGTTTGAGTGTGATTGTTGGTGAGAATTGGAGTTGTAAAGAGTGAGTAAACTACAGAGGTAGTCAGAAAGCTCTAGAGAAGAAGTTAGTAAGCTACTTGTGGTAGTCTGAAAGCTTGTGCGAGTTGAGTAAGTAAACTACAGAGGTAGTCAGAAAGCTCAAGGTCGGGTTGAGTAAGTAAACTACAGAGGTAGTCAGAAAACTCAGGGCCGAGTTGAGTAATTAAACTACAGAGGTAGTCAGAAAGCTCAAAGAAATGATTAGTGAATTTCTCTGAAGAGATCAGGGAGAGTGGACGTAGGAACTTGAGTCTTTGAACCACTATAAATTGCTGTGTTCTTTGCTTTCTGTTTTGCTTTGCTTAACTGTTGCATATATTCTGAAAGCATATTTTCACTAATATTCAGTTGGAATCAATCCACTGAAGTTGCATCTGAACTGAATCACAGCCTAATCACTATTCCATTAAAAAGGAAGGTTTTCAAAGAAAGCTTAAAACGAGTATAAACTAAGGGGCAACCATTCTCAATTGGTCCGAAAGTAGCTAGAGAACAGATAGTTACCAAACCCGAACTTACTCTTCCGAGGGTGAGGGTTCAATAAGTTAGTTATCGATCCAAGCAACTCGGGATCTCTCAAACTTCGAGGACTCGGTTGGGATTATCCGAGGTTTAAAAGCGGCTTCGAGATCACTTCTCGATGAACTTTGACTCGGAGCGATTTGTGCTTCTCAGGACCAAATCATCGGACAACCTCACCCAAGTGACCTCGATAAAAGAAAAGTTTTAAAAACATCAAACACGTGTATTCCCCCCATACACGTGTAAGACTCATTTGCACCGGACTAACAAGTGGTATCGATCGAGGCGGGGTTCAACTTGACCACCGCTTTGTTGACCTAAGTTTAATTTTCTAAAAATACTTGTGGTCTATCCGAATCCGATCATATTTTGTCTGAAATCTTAAAAGACTCGGATAAAATGTCTTCTAAGAAACTTCCCATGTTTTCGGTGGAGAACTATGATTTATGGAGATTGAGAATCAGGAGCACCTTTATTCTAAACATGAACGAATGGAGAGTGGTCTCTGAAGGGCCATTCCAATTTCTTTGTGGTGAATCCCAGAGGAACAGAAAATGAGAAACGCGATCCTAGAGCGAGAATTTCCTAAGTCGATGACCAACCCGACTCTGAGGAGAGGAAGTTAGTCAATCTAGACTATATTGCTAAAGACACACTATCTGATTGAATTGATGATGGTGTGATGGGAATGATCTCTCACCGTAATATCGCTGAAAAGAAATTTGGGATACACTAGCTGTAATGTGCCAAGGCACATATCATATCAAGGAAAACAAACTTTCAGTTGCAATTGGAAAGTTTGATAGTTTTGAAATGGATGAAGGTGAATCTATAGACAAATTGGAAGTCAGATTCACTAGCATTATGAATGATCTAAATGCACTTGGTAAGAAATATCCACAGAGAGAAGTTGCATTGAAAATTCTTAGAGGTCTTTCTAAGAAATGGGATATACATGCAGTGGTGATTGAAAACACCAAAAACATTAATTCAATGCCATATCAACAAGTCTTCTCTGAGCTGAAAGCCTATGAGTTTGTAATTGATAAGAAATCCAAAAAGGCTGACAGTAAAGATGATTCATCATCTAGTAAGAATGTGGCCTTTAAAGCCAAAGATAAAACCTGTAAAACTAGAGAGTCTGAGAACTCCCTTGCTAAAAATCAGGATGAGCTTGAGGATAAGCTAGCACTGATGGCAAGGAGGTTTGAAAGATATGGAAAATACAACTGAGAAGACTATTACAGGAATCACAGGTACAAAGAAGAAACCTGAGGACAGATCAACTGAGAAGAAGAAGGACCTGAAAGCTGAGGGATCTTCATCCAAAAGGAAGGACTCCAAGTCCAAAGAAGAAAGTGATCAGGATGATGATGCCAACAGATGCTATAATTGCCAAAAGAAAGGTCACTTCCAGTATGATTGTCCAGTTTGAGTGCCTAAGGAGAGAAGAGAAAGGCAAGCTAAAAGAGGCAAGAAGTTCTCTAGCAAAAAGGCCATGGTTGCGGAAGAAGAACATTATGAGGAGGATCTAGCTCTTTCGGATGAAATATTCTCGAGACAAAGGAAAGTGATGACATGCATCTGTCGATGGCCATTGAGGAGGTAAACTCTTCTTTCTCTTATTCTTTCTTTATTGGGATTATCTTGAAAAGTATGCTTTTTACTTTGTATAATCGAAAACCTGAATTTTCGGACTTATTTACCAAATAAATTGTTTATCATCGATGCTTTAAATATGATTAAATGTTATATATATTTAATGCATAATCTGTTCAATAATTAAATGCGTGTTACATTTGTAGTTAATTTAGTGATACGGATCACGAAGATTAAATTAACGATCCTTGTAACTAAAAAGTACGCCATTCACGACCTAGATGGAAATGAACAACCATCGCGAAAAGGTTGAGGTGTAAGGCTCGATTGGTTTGTCTTGACCAAGAGATTACACTAGTGCATGATCTTGTTTGATAGGACCTATAGGAGGATAAATTCTTGAATCCAACAAGGAAGAATTAGACCTCGATGGTTCGTTGTTTCTTAACCTTCGCCCCTAAATAGGATCACGTGGGATTGGTAACTATTGCTTTGACTTATCATGGGTAGCGAATCAAAGAGAGATTCAATACTTTTATCTTGGGCAATATTATTGGTCACATGTGATTGCTAAGATTTTATCTGAAGAATCGTGTGTGCAAATACTTGCTTGATTTTGCCCCTTGGGAGGTTCATAAGTTTTATCATACCAAATCTTGCAAGTGGAATTAGTTTAGGTATGGATAATAATGTTGAACCGTTCCTCGACCAAGGACAAAAGATATTAATTAACGGAAAGCTATTTGGTGGCTTGAATTAATTAATGGGCTAGATAATCTTAAACACGGGAAATAATGACCGGAGCCATATTGATTGTAATATGGGTTAAGATGGATGGTCTGATATTAATTATGTAGTGGGATTAATTAATATTTATGGGCTTGAATTATATTGTGGCTCAATATTAGATATTCAAGATCCATTAGAAGGTCCAATCTTAATTCTCCTAAAGGCCCCCGAGTAGCCCAACATATAGTCCAATAACCTGAAAAGGTGATTAAAATAAAATAAATATTGTTGCTTATATTTCCCTTATTTTTGAAAATTATGGATAAAAAGGAGAAAAGATTTTCTTTGAATTTTGTTATGGAATGAAGATATGTATTCTTGGAATACAAGATTATCTCATTTAATTCAAGAAATCTCCCACTTGGTTATCTATATATAGTATGTTTCAAATTTTGGAAATATAATGGGCAAAAAAGATTTTCTTGATTTTCTTGAAAATATATTATGGAAGATATGTATTTCTTGAAATACAAGAATATCTCATAAATTCAAGAAGATCCAAATCTTGGATTCTTGCACACTTAATATTTTCGAAAATCACCATAAAATAGAGGAGGTGGAATTTTGTGGAATATTTTAATTATGGGAAAAAGAATATATGGGATATATTCAAGATTTCTTGGTGACCAAGAAAAGTCTTTTCCCACATTGAAAATTCACACAAATTTCGTTCACCCTCCCTCCTATATATAGGGGTTGTTAATTTCTTCCCCAGGTCAATTCCCTTGTTCTGGAAATATTAGCAAATCCACATAAGTGGTGCAACAAAGTTTATTTTTCCTTTTGTTAATTGTTCATGCGAGTATCCTTCCACCGGATTGTCGAAAGCAAGGGCTAAAGAATACTTGGGAAGTCCTTTTGGTTAGTCCGTCCGGCCGAAGTCAACGCCCGTCCCGGAGGTACGTTCACGTAAACCCGTAGATTCCGTCGTGGGTTTTACGTGGCTTTTTATATGCATGATATGTTGTTGCAATTATTATTTGAATTAATATAGGATTAATTCATGCTAGTAATAATTAATGAATTAAATTTGTATTTAAATATTCACCCCGAATAGATCTGTGCGAATCTTTCCCCAACAAGCGCATCGAGCCCTTTGTTTTCGACTCTGAATTTTTTTAAATTGTAATTTAATTAAATGGACATTAAATTTGAAATTGGATAGTAGAACCGTTAGATCTGTTTTGCGGTATCCAATTGTCATGGATTTTAATGTTTTATTTTGCATGCATATAAATTTGTGGTTTTTTAATTCGATTCGTTCGATTTGTTTTGCCTCGTGAGAAAATCCACGAGTAGACTAGGATTTGCTTGATTTGGATCAATGTATAGACTAGTCTAGATCTAGGTTTATTTATTTTTGTAAATAAATTATAACCGGACGGGTACGGCGAGACGAAGAATTAAAAGACCTAAATCCGTAACCAAACGTAGCGGCGCGCTATTACGCCGGCACGCTTGGGCGCTAGGCGAGGCCGGGCGGCCGAAAGCGCTTCAGATGAGGGCCGCCGCGGACGGAAGTGCTTGTAGGCCGAAGCGGACGGGCGGAGGTTTGGCGCGCACGCTGATACGCGAAGGCCGCCGGGTCAGCAGGGCGGTTATGATATTGGCGAAAGCATACAGGACGCTGATGCGATGCACGCTACGCCGAGACTGCCGACGCCGAATACCGCCGAGGCGTCGAGGCATCAAGGGCGCTGGCTCCGCCGGGCGGTGCCGAGGTTGTCGTTTTAGGCCAGTTTTGCCGGGCCTGACGCTTTTTTTGCATCCACGCGAAGTTGCCATGGCGTGGCGGTTCGAGACGAAGTATTTTTCGAGACGAACGAGTGGGAGAAATTCGAGACGTGTTTCTTCAAGATCAAGCCAAGAAAAATCAAACCATGACAGTTGGATAATTTGTGCCCAATATGTTTATTTTTCTGTTTTTGCTTGATTTATTTGTGCTATCTTATGCTTTATTTAATTTGTTTAAATGTGTTTGCATGAGGGTTGCCAAATTGAAAAATCTCAACTTCAAAATTACTAAGTATGTTTTAAATAATTAATTGACAATTTTATTCCGGATAATAAAATTGAATTAATTTTGACCTCCATGATTTATTTATTTGTGAATTCTTTTGGAGAAATTCCCCCTACCTGGACCAGTCAAAAAGATAGGTTTCACATGAATGAATTCCAAACGGATGATTGTGGGTTATTTTTAGTGGCGACGATGACCCTCCCCACGAGGCTCGATCAAAGCGAAATAGTAATCCTGTATTTAATCATGGTTATTACTTAGGTATAAAATTGATATGCATATACTTCCCCGAAGTCCCTGCCAATTTTATATTGGTCAAGTGGGAGCCAACTATTAATCTAGATATTAAAGGTTTGTAATTCTTGTTTTGTAACACCTTGAATGTGTTTAAATAATGACCCACCCCGTGGCTTATTTAAAAATTTGTTTTGAGATGTTGGTGATGCATTGTTCATATTTTTTTTGAGATTTTAAATATGATGCATGTGATCAAACCTTGTGATATATTTGTGCTTATGCATATTATTGTTTATTTCGATTCATCATGTCGCAACCTTTTAATCCAATTGTTATATACACTCAAAGAACACCAATTATCCGGAGAAAACTATAATGTTTGGAAACGAAATATGATGCATGTCCTACTGCACAAAAAATATTTTTGGATTCTTGATGTACCCAAGCCACGTAAACTCTTGATGAATCAAGCGATGCGGCAAGACATGAGTATAATATTTGGGAGCAGTTAATGAACCCATGAAACGTGTAATCTTGACTTCACCGTCGATGATTTGAAACACGTTCATGAAGGTGTTGAGTCCGAGGAAATTATGCAAAGTCTTAAAGAAATGTTTTCAACAAAAGACCGCATGATCGATCGGTTTAAAAAGCGATGACATGGCTAGCCGAAAATGGTTGAGGGAACACACAGCGTAAGGGAGCATGTTCTCGAGTCAAAAACCATTTTACAAACCGCTTATCTCGAACTAAGTATTGTGATGAGGATAAAATCGAATTTCTGTTGCTTACTCTGCCAAGGAGCTTCGATAAATTTTACTGTGGTTTTGTGATGAGTGATCACATGTTTACCATGGATGATCTTCAAGAAGCCTTGGAGAAAGTGGAGAAGCATTTAGGAAAGAAAGACGAAGCATTGGTGACCAAAAGCTTTTTCTCGAGATCTAGGCCATTGGAAGGCAAGTCTCAAGAAAAGGAAAGTGGTCAGAACCAAAGCAAGCTCATCATTAAGAAAAGTGAGAAAAAGACGGTTAGCTGGTTGGGTGTCAAGAGAGAACCAAAAGGAATATGTTTCAACTGCGGGGAGAAAGGACATTGGAGGTCAGCCTGTTCCAATCCCAAAAGGAAAGGAAAGAAAGGTAATCCTCACTCACTAGTTATTGAAACTTGTTTAGCGGCGTATGCCTCCCATTTATGGGTGGTGGATACGGGATCCACTGATCATGTTTGTTTCACGTTACAGGGGTTCAAAAGGACCCGACAACTAAGTGGAAGTGAGATCCTCATCACACCGGCGATGCAATCTTCTGAGTGGCAAAATGAAGCGATGGGAGAAGTGCACCTGTCTTTTGAAGATAGAGTTTTAATTTTAAGAGATGTTCTGTACGTTCCAAGTTTTAGAAAGAATTTGATTTCAGTTTCTAAACTTTTTCATGATGGATATTCGGTTACTTTTAATAAAGTTGTTACCATTTCTCTTTATGATAAATTTATCTGTCATGGAACGTTGGCGAATAATCTCTATACAATTAACTGTGCACACCACTCAAGAAATGCATCCTATAACACATCAACTATTTCCGAGAAAAGAAAAAAACGTTCATCGACGCGTGAGCGAGACACTTCTTTGGCATCTAAGATTGGTTCATATAAATCCAAAGAGGATCCAAAGGTTGGTGAAAGAGGGTTCACTAGAACTTCTCCAAGTTGAACCGTTTCCAACCTGCGAATCATGTTTGGAGGGGAAAATGACCAAGAGGGCATTTGGAGCCAAGGGGAATAGAGCCAAAGAAGTGTTAGAGATCGTTCACACAGATGTATGTGGTCCAATGTCAACCAAAGCAAGAGGAGGTTATGAGTATTTAAATCACTTTCATTGATGATTACTCAAGGTACGGTTATATTTTCCTTATGAAGCATAAATCTGAGACCTTTGAGAAATTCAAAGAATTTAAGGCTCAAGCAGAGAATCATAGGGAAAAACGTATCAAGTCTCTACGATCTGATCGTGGAGGCGAATACCTCAAATGATGAGTTTTTGAACTACTTATCGATGAAGGATTGTATCGACTCATCACACCGGAACCCCTCAACAAAAGCGGGGTTGCGGAGAAGAAAAATATAACTCTTTTGGAAATGGTTAGGTCAATGATATGTTATGCGGATCTTCCCAAGTCGTTCTGGGGTCATGCCTTGGAAACAGTGGCTTACATTCTGAACTTGGTGCCATCCAAATCGGTTCCCAAAACTCCCAAAGAATTGTGGACAGGGCGCAAGCCTAGTATGAGACACATGAAGATTTGGGGGTGTCCGGCCTACGTGTTGGATAAGGAAGCCGGTAAATTGGATCCTCGATCAGAATTAAGGTTGTTTGTAGGATACCCCGAGGGAACAAAAGGGTGTATGTTCTATGGTCCTGAAGATCAAAAGGTGGTCATTAGCACCCACTTTAGATTTTTGGAAGAAGACTATATGAACCAAAGAAAACCCAGAAGTGAGATTGCCTTAAATGAGCTTAGAGGACAAACCTCATTGCCAACTGTACTAGGTGATATACCAAACGATACGCTTTCACAACCGGAGCCTCGTCGTAGTGGGAGGGTTGTTAGACAGCCCGAGAGATTCATGGGAATAGGAGAGTTCTCGGACTTGATTCCCGGACAAGACGAATCAGACCCATGGACATATGACGAGGCACTCCAAGATAAGGATGCAGATTCTTGGCAAACAACAATGAAAGCCGAAATGGGTTCTATGTTTCATAATAGAGTGTGGGAGCTAGTCGAACCACTTAATGGGGTCAAACCCATTGGATGCAAGTGGGTATATAAGAGGAAAAGAGGACCGGAAGGGAAGGTTGAAACCTTCAAAGCAAGACTAGTGGCGAAAGGTTATACTCAGAAAGAAGGGATCGATTATGAGGAAACTTTTTCGCCAGTAGCCATGCTTAAGTCCATCCGTATTCTCTTATCGATTGCTTCGCATTTCGACAGAACTCGGGATAGAATGTTGGTTTATCAGTCAGGTAGTCCAATCCCCATCGGTTACACGGACTCAGATTTCCAATCAGACGTAGACTCCAGAAAATCTACCTCCGGTAGTGTGTTTTGCATGGGGGAAGGAGCCGTGACATGGAGAAGCGTCAAGCGAAATGCGTCGCAGATTCTACCATGGAAGCGAATATGTAGTCGCTAAGCAAGGCAAAATAAAAGAAGCGGTTTGGCTCAAGCACTTCCTAGTGGACTTAGATGTGGTTCCGAATTTGCCCAGCAGAATTACTATTTATTGTGACAATGCCGGAGCAGTTGCAAATTCAAGGGAACCAAGAGCCCACAAAGCCAGCAAACACATAGAAAGGAAATACCATCTTATACGAGATATCGTTAAGAGAGGAGATATAGATGTCGCAAAGATAGCGTCGAGGACAACCTAGCGCATCCATTCACAAAGAGTCTCGCCTCTGAATACATTCGAGAGACATGTGGAAGGAATGAGTGTCAAGACCGGTGCCAATCTAACTTTGAGTATAAGTGGGAGAAATTATTAGGTTAATGTAGGTGACATTAGATGTCACGGACTACTCGAAGACGTGTTGTAGTATACTTAAAAAGCGGACTTTGAGTATAAGTGGGAGATTGTTGGGATTATCTTTGAAAAGTATGCTTTTTACTTTGTATAATCGAAATTGAATTTTCGACTTATTTCTTGAAATAAATTGTTTATCAATTTGATGCTTTAAATATGATTGAATGTTATATATATTTAATGCATAAGCTGCTCAATAATTAAATGCGTGTTACATTTGTAGTTAATTTAGTGATACCGGATCACGAAAGATTAAATTAACAATCCCTTGTAACTAAAAAAAAACGCCATTCACGACCTAGATGGAAATGAACAACCATCGCGAAAGGTTGAGGTGTAAGGCTCGATTGGTTTGTCTTGACCAAGAGATTACACTAGTGCATGGTGATCTTTTGAATAGGACCTCTGAGGAGGATAAATTCTTGAAAACGAATAAGGAAGAATTAGACCTCGGTGGTTCGTTGTTTCTTAACCTTCGTCCCCTTAAATAGGATCACGTGGGATTGGTAACTATTGCTTTGACTTATCATGGGTAGCGAATCAAAGAGAGATTCAATACTTTTTATCTTGGGCAATATTATTGGTCACATGTGATTGCTAAGATTTAATCTGAAGAATCGTGTGCAAATGCGCTTGCTTGATTTGCCCCCCTTGGGAGGTTCATAAGTTTTATCATACCAAATCTTGCAAGTGGAATTAGTTTAGGTATGGATAATAATGTTGAACCGTTCCTCGACCAAGGACAAAAGATATTAATTAACGGAAAGCTATTTGATGGGCTTGAATTAATTAATGGGCTAGATAATCTTAAACACGGGAAATAATGACCGAGCCATATTGATTGTAATATGGGTTAAGATGGATGGTCAATATTAATTATGTAGTGGGATTAATTAATATTTATGGGCTTGAATTATATTGTGGCTCAATATTAGATATTCAAGATCCATTAGAAGGTCCAATCTTAATTCTCCTAAAGGCCCCACGAGTATCCCAACATATAGTCCAATAACCGAAAAGGTGATTAAAATAAAATAAATATTGTTGCTTATATTTCCCTTATTTTTTAAAAATTATGGATAAAAGAGGGAGAAAGTTTTTCTTTGAATTTTGTTATGGAATGAAGATATGTATTCTTGGAATACAAGATTATCTCATTTAATTCAAGAAATCTCCCACTTGGTTATCTATATAGTATGTTTCGAAATTTTGGAAATATAGTGGGCAAGAAAGATTTTCTTGATTTTCTTGAAAAGATATTATGGAAGATATGTATTTCTTGAAATACAAGAGTATCTCATAAATTCAAGAAGATCCAAATCTTGGATTCTTGCACACTTAATATTTTCGAAAATCACCATAAAATAGAGGAGGTGGAATTTTGTGGAATATTTTAATTATGGGAAAAAGAATATATGGGATATATTCAAGATTTCTTGGTGACCAAGAAAAGTCTTTTCCCACATTGAAAATTCACACAAATTTCGTTCACCCTCCCTCCTATATATAGGGGATGATTAGTTCATTCCCAAGTACAATTCCATGTGCTGGAAATATTAGCAAATCCACATAAGTGGTGCAACAAAGTTTATTTTTTCCTTTTGTTAATTGTTCATGAAAGTATCCTTCCACGGATTGTCGAGCAAGGGCTAAAGGAATACTTGGGAAGTCCTTTTGGTTAGTCCGTCCGACCGAAAGTCAACGCCATCCCGAGAGAATGCGTTCAATAAACGTAGATTCCGCGTGCGTGGGTTTCGTGGGCTTTTTATATGCATGATATGTTGTTGCAATTATTATTTGAATTAATATAGGATTAATTCATGCTAGTAATAATTAATGAATTAAATTTGTATTTAAATATTCACCCAATAGATCTGTGCGAATCTTTCCCCAACAATCGTATCGAGCCAATTTGTTTGAGACTCTGAATTTTTAAATTGTAATTTAATTAAATGGACATTAAATTTGAAATTGATAAATGAAACCTGCAGATCTGTTTAGGGTATCCAATTGTCATGGATTTTAATGTTTTATTTTGCATGCATATAAACCGTGGTTTTTTAATTGATTCGCTCGGTTTGTTTTCCTCGTGAGAAAATCCACGAGTAGACTAGGATTTGTTTGATTTGATCAATGTAATAGACTAGTCTAGATCTAGGTTTATTTATTTTTGTAAATAAATTATAACCGATCGGCAATGCGAAGAGACGAAGAATTAAAAAGACGAAATCGAGAACCAAACGTAGGGCCTGCAGGGCTACCGGCACGCGCTTGGGCGCAGGCCGAAAGGCGCCGAGGATAGATGAGGGCCGCTACAAGACGGCGGCGCGCTAAAAAGCCGAGACGACGGGGCGGAGGTCGGCGCTAGCGCGCCTGATACGCGAAGTATCTGCCGAGGTCGCGGCAGCGCGGAACAAAAGGCGGGCTACAGGAGATCTTGACGGATCTGCTGCCGTCGCCTGAGATCTGCCGCCGCCGACACTGCCCGCGTGTCGAGAACCTTGGGCGCGACCCCGCCGGGCGGTGCCGAGGTTGTCTTTTTAGGCCAAGCGGCCGGCGGATCTTGACGTGCATCCCGGCCATGGCCGGCGTGGCGGTTCGAGACAAGTATTTTTTCGAGATCGAACGAGTGGGAGAAATTCGAGGCGTGTTTCTTCAAGATCAAGCCAAGAAAAAATCAAACCATGACAGTTGGATAATTTGTGCCCAATATGTTTATTTTTTTTCGCTTTTGCTTGATTTATTTGTGCTATCTTATGCTTTATTTAATTTGTTTAAATGTGTTTGCATGAGGGTTGCCAAATTGAAAAATCTCAACTTCAAAATTACTAAGTATGTTTTAAATAATTAATTGACAATTTTATTCCGGATAATAAAATTGAATTAATTTTGACCTCCATGATTTATTTATTTGTGAATTCTTTTGGAGAAATTCCCCCCACGGGACGGTCAAAAGATAGGTTTCACATGAATGAATTCCAAACGGATGATTGTGGGTTATTTTTTTTGGCGGCGATGACCCTCCCCACGAGGCTCGATCAAAAGCGAAAAGAGTAATCCTCAGTATTTAATCATGGTTATTACTTAGGTATAAAATTGATATGCATATACTTCCCCAAGTCCTCGCCAATTTTATATTGGTCAAGTGGAGCCAACTATTAATCTAGATATTAAAGGTTTATAATTGTTCTTGTTTGTAACTCGCTTGAATGTGTTTAAATAATGACCCACCCCACGGGTTTATTTAAACTGTTTTTGAGATGTTGGCTGATGCATTGTTCATATTTTTTTTTGAGATTTTAAATATGATGCATGTGATCAAACCTTGTGATATATTTGTGCTTATGCATATTATTGTTTATTTCAGTTCATCATGTCGCAACCTTTTAATCCACTGTTATATACACTCAAAGAACACCAATTATCTGGAGAAAACTTTATAATGTTTGGAAAGCGAAATATGATGCATGTCCTACTGCATACAAAAATATTTTTGGATTCTTGATGTACCCAAGCCACGTAAACTCTTGATGAATCAACTGATCGCGGCAAGACATGAGTATAATATTTGGGAGCAGTTAATGAACCCATGAAACGTGTAATCTTGACTTCACTGTCTGATGATTTGAAACACGTTCATGAAGGTGTTGAGTCCGCTGCGGAAATTATGCAAAGTCTTAAAGAAATGTTTTCAACAAAAGACCGCATGATCGATCAGTTTAAAAATGATGACATGGCTAAAATAAAATGGTTGAGGAACACAGTAGTGGAGCATGTTCTCGAGTCAAAAACCATTTTCTAAAACCGGCTTATCTCGGAACTAAGTATTGTGATGAGGATAAAATCGAATTTCATTGCTTACTCGCTTGAGGAGCTTCGATAAATTTTACTGTGGTTTTGTGATGAGTGATCACATGTTTACCATGGATGATCTTCAAGAAGCCTTGGAGAAAGTGGAGAAGCATTTAGGAAAGAAAGACGAAGCATTGGTGACCAAAAGCTTTTTCTCGAGATCTAGGCCATTGGAAGGCAAGTCTCAAGAAAAGGAAAGTGGTCGAACCAAAGCAAGCTCATCATTAAGAAAAAGTGAGAAAAAAGGCGGTTAGAATTGGTTGGGTGTCAAGAGAGAACCAAAAAGGAATATGTTTCAATCAAGGGGAAAAAAGGACATTGGAGGTCAGCCTGTTCCAATCCCAAAAGGAAAGGAAAGAAAGGTAATCCTCACTCACTAGTTATTGAAACTTGTTTAGCGGCGTATGCCTCCCATTTATGGGTGGTGGATACGGGATCCACTGATCATGTTTGTTTCACGTTCTGGGGTTCAAAAGGACCCGAACAACTAAGTGGAAGTGAGATCCTCATCACACCGGGCAATGCTTCGAGTGGCGGTGCGATGGGAGAAGTGCACTTTGTCTTTTGAAAGATAGAGTTTTAATTTTAAGAGATGTTCATGACGTTCCAAGTTTTAGAAAGAATTTGATTTCGGGTTTAAACTTTTTCATGATGGATATTCGGTTACTTTTAATAAAGTTGTTACCATTTCTCTTTATGATAAATTTATCTGTCATGGAACGTTGGCGAATAATCTCTATACAATTAACTTGTGCACCACCACAAGAAATGCATCCTATAACACATCAACTATTTCCGAGAAAAGAAAACGTTCATCAGACGTGAACGAGACACTTCTTTGGCATCTAAGATTGGTTCATATAAATCCAAAGAGGATCCAAAGGTTGGTGAAAGAGGGTTCACTAGAACTTCTCCAAGTTGAACCGTTTCCAACCTGCGAATCATGTTTGGAGGGGAAAATGACCAAGAGGGCATTTGGAGCCAAGGGGAATAGAGCCAAAGAAGTGTTAGAGATCGTTCACACAGATGTATGTGGTCCAATGTCAACCAAAGCAAGAGGAGGTTATGAGTATTTTGTCACTTTCATTGATGATTACTCAAGGTACGGTTATATTTTCCTTATGAAGCATAAATCTGAGACCTTTGAGAAATTCAAAGAATTTAAGGCTCAAGCAGAGAATCATAGGGAAAAACGTATCAAGTCTCTACGATCTGATCGTGGAGGCGAATACCTCAAATGATGAGTTTTTGAACTACTTTATCCGATGAAGGATTGTATCCCACTCATCGCACCTTAACCCCTCAACAAAACGGGGTTGCAGAGCGAAGAAATATAACTCTTTTGGAAATGGTTAGGTCAATGATGAGTTATGCGGATCTTCCCAAGTCGTTCTGGGGTCATGCCTTGGAAACAGTGGCTTACATTCTGAACTTGGTGCCATCCAAATCGGTTCCCAAAACTCCCAAAGAATTGTGGACCGGGCGCAAGCCTAGTATGAGACACATGAAGATTTGGGGGTGTCCGGCCTACGTGTTGGATAAGGAAGCCGGTAAATTGGATCCTCGATCAGAATTAAGGCTGTTTGTAGGATACCCCGAGGGAACAAAAGGGTGTATGTTCTATGGTCCTGAAGATCAAAAGGTGGTCATTAGCACCCACTTTAGATTTTTGGAAGAAGACTATATGAACCAAAGAAACCCGTATGAGATTGCCTTAAATGAGCTTAGAGGACAAACCTCATTACTAAATTGTCTTAGGTGATATACCAAACGATCTGCTGGCAACCTGAGCCTCGTCAGTGGGAGGGTTGTTAGACTGACGAGAGATTCATGGGAATAGGAGAGTTCTCGGACTTGATTCCCCGACAAGAGGCGAATCGGACCCATGGACATATGACGAGGCACTCCAAGATAAGGATCAGATTCTTGGCAAACAACAATGAAAGCGAAATGGGTTCTATGTTTCATAATAGAGTGTGGGAGCTAGTCGAACCACTTAATGGGGTCAAACCCATTGGATGCAAGTGGGTATATAAGAGGAAAAGAGACCGGAAGGAAAGGTTGAAACCTTCAAAGCAAGACTAGTGGCGAAAGGTTATACTCGGAAAGAAGGGATCGATTATGAGGAAACTTTTTTCGCCAAGAGCTATGCTTAAGTCCATCCGTATTCTCTTATCGATTGCTTCGCATTTAAAAACTAATCCCGGATAGAATGTTGGTTTTATCGGTCGGGTAGTCCAATCCCCATCGGTTACCGGACTCGATTTCCAATCGACGTAGACTCGGAAAATCTACCTCCCGTAGTGTGTTTTGCATGGGGAAGGAGCCGTGACATGGAGAAGCGTCAAAGCAAATCGTCGCAGATTCTACCATGGAAGCCGAATATGTAGCTGCTAATGAGGCGTGAAAAGAAGCGGTTTGGCTCAAGCACTTCCTAGTGGACTTAGATGTGGTTCGAATTTGCCCGGCGGAATTACTATTTATTGTGGCAACAATGCGGGCGATTGCAAATTCAAAGGAAACAAGAGCCCACAAAGCGGCAAACACATAGAAAGGAAATACCATCTTATACGAGATATCGTTAAGAGAGGAGATATAGATGTGGCAAAGATAGCGTCGAGGACAACCTAGCGAGATCCATTCACAAAGAGTCTCGCCTCAATACATTCGAGAGACATGTGGAAGGAATGGGTGTCAAGACCGATTGCTATCTGCTTTGAGTATAAGTGGGAGAAATTATTAGGTTAAATGTGTAGGTGACATTAGATGTCACGGACTACTCGAAGACGTGTTGTAGTATACTTAAAAGCGGACTTTGAGTATAAGTGGGAGATTGTTGGGATTATCTTTGAAAAGTATGCTTTTTACTTTGTATAATCGAAATTGAATTTTCAGACTTATTTATTTGAAATAAATTGTTTATCAACGATGCTTTAAATATGATTGAATGTTATATATATTTAATGCATAAGCGTTCAATAATTCGACGTGTTACATCAGTAGTTAATTTAGTGATACCGGATCACGAGAAGATTAAATTAACAGTCCTTGTAACTAAAAAGTACGCCATTCACGACCTAGATGGAAATGAACAACCATCGCGAAAAGGTTGAGGTGTAAGGCTCGGGGATTGGTTTGTCTTGACCAAGAGATTACACTAGTGCATGACCGATCTTTGAATAGGACCCTCTGGGAGGATAAATTCTTGAGCCCGAATAAGGAAGAATTAGACCTCGATGGTTCGTTGTTTCTTAACCTTCGTCCCTTAAATAGGATCACGGGATTGGTAACTATTGCTTTGACTTATCATGGGTAGCGAATCAAAGAGAGATTCAATACTTTTTATCTTGGGCAATATTATTGGTCACATGTGATTGCTAAGATTTAATCTGAAGAATCGTGTGCAAGTCGCTTTGCTTGATTTGCCCCTTAGGGAGGTTCATAAGTTTTATCATACCAAATCTTGCAAGTGGAATTAGTTTCCTATGGATAATAATGTTGAACCGTTCCTCGACCAAGGACAAAAGATATTAATTAACGGAAAGCTATTTCAGTGGCTTGAATTAATTAATGGGCTAGATAATCTTAAACACGGGAAATAATGACCGGGAGCCATATTGACTGTAATATGGGTTAAGATGGATGGTGCAATATTAATTATGTAGTGGGATTAATTAATATTTATGGGCTTGAATTATATTGTGGCTCAATATTAGATATTCAAGATCCATTAGAAGGTCCAATCTTAATTCTCCTAAAGGCCCCCTGAGTATCCCAACATATAGTCCAATAACTGAAAAGGTGATTAAAATAAAATAAATATTGTTGCTTATATTTCCCCTTATTTTCGAAAATTATGGATAAAAGAGGGAGAAAGTTTTTCTTTGAATTTTGTTATGGAATGAAGATATGTATTCTTGGAATACAAGATTATCTCATTTAATTCAAGAAATCTCCCACTTGGTTATCTATATAGTATGTTTCGAAATTTTGGAAATATAGTGGGCAAGAAAGATTTTCTTGATTTTCTTGAAAAGATATTATGGAAGATATGTATTTCTTGAAATACAAGAGTATCTCATAAATTCAAGAAGATCCAAATCTTGGATTCTTGCACACTTAATATTTTCGAAAATCACCATAAAATAGAGGAGGTGGAATTTTGTGGAATATTTTAATTATGGGAAAAAGAATATATGGGATATATTCAAGATTTCTTGGTGACCAAGAAAAGTCTTTTCCCCACATTGAAAATTCACACAAATTTCGTTCACCCTCCTCCTATATATAGGGGATGATTAGTTCATTCCCAAGTACAATTCCATGTCTTTGAAATATTAGCAAATCCACATAAGTGGTGCAACAAAGTTTATTTTTTCCTTTTTGTTAATTGTTCATGAGTATCCTTCCAACGGATTGTCGAGCAAGGGCTAAGGGAATACTTGGGAAGTCCTTTTGGTTAGTCCGTCCGACCGAAGTCACTGCCATCCCGAGAGAATGCGTTCAAAAACCCGTAGATTCCGCGTCGCGTGGGTTTTACGTGGCTTTTTATATGCATGATATGTTGTTGCAATTATTATTTGAATTAATATAGGATTAATTCATGCTAGTAATAATTAATGAATTAAATTTGTATTTAAATATTCACCCCTAATAGATCAGTGAAATCTTTCCCCAACAATTTTGCTCCTACACTAGCACAAGAGTTGTCAAGTTCAACTCAGAAATCATTTTTGACCGATGGATTCTTTTGAGAGTCTAATGAAGGACTATGCTGTTTTACAAGAATTGCTAAATGAAACTCAAGAGCAGAATAAAGAACTGAAAGCTGAAAATCTAAAATGGAAAGACTCTAGCAATACTTAAATCACTTCTCTATTAATGGGAGCTACTCTGAACCTGGATGTTACAAAAGTACAACTCTCAGAGAAAGAGAAGTTGATAGTGACCCTAACTGAAAAGCTAGAGAAATCCACTGAAGAGATTCTGCTGATCAGAACTAAGTTCAATGACCTCTCTGAGAAGCATGAAACTCTACAGAACTTTGAGGATAGTGCACAGAAGAAGCTAACTCTATTGAATACTGCATCTAAAGTAATAGATGAAATTCAGAGTTACCAGAGATCTGCCACTATAAAATCTGGATTGAGATACATTCCAGGGGGAACCTCACAAGGTCATCCGAATGCTGCATCAAGTAGCAAGAAGACAATCTTTGTAAAACCAATGGCACCTACACTTCAAACTAAAGAAATGCCCAAGGTTGTAGACAAGGTAAAAGGACCTATGGTTCCATTAAAACTGAATGTTCAGATAGGAAAGCCTAAACCTCAGGTTAAGGCTAGAAAACCTGAGCACTCAGTTGGAAAAATTCAGGCAAGTACTTCGAAGCCTCAGGCTAAGAATGTAAACCTGAAAGGATCTACACTGAACCATCAGAGGAATCTTCAGAAGAGAAACACTCAGCAGAGACATTCTCAACTGAAGAGACCAAGTCCTCAGTATACTGAAAGACCCAAATTTCAGTACAGGCAACCTGAACCCCACTTGCCTAAGGGTAAAGGTTACCTGAACCCGAGTGAACAAAGATTCAGACCAGCTGCACATAAGCCAAAGCAAATGAACAAAAGACCTGAACCAAAGAAAAATTCAAAAGCTCATGTTCATGCTAAGGCTAACACTCATACACAGGAAACTGCTAAGGCACCCAGAGTAGTAAATGTGTATGTAGATGTTTATGGAAGATGTAATGCCACTCTAAAGTGATTAGAGTTGTCAGGCAGATTTGGATTCCGAAAGGTACAGCTAACCTTGTAGGACCCTACACAAATTGGGTACCTAAAAATTGATCTATTTTTCAGGAGGAAAACAAGGGCACTGAGCTGATTGAAGATCACATAGCACTGATGAGTAGAGATGAAAAAGGCCCTGATGTATGGTATCTTGACAGTGGATGCTCAAGACATATGACAGGATTCAAGAAGATACTCAAAGGACTATGTTGAACAAAGAGGCCCTCGGATCACTTTTGGAGATAACTCCAAGGATGGCCAAGGATATGGAACTTTGGAAATCGACTCAGTTCATATCCATGGTGTTTCATATGTATCTGGATTGAAGCATAACTTGCTTTCAATAAGCCAATTCTGTGATAAAGGTTTTAATGTTGAGTTCTCTAAGAACTTATGTTATGTGAAAGATGATACATCACAGAAAGTATTATTCTTGACCGGGTACTAGAAAAGGGAATGTGTATCTTGGCGATTGGAGTTCAACTCCAAAAGATACATGTTTAGTTGCTAAAAGTTCCACAGATACCCGATTTGGTTATGGCATAAAAGAATGAATCACACAATTTCAAAACCCTAATAAGCTTGCAAGATTAGCTCTTATGAGAGGGTTGCCTAAATGAAGTGTTCATGAGGAACATATTTGTGATGCGTGCAAAAAAAAAAAACAAATTAGAGCATCTTTTAAAAAGCAAAGTAGATGTTTCTAATTTGAAAGAATACTTCATTTGTTACATATGGATCTTTTGGTCCTATAACACCAAAGGAGCACTAATGGCGAAAATACACATTGGTAGTAGTTGATGACTACTCAAGATATACTTAGGTCATATTCTTACTCAAGAAGAAAGAGACTCGAATAAAGTCTGCGAAATCAAAAAGGCTCAAGATTTGAAAAAAATCTGAGTGTGGTCAAAATCAGATCCGAGAAGGAACTAAATTTATAAACCATATTATATCCGATTATTGTGCAAAGAAATGCTATTACTCATGAAACATCAAAACCGCAAGGACCCTCAACAAAATGGTGTTCTTTGAAAGAAGGAACAGGGACTCAAAAGAAGTTTGCAAGGACAATGATAAATTTGAGGCTTATATTCCTAAAAGATTTTGGGTTGCCGCAACAACCGCATGCTATTCTCGGAACAAATCCATCTTGACCAAGAGTCAAGGCAAAACACCCTATGAGCTTTGGAATGAAAGGAAGCCTCTTGTTTTTTTCTTTTCGTGTGTTTTGGTTGCAAGTGTTTCATACACAATAATGGTAAAGATCGGTTGAAAACATTTGATAGTAAAGTCGATGAAGGAATATTCTTAGGATATTCAAGTCAAGAAAAGCTTTCAGAGTTTACAACCGGGACTCTTATTGTGGAGGAAACACCTCATGTTGTTTTTGATGAATCTACTTGTGTTCGGAAGAAACAGAACATGATGCGAAAGAACCCACCAAGAGGATCACCAGATTAAGCCCTGAAAAGAATGACAAATCATCCACTGAACCTGAAAAGAAGAAGTCAATCACATTCTATGATTGGAGTGACTCGGACTTCGATAAAAAAGTTCAGATGGAACTCGGGATGGTGAGACTCGGGAAAGCCAACACACCAAAGGTGACCAATCTGAACAGACACCAGTTCAGACTCAGGTATGTGATGCCAATGAAGATGTGGTCACAGCTGAGGCAAATTCTGAATCTATCAACCAAAGGGGAACATATGTGTCTGACAATGTTCTGAATTGAATTTCCTCTGAGGAAGATGATTCCCTTTCTCCTTTTCTGTTGTTCCCTGAGTTTACTAAATTAACTGAACGTAACATTTCAAATGTTGAGGATACTGTTGAAGGGGGAACATCTAGAAGAAGATGGTTAGATAGTCATCCTACAAGTCAGATTGTGGGTGATCTAACTGAAGGTGTCAAAACAAGAAGATTCCATGGTGAGAGTGCACTATTCTGCTGCTTCCTATCAGAGAAAGAGTCTACTGAGATTGGTGAAGCTCTACAAGATTCTCATTGGATTACTGTTATGCAAGATGAGCTGAATCAATTCTCAAGGAATGAAGTATGAGAGCTAGTGGATAGACCTAAAAGGCACAATGTCATTGGAACCAAGTGGGTTTTCAAGAATAAAAGAGATGAAAACAACAACATTGTAAGAAACAAGGAAAGGCTAGTTGCACAAGGTTATTCCCAAGAAGAAGGCTTGGATTATGATGAAACCTTTGCACCAGTTGCAAGACTAGAAGCCATCAAGATTGTTTCTTGCATATGCTGCCCACATGAAGTTCACAGTCTATCAAATGGATGTGAAAAGTGCATTTCTGAACGGTGTGCTTAAAGAAGAGGTTTATGTAGAACAACCTCCTGGTTTCAAATAGAATGACCAAGTGTACAGGCTCAGAAAAGCCTTGTATGGTCTTAAACAAGCACCCAGAGCATGGTATGATACTCTTTCTCAGTTTCTTACTGACCATGGTTTTGTCAAAGGAACTTTGATAGAACTCTGTTCAGGATAGAAGATGGGGAAGATATCTTACTGGTTCAGATATATGTTGTTGACATCATTTTTGGATCTCCAAACCATCAGCTATGTGAAAAGTTTTCAACACTGATGAAAGGCAAGTTTGAGATGTCAATGATGGGAGAGATGAATTTCTTTCTAGGTCTTCAAGTGAAACAATCAAAGGAAGGAATCTTCATCAACCAAGCAAAGTACACCAGAGATCTGATTGCCAAATATGGTGTACAGAATTGCAATGCAGTTAGAATTCCCATGAATACTAACTACAAGATGGATCCTGATTCTGAAGGCAAATCAGTGAGTCATACTGATTATAGAGGAATCATTGGATCATTGCTCTATCTCACAGCAAGTAGGCCGGATATAACATTTGCTGTTGGGATATGTGCAAGATACCAAGCTAATCCTAAGGCTAGTCACATGGAGGCTGCAAAAAAGATACTGAAGTATCTTAAGGGCACAGTGAATAGAGGATTATGGTATCCAAATGATGATAACCTTGAATTAACCGTTACACGTGTCTTGATTATGGAGGTTGCGATTGACAGAAGTCCACTACGAGAACTTGTGAATTTCTTGGAAGCAAGGCGATATCTTGGTTTTCAAAGAAAGCAGGACCTCGATAGCAACAGTCTTCATGGGTTTGAATACATGGTCTGCGAGGAAAGTGTTGTGCCTGATTCTTTGGATCGCACAACAATTAAGGGATTATAAAGTTGTAGCCAATGAAGTACCAATATTTTGTGACAATAATAGTGCCATTGCTATTTCACAAAATCGTATTGCACACCGATGCAAGCATGTGGATATCGACATCACTTCATCGAGATCATGTCGAGAAAAAAGGACATAAGGATGGAGAAAATTCATACCGATAAGCAGAGAGCCGATATCTTGACTAAACCTTTCGTCAATCAAGATTTCGTGAACTATCGATTGAATTAGGGATGTTGGATCCGGTGTATAGTAAAATCAAAAAAATTGAAGGTTTTAAGATGCATGAAGTTTTCTCGAATTCTACTTAGAAACTCGTGGATAAAATGGAAATATTGAATCGAGTCTCGTGAAACTCAGATTCTTCAAGGTCAAGATTCGGTGTTATCTTGAACCTATTCAAGACTTCGATATCATCTTGACATTTTATCAAGGTCAATACTCAGTAAGACTGATAGAGGGAAATTAGTCTGAAGAAGTAATGACTCATGCAACTCATTTATTGCTTAAGTGAAACTCAGTAATCATTTGCAATAAATACATAACACCTGAGGAATGTTTTTGGGTGGGATCTTTGAAATTCCTAAAGAAGGTCAACAGTCATTAAACACTCTGTTACATTTAATTACCAATGAAGTTAAAATGGCGGCTTACTTTTCGGGGATCGACCTTTTCGCATACCCGATTAATCGTAATTAATCTTAATCTTAATGCGTTGCTTTTCACCCCAGAATTTAACTTCCCACGATCTCAAGCTATTTAATCCTTTGAAGCCATTCAAGCCAAACTTTATCAAACCCTTCGTTCCCAAAATCCTCTGCAAATAAATCCCTTTGCCCAGAAAACTCAAACCCTAAATCTTCAAATCTTCAAAATCTCAAATGGCCCCTACCATATTCGAAAGATTAGCAGAGACAAATAAGCCATGGTACGAATACGTGGTGTCTCTGGAGAGCACGTCAAATGTCAAGCACGAAGAAGAAGCGCTCCACTTAATCAGATTGGCAAAACTGATGAACCTCGTCGGAAATCTACCAGAGGCGGAGTACACCCGTGAGGTAATAGAGTTTGTTGCAAATATGGAAATTGATGAGGAAGATTGTATAGAATCTAAAATTTCCGTTTTGCATCTCGAACAATCGATGAAATATGTGGATTTTGTTCGAGAGCTCTATATAGTCCCTAAGCATTTGAACGACGTATTTCAGTTGTGCGATAGGGGAGATGATCCCTCATTGTATACGTTGGGGATCGAACAGAGTATCTTGACAAGGTTGCTTAGAAACCCGTTAAGTTTGAGGCAACTCGCACAAACGACATCTACAAAATTAAATACGAGTATTGATGGATATTGTGGGAAAGTGCATAATGAGTCGATCTGGAAGCTTCGAGCAGATCAACACTCCCAAACTCCGACTGATGGCGGCGATTGAAGACTCACCCACCAAGGATTTCAACTGGCTGAAATATCTGATCAAGGTGGTGACTGAGCAAGCCAAGGTCATAAAAAGGGAGGATGATGGGGAAATATCTATCAAAGGAAGAATCCTCCACGCCACCAAAATTGCATTCATTCTGGAGATGTGCCGAGAGGAGGAGGATATTTTTGCCAACTCTACCCCATTCCCTTAGTCCAAAATTATGTTCAAATCGATTGCTGCGAAGAGGACTTTCAAGGGAAAGAAAGAGAAGAAAGTGGAATCACTTGTTGCGGCTGCTGAAAAGGAAACCCAACAAGCCAGGGGGAAGGTGTTGTTGGAAGCCAAGAAGGAGCAGGGTGAGAAATTGAAGAAGCAGAAAACCCTTGCTCCAAAACACAAAAGGATGGTGGTTCTCACTGATGAAGATGAGGAAAGTGAGACTGAGGAGATTCAGCCTGAGAGGCAGAGCAAGATCAGATGGCAGGGGAGGTGCGGAGTGTCAGCAAAGAGCAATAACACATGGACACAACACTCTCCAGGCTTCTGCCAGAGTATGGTTCCAAGAAGGGGGAAAGACCTGGAGCTGATCTCAGGGAATTATTGGAACATACTCTGAAGGGCAAGGTTGTTAAAAATGCTGAAAAGAGGATACTTGCCGAAGCCATGAAGGAGATTGAAGCCACTGAGAAGCTTAAGTTCAAGGAGGTGGAGAAGCCAATCTACACTCAGGTTTCAGAGGAGACAATGCAGGAAGTGGCTATTGAGAAACTGAGTGGTAGAGGAAGGATTGGGACAAGCTAGGCCGGTGCTGAATTGCCCATCAAGAGGAAGGCCGTGGTGATGGAAGAGCCTGAGGGCAAAAGAGCAAAGGCTTCTAAGCCAATCCAGAGAAAGCTGATGCTGGATATTGAAGAAACTGAGTCTGAGCCCAAGAAGAAAGTCTTCAACACTAGAAGCGCTCTGAAAACACTCCAGATTGAACAAGCGAAGAAAGCTGCTGCTTCTGTTTCTGGTGTACCAGTGATCAGAAAGAAGGCTGAAGAAGAGCAGAAAAGAAGGAGTGGGTTCAAAAGGTTCGCAAGCAAGAGGAGAGGGAGCACAAAAGCACAAGAATGGCCGCACGTTGACAAGTGGATGCCTATCCAGCTCAACGATGCGTGGGAAGAAATCAAGAGAACCTTCTGGTTCTACTATGATGTGCTCAGAGAATGGAGAGGGGAGAGCTCAGATCCGAATGAGGCTTTCATCGATTATCTCCTGACCTTCTATCCAAAATATCTCCAAGGATGGATAAATCTAGCGGATGAAGGAAAGGTGCAGATAACTGCCCCTGGTCCATATGTGTACCCTCCTCCCAGGATGGAGAATGGCTCTGTTAATGAGAAAGCCATTTCTCAGGAAATATCTCAGTACGCCACTCAGTTAGGTCTGATAGGAAATAATCCGGATATCATCAAACAAAGAGATGCACTGAAGAAGAGATATTACGGAATGTTTGACCTAGAAGTCCATGCTGATGAGGTGGAAGAGCAGAGCTGAAGAACCGAACTGAAGAGCTAAACTGAAGAACAGAATGAAGACTCAGAAGATGAAGACTCAGAAGATTCATGTAATCTTTTATATTTTTTTGTCTTTTTCTTTTTTTGTTTGATAAGATTCATTGTAACCTGTAACAGTCTACCTATCATCAATGAAAACTTATCATTTATGCTCAAAAGATAATATCTCATTATCTTATTTACATGTCTTTTAAAATTTGATATGCCTGAATGATTGTCTCTGAGATTAATTGATTGAGAAATTAAGTATATGTTGATGAATACTTTGAGAGATTCATTACTGAAGAAATTGCTGTGAGATTCTCTGTATGGAAATTATTGGGAGATTAATTGTTAAGAGACTCATTATTTATGGGGAAATTGTTGAAAATAAAACCAATCTTGTAATAGGATAAACTGAAACCTGAGTATAGGTTAAGTATGTTTGTAACAAGATAGGTTTTGGCATCATCAAAAAGGGGGAAATTGTTGGGAGATGAATTTAATAAAGATATGATTTTGATTAGATCCCAAAACCCCTGAGTATGACATGTTCAGAATAATCTTGATAGTTGAGTTAGGATTCAGTTTTAGAGTATTCAGGATGTTATCTGCAAAATGTATAGTCGCAGATATAGATCGTTAGATCTCAAGATTCAAGAACTCAAGAAGTTTCAAGAAACCAAAGTTTCAAGATGAAACCAAGTTTCAAGTTTCAAAGATGAAACGAAGAAACCAAGTCTCAAGGAGAAACCGAGATATCAAGACTCGGGCTTTGAAACTAAGATATCAAGACTCAAAGATGAAATCAAGAATCAAGACTTAGCATGAAGACTCAAGATATCGGTCACCATCCAGAAAGACTAAGAAGACGCCAAGACTCGTAAGACCCCCAAGACTCGTAAGACCCTCAAGACTCGTAAGACTCGACTAAGACTCAAGACACGTAAGACGTAAGACCAAGAATCAAGATCAAGAATATCAAGGCACAAGAATTATCAAGAGTCGCAAGAATGTATCAATGCTCAAAGATAAACTTGAATGTTCTGAGGCACTGAACATATCTATCTGAAGGATGCACTACTGAGAAGATCGCGATTCCTTAGAAAAATAGATATTTGCCAAGACATTCAAATGCAGACAAAAGGAACTAAGACAAAGTGTTGTTAAGGTTATATCACTCAGAGATTGTAACCAAAAGAGCCGTTGAGTTATCTACCTTTAACTGGAGATAAAAGTCAAAAAGAGGAAGACAACACATGCCCATCTATACGACAATCGACATGTCACGATAAAAGATGTCAGAAGTACAAAGTTCCAGACTGCAAAAAGTGAAAATTGGCTACATGAAAGGCTATTGCCTAAAACGTTTTAGGGAGTGCCAAACCCTAAATATAGCCGTTCTTCACGCACCATAAGAGGAAACTCACGAAGCTATCTCTCCAACGGATAGTTTTTCAAGAGTGACCTTGGTGTATGCCTATAAATACTTGTGACCTTCTACATTGAAAGGTTACGGGAAATTTGTAAGCAACTCAAGAGCTCAAACTTATTATTAAAAGTTGAAGCACTCGAAAACCCAAGAATTTCCCAAGTGCTTTATATTGAAGAGAGCTCATTAAACTAAGCCTAGCTTGATAAGATATATCCAAAGCTTAGTCGAGATATCCTAGCCTTTGCATTGTTCTTTATTGTAAAGGATATCTCATCCTAGTTGGAAACCAACCAAGAAACCCCAAACCCTTTAGAAGGTAGTTTGAGTGTGATTGTTGGTGAGAATTGGAGTTGTAAAGAGTGAGTAAACTACAGAGGTAGTCAGAAAGCTCTAGAGAAGAAGTTAGTAAGCTACTTGTGGTAGACTGAAAGCTTGTGCGAGTTGAGTAAGTAAACTACAGAGGTAGTCAGAAAGCTCAAGGTCGGGTTGAGTAAGTAAACTACAGAGGTAGCCAGAAAACTCAGGGCCGAGTTGAGTAAGTAAACTACAGACGTAGTCAGAAAGCTCAAAGAAACGGTTAGTGAATTTCTCTGAAGAGATCAGGGAGAGTGGACGTAGGAGCTTGAGTCTCTGAACCACTATAAATTGCTGTGTTCTTTGCTTTCTGTTTTGCTTTGCTTAACTGTTGCATATATTCTGAAAGCATATTTTCACTAATATTCAGTTGGAATCAATCCACTGAAGTTGCATCTGAACTGAATCACAACCTAATCACTACCCCATTAAAAAGGAAGGTTTTCAGCAAAGCTTAAAACGAGTATAAACTAAGGGCCAACCATTCCGCACATCTGAGTAGACTTTGACTCAGAGCGATTTGTGCTTCTCAGGACCAAATCATCAGGACAACCTGACCCAAGCTGACCTCAGTAAAAGAAAAGTTTTAAAAACACTGAACACGTGTATTCCCCCCCCATACACGTGTAAGACTCGTTTGCACCGGGACCAACAATAACGTAGGACACATATTGAGGGGGAACTCAATATGTATAGGTCAGATCTAAAGACCAACTTAGAACAAAAGACCAGCTGAAGTCAGAAGGCCAAAAGGCAAGGGAAACATAGAAGATCAGACGATCTGATAAATTCAGATGATCAGAGTGAAATCATGAAGCTCAAATTCAGAAGACCTGAAGATCAGGTGACTACCAGAAGATCAGACCAGAAGACCTACATCAGCCGAGTCTGCTAGTTGAGCTAAGACAACTGACACCAGAAGACTCTATCAAGTAGAGTCTGCTAGTTGAGCTAAGACAACTGGCCAATTGGCAAGAGGAACAAATAGCAGGATTCAACAATAAAGAAGTAACAGATAGTTGTCCTAACTTTTACAATAATAAAATAATAGAAATTGGGACATGCCCCAGGCGTAAATGCCATAAATCAAAACTGGCCTTCAAATCTTTATGCCGTAAAGCTGCAACAAACGCAAAGATACCCCAATCAAACAAGTATAGCCCTTTATCACTCCTTCCCTGAGCCATAATTTTCTTTGTGATCCCATTCTGAATCGCAAAGAACTTATCAGAGAACACAACATCAACAGAATAATTTGCAGTTAATTTACTGATGGACAATAAATTTTTCGTGATATGAGGGACAACTAAAACATCCAATAAATTCACATCCCCAGACAATTTAGAAGTGCCAATATGAGAGATATTTAAAGCTGGCCCATTACCAACAATAACATAACCGTTACCAGTATATGGCTCAAAGGAGTCGAGAGCAGCAGTTTGATTGGTCATTTGTACTGAAGCCCCTAAATCCAAGTACCAATCAGGTGTTGGGTTGGAGACCTTGCAAGCAGAGTTAAAGGCTTGAGCAAGATTAGCAGATGACATAGCAGACCAGGCAACAACAAATTGGGGACACTTATAAGCATAGTGCTCCCCATGATAAATTGGCGACACGTATGTATGGATCTGACGATGCAGGATATGGCGTATCAGGGCAAAGGCTAGAAAGGACGAAATTGCACGAAGATGGCATGACCTTCCTTAGCACGTCAAATCACGTCTGAAAGCTGCAAAAAATAGTCTGAAATTCAAATTGCTCTCTAACAGCTCTTTGATTTCAATGTCTATAAATATGAGATAAACCTTCATAGTAAGGTTACGGAAATTATCATCAAGCTCAAGCTATTCGCAATTTTCGCACGAAGAACACAAAATCAAGAATATTTTCTAAGTGTTCATCCCATAGTTCTTAGCATAGAAATCTTATCCTTTAGCTTCAGGCTACTCAAATACTAGGATAGATTTTCAGTTGGAACACAACAAATCTTATACCTAAACCAAAAGTTAGGTTAAGTTTGTTTAGCAAGAATTCAGACTAGGGTTTCTAGTTTCTGATTTATGGGATTGATTGAGTGAGAACTCTTGAAACATCTGTTGTACTGTGTTGGACTAACACATTAAACTAAGTCCAGTTGGTTAAGTTGGTGCCCCTGCTGATAGGGAAGAGTGGACGTGGGACAAGTTGTCCGAACCACTATAAAAATATTGTGTGCCTTTACTTGCTGCATCTGTTTTACACTATCTGCACACACCTGTTTATATATTACATGCATATTCTAAGGCAGGATCAAATTTGCATCAAGAAACTGATCTGATCAGTTTGACACTTTGTCATCTGATATAAAACTGATAACTTAGAATCTGATTTGAGAAAACTAGTTTTTCACACGGGTTAAACTTATCTTCCGCACATCAGTTAAACTGATAGACACCGAATTGATCTGCCCTCAGGCGATCAGTAAGTTGGATATCAGTCCAAACTGACTCACACACACTCTGATCAGGCAACTTGCTACTCACACCTGATCCCACGAAAAGTTTCAGAAGTCTATTCACCTCTCCCCTCTAGACTTCTGCCTCACTAAAACCCATTCGGGACCTACAAGTGGTATCAGAGCAGTGGTTCTATGCACCACTGGCTTTGAGTATCATCGGTTATTGAGGAAGAAGCATTGTGGTCACTTGAACAGATCTTGAAAAACCTGTTTTAAAAGCTCATCTGTTCTCAAAACTCACATTCAGAATGGATAATACTTCCGGCATGTATCATGATCTGCCTAAGTTTTCTATTGATGAGTATGCAGATTGGACCATACTCATGAACAACCATCTGGGTGCGATAAGCAGCAGAATGATGGAAGTTCTTGAACAAGGACCCATCATCATTTATTACAACAACCCAGCCGAAGGAGGTGATCCAGAATATCGAACTGGAGCCAGAATTAGAAAGAGTCCTTCACTGATGGATGCTGAGGAAAGGAAATTTTCCAATATGGATATTATGACCAGACACATCATCATGAAGACGATGGACAAGATAACACGTGAGAAGATCAAGTATCTCAAGACTGTCAAACAGATGTGGGATACTCTTGCTGAGATGTGCGAAGGAAACAATCTGATTAAGGACAGCAGATTGCAAGCTGAACTGGTAAAGTTTGAAAAACTCAAGATGCTGCCAAATGAAACCATAAATCAGCTCGATGGAAGAATCACCATATCAGTAAACAAGCTTCGTGAACTGGGATGAGAAATGTCTAACAAAAACATCAACTACAAGATCTTGAGGTCCCTGACCAAGAAATGGGACGTAAAAGTAACAGTGATAAAGGATTGCCAAGATATTGCGAAGATGAAGCCAAGCAACCTGTTTCTCAGTTTAAAAGCTTATGAATTCGACCTGATTGAAAGAGGTTAAGAAGAAGAAGACGAGTCACCTGCTGAAGCTACACCTGCCACATCAAAAGCAGTTGTATTCAAAGTAGCTAGCAGCAGTCCGAAGTCTACTAAAGCAATTGGAAACATCATGAGTCAGGCGGAACAAATTGCTTTGCTGACTAGAAAGCTTGAACGATCCAACGTTCAACTGGGAAAATATTGGATATTTTATAGAGACTATTAGAACAGCAGAGGAAAAGATAGGAGATCTACTGACAGATCACAAGAAAAGAATCATTTTTATGACAGAAGAGATGATCATAGAGATGACCGCAGAGAAGATAAGAAGAGAGATGATCGTTTTGATGTTAGAAGAGACAACATATCAAATAGAAGGAATTCTAATTACAGGCAAACTGGGAAGTCACCTGATCCTATTGAAGAAATGATTCACCTGGCAGAAGAAATTCCATGGAACCTGGAGCATGTTTCAATTGTCAGAAACCAGGTCATTACAGTGCGGATTGCCCTAACCTGACTCCAAAAAAAAGAGAAGATAAGCGGAACAGAAGAGAGCAAAGATACAGAGACAGGAAAGCCATGGTTGCTAATACATTTGGGATAGATGATTCTTATATGCCTTCAGATGATTCTGGTTACTCATCTGTAGAAGACTTCTGCCTGATGACCACTACTAATGATATCGACAACTTCGACAATCTGATGCTCTCATCTGATCACGACATCTGTCTCATGGCCAAGGATGCTGATCAAACTGAGGTAACCTCTAAACCTTCTGTGTTTTACTTTTCCACACCATTTGTCTTTGAAAGCACACCTCGCCGTAGAGATTGACCTGCGCAAATATAATGAGCAATTTATTGATGATCTCTCTAATGCAGTAGACACTTATACTATAGTGGAAGATGAGAACGATAAGCTAAGGGCTGAGAACATTCAAATTTTGTCAAGGATAATCTTTGCAAGTAAAGTTCTTTTGAATCGAAATCGGTTGAGATCGCTTCGTAAAGGTGACTACAGAACTGGAGTTTCTGAAAGTTAGCTCTTCTGATAAGGGTAAACTGGTTAAGGAACAACAAGCTATCAACAAACAACAAGCTGATGATCTCAAAATCCTCCAAGCTAAGTTTGATGAACTCTTCCGACTGCATGAGAGTCTAAAACAAAGTGAGGTCAGTTTGCGAAAGAAAGTAGAAAGTTTTGGAAAAGCCTCTAAAAATGTTGATGAAATAACAAGCTACTTTCGAAAGCCAACTAAGAAGGGTATTGGGTTTGATAGCCCTTCTGGATCCTCATGTGTCCAACCTGGTTTACATTCCACAAGTGAATCTAGGAAGATTTCTGGACAAGATACACGATATGCAAAATTTGTATCGAAGAAGGGAAAAAGACCTGCTGAACAGGAAAAGCGAGTGCCTGATCAGAAAGGGAACATAAATGGACCTCATCTGATCAAGCATCAGCCGAGGAATCAACAGAAGAACCCTGTTCTTCTGAAGAGACCTCACCGATCGTGATTAGAATCGAAAAGGACAATCTCGCAAGGGAAAATCTGATCTGAGACCTAATCAGGTCAAGCTGCCTAACCAGCACGCTAAGGGTAAACTGGAGAAACCATTTGTGCAAAAGAGATATGAATCTTTTGATGGTAGCAGTCATACCTATCCTTTTAACCAGAAATCCAGGACATCTGCACCTGAAGCACACTAGATTAAAAGAAGACAGACTAATTAGAAAAATTCCAAGTCTTCTGATTCATCCAAGGTTCACACTTATAATCATACTGACCAGAAAGCACATGAAGAGATGTATGATTATGTAGATGCTTATGGGAGACAAATTAGGCCTTCTGATCTTGATGATTACCATAGAAGTGCTCTGTTTGTTTGGATCCCGAAAGGTAACACTAACCCCTCAGGACCCAATCCTACAGGGGTACCTAAAGCCTGATTTGATTGCAGGATCGCGTGGGTTTGGCCAATAAGGGAGGTGTACAAGCAACTATATGGTACATCGATAGTGGATGCTCAAGGCACATGACTGGAAACAAACATTTCCTTAGTTCATACACAGAAAAAGAAGGCCCAAATGTACTATTTGGTGATGATAACTTTGGTTTTACCAGAGGATTCGGAACCTTAGAGAATGATGATGTACAGCTGGAGTCTCGTATGTCGATGGTTTGAAGCACAACATGTTATCGGTTTTACAATTCTGTGATAATGGATTCAGCGTTGAGTTCTCGACTAATCAATGCATTATCAAGAATCGAGCCACTCAACAGAGTTTGCTAACTGGTTCCAGGAAAGGAACGATCTACACTGCAGACTGGAACAATTGTCCAAGAAATGCATGCCTGATTGTTAGGAGTTCCAAAACTAGCAGTTGGCTCTAGCACAAGAGAATGAGTCATCTGAACTTTAAGACTCTTAACAAGATAGCAAGGATGTCCCTGGTTGAGGGTCTCCCGAATGAGGTTTTCTCTAAGGATCAGACATGTGTGGCATGTCAGAAGGGAAAACAGGTTAAAGCCTCATTCAAGGAGATCCCAGGACCAGCATCCAGCAGAGTACTGCAACTGCTCCACATGGATTTGTTCGGACCAGTTACTCCACTTAGTTTCAGCGGACACAGATACACTCTGGTGATCGTGGATGATTATTCCAAGTTTACCTGGGTTGTATTCTTGTATAAGAAGAATGAAACTACAACAAAGATACCTGAGCTGCTCAAGAGATTAAAGAATGAGAAGGGTGCCAGAATTGTGAAAATCAGATCAGATAAAGGTACAGAGTTTCTGAACTCCTTTTGTTGGGAGATGAATTTAATAAAGATATGATTTTGATTAGATCCCAAAACCCCTGAGTATGACATGTTCAGAATAATCTTGATAGTTGAGTCAGGATTCAATTTTAGAGTATTCAAGATGTTATCTGCAAAATGTATAGTCAACAGATATAGATCAGGTTAGGATCTGAAGATTCTGAAGAACTCAGTAAGTTTATGAAGAAACCGAAGTTTCAGTATGAAACTGAAGTTTCTGAAGACTCAGTATAAAACTGAGATACTGAAGACTCAGTATGAAACTGAGATACTGAAGACTCAGTATGAAACTGGAGAACTGAAGACTCAGCATGAAGACTCAGTATATCAGTCAGTATATCTATGAAGAACTCAGAAGACGCTGAAGACTCAGAAGACGCTGAAGACTCAGAAGACCCTGAAGACTCAGAAGACTCAGAAGACTCTGAAGACAGAAGACTGAAGAACTGAAGATCAAGAATACTGAATGCTCAGTATAAACCTGAATGTTCCGAGGCACTGAAAATATCTATCTGAAGGATTCAATACTGAGAAGATCGCTATTCCTTAGAAAAATAGACATTGCCCAAGACATTCAAATGCAGACAAAAGGAACTAAGACAAAGTGTTGTTAAGGTTATATCAACTCAGAGATGGTAACCAAAAGAGCCGTTGAGTTGTCTACCTTTAAACTGGAGACAAAAGTAAAAAAGAGGAAGACAACACTGTACCATACTGACACTGACAGCAACAGGTCACTGAAAAGATGTCAGAAGTACTAAGTTCCAGACTTGAAAAAGTGAAGACCGGCTACATGAAAGACTATTGCCTAAAACGTTTTAGGGAGTGTCAATCCCTAAATATAGCCGTTTCTCACACACCATAAGAGGAAACTCACGAAGCTATCTCTCCAACGGATAGTTTTTCAAAGAGTGACCTTGGTGTATGCCTATAAATACTTGTGACCTTCTACATTGAAAGGTTACGGGAAATTTGTAAGCAACTCAAGAGCTCAAACTTATTATTGCAAGTTGAAGCACTCAAAAAACTGAGAATTTCCCAAGTGCTTTAAATCGAAGAGAGCTCATTCCACTAAGCCTAGCTTGGTAAGATATATCCAAAGCTTAGTCGAGATATACTAGCCTTTGCATTGTTCTTTATTGTAAAGAATATCTCATCCTAGTTGGAAACCAACCAAGAAACCCCAAACCCTTTGTAAGGTAGTTTGAGTGTGATTGTTGGTGAGATTGGAGTTGTAAAGAGTAAGTAAACTACATTGAGGTAGTCTGAAAGCTCTAGAGAAGAAGTGAGTAATCTATCTTGGATAGACAAAAAGCTTGTGTGAGTTTTTGAGTTAGTAAACTACAGAGGTAGTCAGAAAGCTCAAAAATTAGAAAGGTTAGTAAACTACAGAGGTAGTCAGAAAGCCTTAGGAAGTGATTAGTGAATTTCTCTGAAAAGATCAGGGAGAGTGGACGTAGGAGCTTGAGTCTCTGAACCACTATAATCTGCTGTGTTCTTTGCTTTCTGTTTTGCTTGATTTATCTGTTGCATTACTTTGTCTTGAAAGCATATTTTCACTGATATTTCAGTTGGAATCAATCCACTGAAAGTTGCATAAAATTGAATCACAGCCTACTCACTATTCCATTAAAGGAAGGTTTTCAGCAAAAGCTTAAAACGAGTATAAACTAAGGGCCAACCATTCCGCACATCTGAGTAGCTAGAACAGATAGTTACCAAACTGAACTTACTCTTCTGAGGGTTCAGTAAGTTAGTTATCTGATCCAAGCAACTCAGGATCAGTTGGGATTATCTGAGGTATCTGAAAGCAGTTCAGGATCACTGTCTCAGGTAGACTTTGACTCAGAGCAATTTGTGCTTCTCAGGACCAAATCATCAGGACAACCTGACCCAAGCTGACCTCAGTAAAGAAAAGTTTTAAAAACACTGAACACGTGTATTCCCGCCCCATACACGTGTAAGACTCATTTACACCGGGACCAACACCTTTATTACTGACTTTTGTACTAAGTTTGGTATACAACATGAAATATCAGCCGCCAGAACACCACAACAGAATGACGTAGCAGAACGGAGAAACAAAACACTCAAAGAAGCTGCTCGCACAATGTTGGCTAAACATGCAACTCCAAACCGTTTCTGGGCAGAAGTTATCAACACTGCATGTCACACTCAGAACAGATGTTCTCTGGCTAGGATTCACTTCAAAACACCCTATGAACTGTGAAAGGGCCGAAAACCTTGTGTTTCTTACTTCTATGTTTTTGGGTGCAAGTGTTTTATTCACAACAATGGGAAGAGTCATTTGAAAACCTTTGAAGCTAAGTCAAATGAGGGTATATTCTTAGGATATTCCTCAATTAGCAAAGCTTTCAGGGTGTTCAACAGGCGAACCCTAGTTGTGGAGGAGACACCTCATGTGGTCTTTGATGAGACATCTTCTGAACAAGAGAAATTTACCTCAGAACAAGCAGTACCAGATCAACCAGTACCTGATGCTCAAAAAATGGATCAGTTAAGTATCAAAGAAAAGGATCAGATCACGTAACAGTGTATGTTCCTAATCTTGATCTTAATGGTTCACCAGGTCAATCAAACCCTATGGTACATACAACTGTCGATGAAGAAACGGGTACAACTGAGACAGTAACAACTGAACCATCTGGTTCAAGGGGAACACCTGATGTTCCGGCGGATAGACATCAACCTATGATGATTCCAACATCAGCTGAGACTTGTCCATGCCAAGTGGATCCTATTTTTGTACCACTCCCAACCTCTAGTGACTCAATATCAAAAGAGGATGAAAATATCCAAACTGATATACATCATAAAAGAAGGACTTGGTTGAAAGACCATCCGACTGATCAGATAATCGGTAATCCTAATGCCCGAGTCCAAACTAGACATCAGGTTGGTGAAAGTGATATGTATTGTTGCTATCTATCTTTGAAGAAACCTACCACAATAGAAGAAGCTCTATAAGATGCCAGCTGGATTCTAGCTATATATGCAAGAAGAATTAGAGCAGTTCGAGAGGAATCAGGTTTGGGAGCTGGTAGACAGACTAACTCATCAAGATTTGATAGGCACCAAGTGGGTATTCAAGAACAAAAGGGATGAGAACAATGTCATCATCAGAAATAAGGCAAGACTTGTTGCGAAGGGGTATTCACAATCAGAAGGAATTGATTATGATGAGACCTTTGCACCAGTCGCTCGCCTAGAAGCCCTTCGGCTGTTTTTGGCATATGCTGCTCACAGAGGGTTTACTATGTATTAGATGGATGTAAAGGCCTGAAATATGACACATCCACCTACTGCGAAGGTTATGTCTGGTCTGCTAGCAGTCAGGTATAGTAATGATCCAATGAGAGCCCTATATTCTTTCTGATTAGTTTTCTGACCATTTTCATCTGGATCCATCTTGAATCCAGTCATCATAGGATTTTTGGCTACCTTACTGTTCTCAATTCCAAACTTAGCCAACAGATTCCTAGTGTACTTTGCCTGATAGATGAATATCCCTTCTGTACTTTGTTTAACTTGAAGACCCAGAAAGTAATTCATCTGACCCATCATGGACATCTCGAACTTCCCTTGCATCAGTTTTCTGAATCTATCACATAAGCTTTTGTTGGGAGATCCGAAGATGATATCATCCACATAGATCTGAACCATCAGAATGTCTTCACCATCTTCTATTCTGAACAAGGTTTTGTCTATGACTCCTTTAGTTAATCCACTGTCTACCAAGAACTTAGATAGTGTATCATACCAAGCTCGGGGAGCCTATTTCAGGCCATAAAGAGCTTTTCTTAAATGGTACACCTGTTTGCATTTTTCATAGTCAGGAGGTTATTCGACATAAACTTCCTCCGCTAGTACCCCGTTTAAGAATGCACATACGATGCAAAGCCCCCTGGAAGCAGCTAAGCGGATTCTTAAGTATCTGAAGGGAACAGTAAACCTTGGTTTATTCTACCCATCAGATGATAATCTAGAGCTTAGTGGGTATTCTGATTCTGATTATGGAGGTTGCAGAATAGACAGAAAGTCAACCTCAGGAACTTGTCAGTTCTTAGGAAGCAACCTGATCTCTTGGTTTTCGAAGAAACACACATTTGTTGCCACATCTACTACTGAAGCAGAATACATGAACCTAGGAAGTTGTTGTTCCCAACTGCTCTGGCTTAGTCAACAGCTGAGGGATTATAACATTGTAGCTACGAACGTGCCAATATTACGTGACAGTAATAATGCAATTGCAATCACTCAGAATCCAGTTCTACATACAAGATGCAAGGACGTGGACGTCAGACATCACTTCATAAGAGATCATGTGGAAAAGAAGAATATCAGAATGGAAAAGATCCATACTGATAAGCACAGAGCTGATATCTTAACCAAGCCACTAGCTAAAGTCAAATTCAGAGAACTATATAATGAGCTAGGACTTCTGGTTTTAGGAAGAAGTGCACCAGAAATCTTTAGTGGACTGGTCTCCAAAACCAGTTGGTTAAGAAATTGACCAGAAAAGAAGGATCAGTTGAGAAATGGAACCTCAACTGATCAGGGAGGATCAGTCAGGGAATGATCAGAAAAGGGATAATAGTTGAAGGGGGAACTTCAACTGATCAGATAGGATCAGAAGAAACATGATCAGAGAAGTGGGATATTGTTGGGAAAATACTAAGGATTAAGCAGAAATTAAGATCAACAGAAATCAGTCAGTCTTGAACAGACTTCATGTGGTATTGGCTGATTATAATACCAGTCAATTAGATATGCATTTATGTTCCTTTGTCTTTCTGTTTACTCATATGCAATTATCTGATCTTATGTGCTTTTACTGTACATGTATCTTTATGACGCACGACCTGCAAAGCATTTAATGCGGACACGAGGAATATGTATTAAATGCATTAATTACGCATTTTTAAATCCAAAAGTTGACGCCTATTTTTTCCCTGACCACATGATCTCCACCTTTTTAAAACCGCTTAATCTAGACCATCGATCTAGATTCAACGTCGCTTGGGTTTCTGATTCGAAAAATCATTATGTCTTTCCCTCTCCTTCTAAAACCCTTTCTCCATTTTATTCCATCATTTTCACTCTTCACAATCTTATCATACTTCTCGCAAAACTCAAAACATTGTCTGCATTTCACAGATTATTAGCCTTTTAAATTCATATCTCTTGTGCGTTTAAACTGGTAAATGTTCTAGGGTTTATGATCGTGCTTTCATTTCCAAATTTGTGATTATGTACACAAGTTTCTCGAGTCTAACCACTCCAAATTTTTGCAGAAATGGCACCAAAAGTAAGATAAATTGCAGAGACTTCTCACTCTTCTTCACACGCTTCTCCGGAACCTGAAGATCCAATCTTTAGGAATTTTTTCAATGAAGTAATCAAAGAAAGATGTGTCAATTTCAGAACAACCAAATATCCAGAGTCTCTTGAAATTCTGAAACTGCTAAAAGATTGTGGGTTGAAGACATATTGTTCTGCAAGTGCAGATTCAGTTTTGTTGGATGGTGCTCTTGAATTTCATTACAATTTGAGAGACCATGAAGGGGTGTTGTATTCAGAGGTACAGGGAGAGCATCTGGAGATTAAAGATGATGACCTTTGCAGAATTTTCTGGCTTCCAGCTCCGGCGGATGGGATTAAGCCCGATGTATATTGCGCCGCAGAAGATAGTGCAATTATCAAACACCTTCTCCGCCCTGCTGATGCTCACCATTCCAAGGGTTTTAAGAAACTGATGTTGAAGCGGAAATATCGGCTATTGTTTGATATTGTTCAGAAGGTAATTGTGGGAATTACCTACAGTCTGGATGCTGTTACTCAGGAAAAGGCTCAAATCATGACTGCCATCATTGACAATGCAAGATTAATTGGATGGAGTTTCTAAAAATGAGGTTATTGGAGGAATCATCCAAGTTTGTGGTAGAAGGAGGGAAAGCTGCACAAGGTCTCTCTGATTCTGATTGATCTGATAAAAGAAAGAGACTGGAGCGAAGACGAAATGATTCCTTATGTGTTAACACATAAGAGAATGCTGATCATCAACAAGCCGATTCCTAGTCTAGCTGATGATGTTGCAGAAGCGACTGTTAAATCAGCAACCGAAGTTCGCAGGACAGGCAAGGGTGGTCAGAAGAGAAAGACTCCCACCAGAAAAACAAAAAGGATTGTCTTCAAAGAACCAGCCGTCAAGAAAGCTAAATCAGTACCAGTTACTAAAGTTGGTGTTAAAGGGAAGCAAAAAAGACAGACAATATTGGTGGATGAGTCTTCTGACTATGATGATGATCGCATTCCGATCAGCAGACTACCTAAGGGTCCTGGACAAGCTTCCAGAGTGTCATCACACAGATCACCTTCCAAAGGCCTTGCTCAAACGGAGCCGCCACCCACGACCTTGCAGGTTTACTCTAACAAACCTACTTCTCCTGATTCTGCCCATCTGGAGGCCTCTTCACCTGCTCCGGAGGCTCTAGAATATAATGAACCAGTAAATGTTGTGCCAGAATCTATAGTGTTTTCTCCTCCATTCCCATCATCTTCTCCAGAACCAGAAATTTTGTCTTTCACAGAGTAGATAATCAGACGGTGTTTGGAGAAAATGATCGAGGAAAGATACCCAGAGCTTGCCATCAAGCCAGATGCAAAAGCCACCGTTCTGGATGTGCTTACTTGGAGGGATATCAGGCTGAAGAAGTTTGAAGATTTCGGAACCGTTCTTGAGCAGAAAGGTGGGATCTGTCCTTTTCTGGACTATGAGATTCAGATGCGCAAAATTGCTGGCATTGAGACTGCTCCTGATCTACTGTCAGATAATGTGGTAGCTGATTTGATTACAAGACAGTTGGTTGTGCCGGAGAAATGATCCACAAGATGGTCAAATACAGTCGAGCAATGCGGCAAATGAATGAATCTGATGATGAAGAAGAGATTGGTGATGGTGGTTCGATCAGTATTGAATAAATCTTCTAGCAAATGGTTGATACTTAAGAAGACAACAAATGAGATAATGATCATAGAGGAACCAGAAGAAGTTGCCGATGAAGTTGTTGTGGGAGATGCGGCACAGTCCCCGTCAGCTAAGGCACAATCAGCCGAGAACATGATAGACCTGACTGCTGGAGGGAGTCAAGCTGAAGATATGGAGGTCGAAGGCCCCTCGACATCAGCAGGTCAGGTAGTGCAGATTCTCCAAACTTCTAAATCCTTCGAAGAGAATCTCATGAAGTACATCAAGAACACTTTCAGAGCAAACACGACACATATGTTCAGGGATGATTTCAGCTTCTTCGTTCCCCGACAGTTAGAGAAAGCCATCAGAACCGAAAGAGAATATGTATCTTCTCACTACTTGAGAATGACTGAAGAGTTGAGATATACAACAGCTGATAAGATGTTGGAGGTGAACGAGCGTCTGGCTAAGATTGAGGAGAACAGAAATCAGCAATTCACCTTGATGATGAATGAGAAGAAGGCTCAGCTGACCAACCTGCAAAGTGATCTTACAAATGCAACTAAGAGGGTCAACTCTTCTGCTAATAAGCTTGAGAATCTGTTCAACAAAGTCAGCACTGTGGTAGACAAAGCTCAAAGTTATATGCTGGCAGTTGTTGATAAAGCTAAACCTGATGCTGGGATTGAGTCTCCTGCTCTGAAAGAATTACAACATTCTCTTACTCAGACAATTGGTAACCTCAATTTTGAACTGAAGACTCTTTTTGAGGGAACCAAAAAGGGGGAAGAAGAGAAAGATGCTGAAATGAAGGACAGACTCAACCAGGTTGAGAATTTTGTGGCTGTAATCCAGATCAAGCTAGACAAGATGAGATTGAAGAAAGACGCTGAACTAGAAAAAGCAAAAGATATCTCTTCTTCAACATAATCTGATGAGCGTGCCAAGAAGGGCAAGAAACCAGCTGCTGCTGCAAAGAAAAAGAAAACATTAGAACCTGCTGACAAGAAGAAAGCTGAAGAACTGATGAAGGCAGAGCTGGATAGGCAGAAAATATCAGAAGAAGCTTCAAGCCTTGATAAGTCTTACATGATGAAGAAGAAGAAAGGGCTCGTAGATGAAGCTGGTGAAGGATCATACTTCGTAGAGCCAATTCTCGATGGAGATGTGGATGTGATTATCAAGCCAGATAGGAATATGGTGACAGAATGGAAGAAAATCAAAGGCGAATGGTATATCTTAGCTTACATCAATCAGGTTATTCCAACCAATGTTGAAATAAATGAAATCTTCAGAGATTGGTTGAGTAACAAACATCCAGTATTCTATGAGAACATCATGAGAGAGGCCAAGAAACTGAGTTGCATACCAGTTGCCCCTGAGGTCGAAATCATGGAATACAAGAAGACTCTGGATGGAAAGCTGGACAAGATTTCCTTCAATGCAACTCTGAACATGTGCTTGACACAAGATGATATCTTTGAAGAAAGCAAAGTTGCAGAAATCAAGGCAAGGCTCTTCGAGATGTGTGTCGTTCCGATGGAAGAGAGATACTGAAGTAATCAGAATACTCAACTCTGTAAGATCATATTAGGATTTTTCTAAAATGTACTTGTAATGCTGATATTCTTAATGAAAATTCCTATTTTTATGATCTTAAGACAAACTCTCATTGTCTTCTGATTTACTGTCTCTTTTACTTTAGCTTTAATATTGTTCAGCATAATTTCTGGTAAATATTTTGGTTCCATCAAAAAGGAGGAAATTGTTGAGAAATTTATAGTTTTGATTGAAGTTCCAAAACAGTTGTAATAGGACCAGTCGAACCTGTTAGTCAACTGTTGATTTGATAGGAAACCAGCTGAACATGTTAGACAACTAATGAATTAGACTTGGTCACATTTTGAGGGGGAACTGAAAATGTATAAGTTAGGTCAAGATCAAAAGCGAAGATCAGAAGCGAGGATCAGAAGAGAAGATCAGTAGACGCAGCAGACCAGAAGACCTATTCTATGCATACATCAGCAGAGTCGATAGGTTGAAGCTAAGACAACCATATTAGAAGACTCAAGCTGATTGATCAGTAGAGTATTGATCAGATCAAGCTTACTCAGAAAAGTGATAAGCATATCTACTTATCCAAGGCATACAATGTAAATCAGACCAGAAGAAACAATATGCCGAATAAGTGTACTTGTTAGCCATTAAGGGGTCGATACGTATGTACGGATCTGACGATGCAGGATATGGTGTATCAGGACAAACGACTAGAAAGGATGAAATTGCACGAAGACGACATGGCCTTCCTGAGCACGTCAAATCACGTCTGGAAGCTGCCAAAAATAGCCTGAAATTCAAATTGCTCTCTAACAGCTCTTTGATTTCAAGGTCTATAAATATGGGATAAACCTTCATAGTAAGGTTACGAAAATTATCATCAAGCTCAAGCTATTCGCAATTTCCCCACGAAGAAGACAAAATCAAGAATATTTTCTAAGTGTTCATCCCATAGTTCTTAGCACATAAATCTTATCCTTTAGCTTTAGGCTACTAAAATACTAGGATAGATTTCCAGTTGAAGCACAACAAATCTTATACCCAAACCAAAAGTTAGGTTAAGTTTGTTTAGCAAGATTTCAGACTAGGGTTTCTAGTTTCTAATTTATGGAATTGATTGAGTGAGAACTCTTGAAACATCTGTTGTGCTGTGTTGGACTAACACATTAAACTAAGTCCAGTTGGTTAAGTTGGTGGCCCTGCTGATAGGGAAGAGTGGACGTAGGACAAGTTGTCCAAACCACTATAAGAATCATGTGTGCCTTTACTTGCTTCATCTGTTTTACACTATCTACACACACCTGTTTATATATTACATGCATATTCTAAGGTAGGATCAGATTTGCATCAAGCAACTCCTCTGATTAGTTTGGCACTTTGTCATCTTATATAAAACATATAACTTAGAATCTGATTTGAGAAAACTAGTTTTTCACACGGGTTAAACTTATCTTCCGCACATCAGTTAAACTAATAGACACCGAACTGATCTGCCCTCAGACGATCAGTAAGTTGGATATCAGTCCAAACTGATTCACACACACTTTGATCAGGCAACTTGCTATTCACACCTGATCCCACGAAAAGTTTCATAAGTCTATTCACCCCTTCCCTCTAGACTTTTGCCTCACTAAAACCCGTTCGGGACCTACACCCGTGTTTTGTCCCTGTGCACTATTAGAAGAGCCCGAAGCACCCTTCATCGAACCACCAGGGTTGGATTGATGCTGATTATCACCTCAGGATGATGTAAACGCTGAATTTGAGGAAGAGTTGCCCTCCATACCACGCAACATCAACTCAAATTGCCGTGTTTGATGAAGTAAGTCCCGAAAAACCGGAATTGTGGACTGCGCCATTCGCGTATCAGCGAAGCTAGCAAACTAGACGCCAAGGCCCCTCAAGAACTAGTGGCTTTTGTCATCTTCATCAATTGAGTGGCCGATAGTAGATAACTGATCACATAAATTCTTAAACTTATGCTCATAATCGTCAACGGAGAGATCGCCCTTGTGAAGTGATAGAAGTTCTTCGTGCAATTGATGAGTGCAAGAGGCCGACGTGTCAGGAAATAGACCACGCCTAATGAGAAGTGGAACAATCGATAACTTCCAAAGCCGTATCGGCAGTGAGAGAAGTAAACATTACGCTAAGCAATTTTCTATCTTTCATACGCCAGGAAAGAAACTCAGGATTGGGAGATGGAACCTGTTGGGATTCGTTATGCCATGATCTATCGGGATGACCTCATAAACACAAATTTAAATTACCGATTATTACTAGCATGAATTAACCTATGTGAATTCATATAATAATTGTTGGGATATTTTAATTTTGATTATTTATGCTAAAATATTATGTATTTGTCAACTTGTATTGTTTAAGTTCATTTCTACAGGTAACAAGTTGAGGGGGAACTGATCTGAAGTTTCCTGAGAAAATAGGCCTGAAGATAAGTGGTCTGAATGGAAAATAGGCCCGAGGAAAAGTGGCCTGAATGGAAGAAGGCTGAAGTCCAAAACCGCTGAATGTCAGAATGGCCTGAACGAGGAATCCTGAACGCTAAAATCCTGATGCTGAAATGTTGAAATCCTGATGCTGAAATACTGAATTCCTGATGTTGAAATGCTGAAATCCTGATGTTGAATGCTGAATTCAGGAGTGCTGAAATGCTGAATTCAGGAGTGTTGAATGCTGAATTCAGGAATGCTGAATGCTGAACTCGGGAATGCTGAATGCTGAGTTCAGGAGTGCTGAAATGCTGAATTCAGGAATGCTGAATGCTGAACTCAGGTATGCTGAATGCTGAGTTCAGAAGGCTGATTTCAGAAGGCCTGAATGCTGACGTGGACCAATCAGAGGTGGTCAAAAAGCCTGACAAAAAGCTGCAGAAATTACAGAATCGTATGGATTTGAATGTGACTTTCTCCAATGGTAACATTCAAATCCACACTATAAATACAAGTTCTTCCATCAAATTAATGGTGGAAAAACGCTATAGAGCTAAGAGCCATATACTCAAGCATTCCCACCATAAAACACAAATCTGTAGATATCCAAAATATATTCAAGAGTGTTCTAAACCCAATCTAAGCAACCAATGATATATCCTAAGCTTAGAGAGATTTTCCCAACCTTAGCATAAAGGCTAAACCATTGTAAGGAAAAATCTCAACCTAGTTGGAGACACCAACCAAACCCAAACCCTATTGTTAGGTAGTTTGTGTGATTGTTGGAGTCGTAAAGAGTGAGTAAGCTGCAGAGTAGTCATCTAGAAAACTCTAGAGAAGAAGTGAGTAAACTATCTTGGATAGTCAGAAAGCTTGTGTGTGTTTGAGTAAGTAAGCTGCAGAGTAGTCAGCCAGAAAACTCAAATGTAGAAGAAGTGAGTAAACTATCTTGGATAGTCAGAAAGCTTATAGGCGATCTCGTGGAGGGTGATAATTCCCGTTTGAAGGAATTTCCCTAGGAACAGGGAGAGTGGATGTAGGAGCTTGAGTCTCCGAACCACTATACTTTGTTGTGTTCTTTATTGCTTTATGTTCTTACTTGTCATATGCATTCAATTTTAAGCAAAACACATCACATAGATTTAAAAAAAATAAATTAAAATCACCATTTCTCCCCCCTCCCCTTTTTCATAAAATTAAATTATCTTTTGGGACCAACAATAATCAATCCAACAACAACACAATAATTCACATAAAATATCCAAGCATGCGGAATTTCTAGGAGTTTACGTAAACATACCCGTTGGAGAGACAATCTGAGACAGACATGTTGTAGGGAGAAATAACCTGACTTGGTGGAAGCCGGGAATTGGACCGTCCTATGGTTAACACATTATCCTACTTTATCCAGCTGGAGCAAGACTTGAAGCGACTTCGGGAGATTGGTAAGTCGCTAGAGGTGTGGGAAGCTGCACAGGTCACAGAGGTGGCTTGGTATAGTAAATAGGTCGTGGAGCGACTTGAAAGAAACCGGAAATCGGGACCGACTAGGTCTCGAGTTCAGTTGAAGATAAACATGGAAAAGATTTGGGTAGTTAGGGAGGCGGATTTCTCGGGACATAACCACGGTAAGTGTATCTGTGAGCACGACCTGCGGGGCAAGAAAGGGAATCCAAGCCCGGCGGTTTAAACCCTAGGTTGGTCCACAGGAAGAAGCCCACGAAGATTGTAACCCTAGATCCATGTCTATAAATATAACTTGTAATGTACTTTGAAAAGGATCGAAACCTTAGTATCATAGGCAGAAATAATACAGTAAATAATCCTGGCTTGGTGCCCCCAGACGTAGTCTATTTCTAGGATGAACTGGGTAATCAAATCGTGTGCCATTTATTTCTTTCGCTATCATATTGATCGGAACTTATCAAAAGTACTTGTTTGTTCGTCGATAATCAAACTGGGTATAACAATTGGCACCGTCTGTGGGAACTACAATTCCTACGAAATCACTCTGTTCGAAGGAAAACCCATTTCATCTCTGATCAATACCGATGGCGAGCAATCAAGTCAATCTGAACGGGCAAGATGTGGACGCCCGCGATGGGCACGAGGCCTCCATAAGCTCTCAGCATACCGGCTCACATCGCGCTCGCCAACCAAACCCGGTGATGACTCCTGATTGGTGGAACCTGCTGCAGATGCCCGAGGACGCAAAGGCTATAATGGCCGTTCACAACAAAAAATGCCTCGCGTTCGATGACAGGATGTGCAGCCTCCCCCCAAGAAAGCCACCCAGGAGGTCGGACCCTCAAAAACCAAAAGGGGCATTCGTGGGTCAACCCCTATGATCCGCCGACATGCCTTGGTCCGCAATATAAAAATAACTTGTGTTCGACCGACTTATGACCTTGGGGTTGAAAAGGATTATTGAGGATGAGGCACAATCTGAGCCTTATCGAGCTGGGTCGTGAGTACGATGTCTATATACATTGGGGTGACCCTCAGAATCGCGATGCTCCCAACCGATGGAGCGATGGAGAATCGGAGCGCGGTCCAATGGTCGACCTTTTTCCGCTGTCCCCGGACTCCCCCACTCGAACCTTGGTGGCTACCCAAAAGGAAGATTAATGTCGCTAATCGTTATTGTGGGAACACGGACCCAGTGTAGAGAAGTATTACATGGCCTCTATGGGCGCCAAAATGTCGGTTTTTTTTTTTCCACTCGAAACTCACCAATGATTCACCTTTTGTTTGTTAAACATTTCGATCCTTATTTCTTTCGATGCTTTTATCGTGACCCCAAAGGTTCGATGAACACCCATCGTACACAAAATCTGATCGTCCTATGTTGAGAGGATCGAACTGGAATTCCATTAAGACGGCAAAATCAAATCGGACCAAACTATGGGCCATTTATTTTAGGCTTTCCGCTATCATAAAGGCAAAATTGACCCATTTCTAACTCCGGGCACTATACCGGTGGTGTAAAGATATGCCCCAAATTCTAGAGATTGTTTGTTTCTTCAAGGGAAATGGAATCAAAAACCATTCGGGGATAAACAACAAAACCAGCGGGGGTGGGGAGCGACCTATTCCGACATGCCCAAAAATGCGGAATCTATGAGCAATTCTCTCCCTAGGGATGGGCAAGGAGCCTCCAAGCTCTCCTCCTCAAAGCGGAAGATGAAGGGGAAATAAGGGAGATAGAACGCCAGAAGATGGTGTTACTGTCCTCGCCTTGGGGGAAGAGTCCAAAGACTATCGAGTTAGGAGAAAAGGACAAAGTGGAGTGGTTTACCCCAGCGTCGACCCCCGGTGATCGGGCCAACATCATGTGAACTACGAAGTCTTGCCGACTTTCGATGGAGGTGCCTTCTGCAACATCCTCTTCAAGAAAACCCTGGACCAGCTTGTGGATTATGATGCCTATATCACCCCATCCGACCACGTCGTGAAGGGGTTTGGTGACGCTACTGTAAGGCCCACCGGGATGATCCGAAATCGAAAATGGGTCTCCACAATCGAATAAGCGGAAGTTAGGACAACTAGGTCATTAGATTTTCTAAACCGACCTTCCCTCTAAAGGCCTTTTGAGCATGAATTCGAGGCTGCGTCCTCCACTTTCTACTTTTGGGTAAAATTCCCCACCAAAAGTGGGCTGGTCGGCACCGTTAAGGGTGATCAGGTTGATGCAAGAGGTTGTTTGATTTACTCTTCGTCTCTTTTCAATTCTGCACCTACACCTGTCAAACAAATATTTGTAATGGATAGCAATGAACAAGATGGGGAATTAAATGAGAAAAGAACAAGCGAAAAAAAGAACCCTTGATGACCTCGATCCAAGAATAGGGTACGAGCCTGATGAATTCCTAATCGAGGTCAAAATCGATGATCCACGACAAGATGGCCCAAGAGCCATTCCGGGGGAAGAACTCGAGAAAGTTAGGGTAGATCCAACTCGCCCGGATCTAGAAGTCATTATCGGCTCCAAGATACCGAAGACTGAAGGGGGAAGTCATCGACTTTCTCAAAAAAGAACTCGATGTCTTCGCTGATGTCGCACAAGGACATGGTAGGGATCGACCCGGAAATTGCATCGCACCGATTCATATTGACCCATCTCGAGATGGGTTTGCCCGTAAAAGGCGGTTTGGCCCCGAGAAATATGCCTCTTTAGCTGAAGAGGTGAAGAAGCTACTGGATAATGACCTGATCATGCAGGCTGACCAGCCACAATGGGTGGCCAATGCAGTACTAGTGAAAAAGTCCAACGGGACCTAGCGGTTGTGTATCGACTTTACCGACCTCAACGAGGCTTACCCAAAAGATTTCTTTCCCATACCGCACATCGACCACCTGCTAGATAACACGACCAAGCATGAGATGATGTCGTTCATGGATGCCTTCGCAGGTTATCACCAGATAGCCATGCACGAACCAAATCGGCAACACACCTCCTTTCTGACCGAGAAAAACTTATACTGCTGGAAAAGGATGCCTTCGACCTGAAGAACGCAGGGGTAACCTACCAAAGGCTTGTCAATCATATGTTTGCTGATCAGATCGGGAAGTCGATAGAAGTCTATGTCGATGATATTGTTGTCAAGAGTTTAAAAAGGGAGGATCACCTGTCTCACCTCTTACAGACCTTCGATATCCTCAGAAAGTTCAATATGAGACTCAACCCCAAGAAGTGTAACTTCGGAGTGGAGTCGGGGAAGTTCTTGGGAAATCTGGTTCAAGAAAAATCGAGGCAAATCGGGAAGGTTAAGGCCATATCGATATGGGGCGCCCCGAAGTTCAAGCTCACGGGGTGCTGGCCGCATTAAGATGGGGACAAATGCAAGCCCATGTTCGACCACGATCCAAAAGAAAGCAAGGTTCGAGTGGACACACCGAAAAGCCATGATGCTTTTGAAAAAAAAGCAGCGAACTCAAGGATGTGAGCATATTGTCCAAACTCATCCCGGAGAGAAGTTGTTCTCAGATCTTTTTGAGCGCAATCAAGTCCGAGCCGATGGCCGATCCACCGCCCATTTACTTTGTCGGCCGGACATTGAACGAGATTTACCCATCGCTAGAGAAGCCGATACGATTAAAAAAGCGAACCATACTTTTTTTATCACCGTGTCGAGGTTCTCACTTCCCCGCCAATGCAAATGAGCTCCACCGACCGGACACTTCATTCAAATGGGACATTGAGGTTGGGCAATAAATATCAACGCACCATGACCTGAAAAGGCCTACCGCCGATTTCTTAGTGGAACTCATTCCCTTCGATTTCGGAAAAGTCTAAACGACCTTCACAAGTAGCCGGTCTTGTCTTAATGAGTCCCTATCTCATTCCGAATCATTACCTTTGATTTTCCCGAACGAATAATGAAATATGAGGCGCCATCGGCGAAAAAATGGCAATTTTGTAGGTCCATACCATCCCAACTCGTGCCCCAAGTTTCGGGGAGTACGAGGCTAGGGATGATAGGATGGCTGCCTATCGGAAATTGTAAAAACACTGCGGCTCGGGTTCGCAATGTCAAATTTCGAGAGCGTAACTTCGCGAAGTTGATCATTTCTGGCCGGGCGACCTCCGAGGGATCACCGAATATGAAGGATGTCACCATCACGACACTTTCCCACCCCTCCACCGCACAAACGATCATAACAACATTGGAGACCCGGTGTATGACACCCATCATGGAGTATTTGATAAGCGGCCTCCCCGCCACCCAATCATGTCGTTATTCTGATTCTGGGCCGCATGATACAAATGATCAAATGTATTACGCCTAAACAAGGCCAAATCATTCTTCGAGAAATACACGAAGGGGCATACAAAAACCACACTGGGGGGGAGTCGCTGGCCCACAAGACCACAAAGCAGGGATATTTTTGGCTAACCTTAAGGGCCGATGCCATCGTTTTTGCCCGCAAATGCCACAAATGTCAAATCTATGCTCCCTCCATCAAGGTCGCACCTGAAGAGCTCAAAAGCATCCTCGAAATCTTTTTCGATTGGGAATAATTGGGCCCTCCCACGGCCCCAAGATCGGTCAAGTATGCCTTGGTAGCGGTAAATTACTTCACAAAATGGACCGAGGCTGAGGCATTGGCAAATATAGACCAAGATCATGTCATCAGGTTCATATGGCTTTATCTCAGCGGGTTTTGGGTTTGAAATATCGATCATATCATGTTGGGGAATTAATTGTCCGGATCTATTCAGGGTGAATATTTAAATACAAATTTAATTCTAACAATTATTACTAGCATAAATTAATCCTATATTAATTCAAATAATAATTCAACAACAAATCATGCATATAATCAGTTCACATAAATCCTACGCATGCTGAATTACTACGGGTTTATGTGAACTAACCTCTTGGAGTGACAACCGTTGAGAAGATGGATCCCGTCCACACGAACACACCAAAAGACCTTCTCAAGTATTCCCTTATCCTTGTTCAACAATCCGGTGGAAGGAACTCGCTAACAATTTAACAAAAGGAAAAAAATAAAATTATGTTACACCACCTTTGTGGATTTCTAATTTTTCCAACACATGGAATTGCTCTTGGGGATGAAAAATTCATCCCCTATTTATAATACTAGGTGGTGGACGATTTTTGCCCTAGGAATAAGATGGGAAAATCTTTTTCATGATCTCCAAGAAATCTTGAATATATCCAATATATTCTTTTATCCATAATTAAAATATTCAATAAAATCCCACCTCCTTATATTAAGGGGTTTTTGAAAATTTCCCAATAAATAGGGAAGAAATAGGATCTTTGACTTTTCTTGAATTTTTGGGATAATCTTGTATTTCAAGAATACATATTCCATAAAATCTTTCCAAGAAAATCTTTTCTCTTTCTTCCTTTATTATTTTCGAAAATTTTGGAAAAATAAGCAACATTAATTTATTTTATTTTAAACACCTTTTTCAGTTATTGGACATTATGTTTGGGCTACTTGAGGGGCCTTTAGGAGAATTAAGATTGGACCTTCTAATGGACTTTGAATATCTAATATTGAGCCACAATATTATTCAAGCCCATAAATATTAATTAATCTCACTACATAATTAATATTGCACTATCCATCTTAACCCATATTACTGTTAATATGGCTCCCGATTATTATTTTCCGTGTTTAAGATTATCTAGCCCATTAATTAATTCAAGCCACTGAAATAGCTTTCCATTAATTAATATCTTTTGTCCTTGGTCAAGGAACGGTTCAACATTATTATCCATACGGAAAACTAATTCCACTTGCAAGATTTGGTATGATAAATCTTATGAACCTCCCAAGGGGGCAAATCGAACAAGCGTACTTGCACACGATTCTTCGTATTAAATCTTAGCAATCGCATGTGACCAGTAATATTGCCCAAATCTCATTGATTCTCTACCCGTCATAAGTCAAAGTAATAATTACTAACCACACACGATCCTATTTAAGGAACGAAGATTAAGAAATAACGAACCACTGAGGTCTAATTCTTCCTAATTCAAAGGTCAAGAATTTATTATCCTCAGAGGTCCTATTCAAAGCATCACCATGCACTAGTGTAATCTATTGGTCAAGACAAGCCAATCCGAGCCCTTACGCTTCAACCTTTCACGATGGATTGTTCATTTCCATCTAGGTCATGAATAAGCGTACTTTTTAGTTACAAGGACCGTTAATTTAATCTTCCGTGATCCGGTATCACTAAATTAACTACAATGTAACACGATCGCTTTATTGAACAATTATGCAAAGAAATATATGTAATATTCAATGATATTTAAAAATAATTTATTTCAAATAAATAATTTAAATTTTAATACAAAGTAAAAGCATACTTTCCAAAGATAACCCCATCAATCTCCCACTTATACTCAAAGTCTCGCTTTCAAGTATACTACAAGATGTCTCTCGTATAGTTCCTAATCGTGACATCTAATGTCACCTACACGAACCCCATAATATCTCCCACTTATACTCAAAGTAGATTGGCAAATCGGTCTTGACACCCATTCCTTTCACATGTCTCTCGAATGTGTTACGAGGTAGACCCTTTGTGAATGGATCTCGCTAGGTTGTCTTCCGATGCGATCTTTGCCACCTCTATATCTCCTCTCTTAACGATTTCTCGTATAAGATGGTATTTCCTTTCAATGTGTTTGTTCTCTTGGTTCCCTTGAATTTGCAATCGCCCATACACAAAATTGTCTTGGGTCAAATCAACTACATCCAAGTCCACTAGGAAGTTCTTGAGCCAAACCGCTTATTTCGCTACCTAGCAGCAACTACGATTCGGCTTCCATGGTAGAATCCAATTCTCGCTAAAATATCATGGCTCCTCCCCCCAAACACACTACCGGCCAAGATTTTCCGAATCTAAGTCCGGTTGGAAATCTAAAACCGATGAGGATTAGACTGTCGATGATAAACTAACATTCTATCCCGGTTCTTTTTTCGATACTTTCAAAATGTTCTTAATCTATCTGTCGATTCTTTTTCTGGATTACTTTGATATCTTACCACCATGCCAACGGCAAAGCAGATATCAAGTCTCGTGCACAACATTGCATACATAAGGCTTCCGACAGCCGAAGCATAAGGAATACCTTTCATGTCATCTATCTCTTTTTGTGTCTTAGGGCACATTGTCTTGATAGATGGATTCCATGCCCGAAAGGTTTTCTTAGAGTCCTGCATCTTTGAATTGTTTCAAGGCGGGTCTATATATGAAGCTTACGATAAGCCTATCATCATTTTCTTGCGATCTCGAGTGATCTTGATCCCAAGGATGTGCCCTGCTTCCCCTAAGTCCTTCATATCAAATTGTTTTGAAAGGAATGCCCTTACGTCTGACAGCACCTTTACATCGTCACCGATGAGCAGAATGTCATATACGTATAGTACTAAGAATACCAATTCAGTTCCGACACGCTTCTTGTACACACAACTTTCGTATTCATTTTGATAAAACCCATAAGACTTTATTACTTGATCAAAACATTGGTTCCAAGCTCTGGATGCTTGTTTGAGTCCATAAATTGACTTCTTGAGCTTGCAAACTAGGTGTTCTTGGCCTTTTTCAATGAAGCCCTGGGGTTCTTGCATATAGATCTCCTCTTCAAGACTTTCGTTAAGGAAAGCCGTCTTGACATCCATTTGCCAGATTTCAAAGTCGAGATGCACAGCAATCGACAAGAGAATTCGGATGGACTTGAGCATTCTTCAGGTGAAAGGTTTCCTCATAGTTGATCCCTCTTTTCGAGTATAACCTTTCAAAAGCCTAGCCTTGAAGGTTTCCACCTTCCCGGCGTCCAATACCCACTTGCGACCAATGGGTTTGACCCCATTAAGTGGTTCGACTAGCTCCCCACACTCTGTTATGATCCATAGAACCCATTTTGGATTCCATTGTTGTTTGCCAAGAAACCGCATCCTTGTCTTGGATTGCCTCGTCGTAAGTCCATGGGTCTGATTCATCTTGACCGGGGACTAAGTCCGAGGACTCTCCTACCCCCATGAATCTCTTGGGTTGTCTCACAACCCTCCCACTAAGTCGAGATTTCGGTTGTGTAAGTGTGTCGTTTGGTATGTCATCTTGTGCAGTTGGCACTGAGGTTAGCCCTCTAAGCTCATTTAAGGTAATCTTTCTTCTCAAATATAGTCTTCTTCCAAAAATCTAAAGTGGGTGCTAATTACCACCTTTTGATCCTCGGGACCATAGAACATATACCCCTTTTTTTCCCTCGGGGTAACCTTATAAACAAACCTTTAATTATCGAGGATCCAATTTTTCGGCTTCCTTGTCCAACACGTAGGCCAAACACCCCCAAATTCTCATGTGTCTCAAACTGGGCTTGCGCACGGTCCACAATTCTTTGGGAGTTTTGGGAACCGATTTGGATGGCACCAAGTTCGAATATAAGTCGTTGTTTCAAGGCATGATCCCGAAGACTTGGGTAGATCCGATAACTCATCATTGATCTAACCATTTCCAAAAGAGTTTTGTTTCTTCGCTCTGCAACTCCGTTTTGTTGAGGGGTTCCTGGTGCAGTTAGCTGGGATACAATCCCTTCATCGACAAGTAGTTCAAAACTCATCGCCGAGGTAACACTCACTCGGATCGTAGAGACTTGATACGTTTTTCCCTATGATTCTCTGCTTGAGCCTTAAATTCTTTGAATTTATCAAAGGTCTCAGATTTATGCTTCATAAGGAAAATGTAACCGTACCTTGAGTAATCATCAATGAAGGTGACGAAATACTCATAACCTCCTCTTGCTTTGATTGACATTGGACCACATACGTCTGTGTGAATGATTTCTAACACGTCTTTGGATCTATTCCCCTTGGCTCCGAATGCCCTCGTGGTCATTTTACCCTCCAAGCATGATTCGCAAGTTGGGATTGGTTCAACCCGGAGAGACTCCAATGAACCATATTCTACCAACCTTTGAATCCTTTTTGGATTAATATGTTCCAATCTAAGATGCCATAGAAGTGTCTCGTTCACGTCTGATGAACGTTTTCTTTTATTAAAAATAGTTGATGTGTTATAGGATGCATTTCGTGAGTGGTGTGCATAGTTAATTGTATAGAGATTGTTCAACAACGTTCCATGATAGATAAATTTATCATAAAGAGAAATGGTAACAACTTTATCAAAAGTAACCGAATATCCATCAAGGTAGAGTTTAGAAACCGAGATTAAATTCTTTCTAAAACTAGAAACGTAAAGAACATCTCTTAAAATTAAAACTCTATCTTCAAAAGACAGGTGCACTTCTCCCACTGCTTCAGCTGCCACTCTCATAGCATCGCCCAGTGTGATGTGGATCTCACTCTCACTAAGTTGCCGGGTCCGCTTGAACCCCTGTAAAGTGAAACAAACATGATTAGTGAATCTCGTATCCACCACCCATAAATGGGAGGCATACGCCGCTAAACAAGTTTCAACAACTAGTGCGTGAGAATTACCTTTCTTTCCATTCATTTTGGGTTTGGAACAGGCTGACCTCCAATGTCCTTTTTCACCGCAGTTGAAGCACTTCCCCTTAGCCGGCTTACTCACTCCTTGACCTCCCTTTTCCTTGCCCTTGATAAACACTTGAGTTCACTTGCTTGTGGCTTTTGTCCCTTTTCTTTTTCTTACAACCCTTTGGCCTAGAAGAAGAAGAGGGTCCATTTGCCACCAAGGTTTGACTCTTTTGCCTCAATATCGCCTCTGCCGAGACCAAAGCTTGCAACAGGTTAGGCATCGAGAACTTCTGATTATTCATTTGGTAGTTCAGCCTGAACTGTTCAAAACTTTTCGGCAGAGAATGGAGCACGAAATCGATTTGGGTCTCGATGTCGTATTCAGCGCCAAGAACCTCAAGTTTATTAAGGTGAGCCATCATCTGGAGAACGTGCTCCCTAACGGGAGTTCCCTCCACCATTTTCATAGAGAGCAAGTCCCTCATGTTGATCTGATGAGCCACATGGTTCTGATGTTGAAACATCGCTTAAAGACTAGTCATGATGTCTGCAGCGGTCTCAACGTTTTGGTGTTGGTGTTGCAACGATCGACATTGAAGCCAAAGATGGTACACTTTGCCATTTCGTTGAACGCCCCCGGTCGAATACTCTTTCTTAACTTAACCGCTTTAGTTGACTCATCATTTGGCTTTTCTGATTTAGGTGTAGTGAGAACCCAGTTATGGCTTTGTGCAGTGAGGACAATAGTAAGTTTACGATTCCAATCAACGAAGTTTTCACCAGTAAGCAAATTGTCTTTAAGTATATTGAACAAATGGATTAAAAGGTTGTGACATCTTTGACTCGAATACATAACAATTTGTATAAGCACAAATATATCACAAGTTTCGATCACATGTATCATATTAAAATCTAAAAAATATGAACATGCATCACCCAACATCTCAAAATAGTTTAAATAAGCCCACGTGGGGTGGGTCATTATTTAAACACATTCAAAAGCAAAGTTACAAACAAGAAACAAGTTACAAACCTTTAATATCCAGATTAATAGTTGGCTCCCACTTGACCAATATAAAATTGGCAGGACTTGGGGAAGTATATGCATATCAATTTTATACCTAAGTAATAACCATGATTAAATCTGAAATTATTACTTTGCTTTGAACGAGCCTCGTGGGGGAGGGTCATCGCCGCCACTAATAATAACCCACAATCATCCTTACGAATTTATTCATGTGAAATCTATCTTTTGTCAAAGAAATTTCTCCAAAATAATCCACAAATAAATAAATCATGGAGGTCAAAATTAATTCAATTTTATTATCCTAAATAAAATTGTCAATTAATTGTTTAAACATACTTAGTCATTTCCGTAGGTGAGATTTTTTCGTTCTTGCAATTTCTCATGCAAACACATTTAATAAAGCACAAGAAAACTCAACAATAAATCAAGCAAAATAGAAAAATAAACATATTGGGCACAAATTATACAATTGTCATGGTTTGATTTTTTCTTGGCTTGATTTTGAAGAAACGCTGCCTTGAATTTCTCCCACTCGATCGTCTCTCGAAAAGAACTCCGCTCAAACGCCACGCCACGCTTCATAGCCCGAAATCGATACAATCGGTTCCCCCCTCGGCGAGGATCAGAGATGCTCCTAGGCACAATGAAACATCGCCCAGCGGTGTCGGCGGCCTCAGCGAGCATCGGCCTCAGCCGAGTTCGGCGAGTGCCGCCACAAGGCCCCGTGTTGGCGTGTCAAGACCTTTGCCTCGCCAAGCGCGCAAGCCGCAGCAGCAGGCCCGATGCCCGTGCGGCTCCGCCGTCTCCGCCGTCGCTTAGCTTCGTCTTAGCAATGTCCACGCCACGCTCCAGCGTGCCTCCCTTGAAATATGTCTTCGTTCCGGGTCTTTTTTAATTTCTCATCTCCGTCTTCGTCTTCGATCAGGTTACAATTTATTTAACGAACAAATAAATACACCTTAAATCTAGACTAGTATATTTCATTGAACAAATCAAATAGCCTAATCTATGAAAAAAAAAAATTTGAATCGAGTCGAATTAAAACCATTCATACGCATGAAATAAATAAACACATTAAATACCATGACAATTGGATACCTGCAAAAAAAGATCTAGTAATTCTACTATCCAATTTCAAATTTAATGAAAATTAATTAAATTATAATTTAAAATTCAGAGCCCCAAACCGAGGCTCTGATACCAGTTGTTGGGAATTAATTGCCCGGATCTATTCGGGGTGAACATTTAAATACAAATTTAATTCTAACAATTATTACTAGCATGAATTAATCCTATATTAATTCAAATAATAATTCAACAAGAAATCATGCATATAATTAGTTCACATAAATCCTACGCATGAGGAATTACTACGGGTTTACGTAAACTAACCTCTCGGAGTGACAACCGTTGAGAAGATGGATCCCGTCCACACGAAAATACCAAAAGACCTTCTCAACTATTCCCTTATCTTTGTTCAACAATCCGGTGGAAGGAACTCGCGAATAATTTAACAAAAGGAAAAAAATAAAATTATGTTGCACCACCTTTGTGGATTTCTAATTTTTCCAACACATGGAATTGCTCTTGGGGATGAAAAATTCATTCCCTATTTATAATACTAGGTGGTGGACGATTTTTTTACTAGGAATAAGATGGGAAAATATTTTTCTTGATCAACAAGAAATCTTGAATATATCCAATATATTCTTTTCTCCCTAATTAAAATATTCCATAAAACCCCACCTCCTTATATTAAGGGGTTTTCAAAATTTTCCCAATAAATAGGGAAGAAATAGGATCTTTGACTTTTCTTGAATTTTTGGGATAATCTTGTATTTCAAGAATACATATTCCATAAAATCTTTCCAAGAAAATCAAGAAAATCTTTTCTCTTTCTTCCTTTATTATTATCGAAAATTTTGGAAAAATAAGCAACATTAATTTATTTTATTTTAAACACCTTTTTCAGTTATTGGACATTATGTTTGGGCTACTTGAGGGGCCTTTAGGAGAATTAAGATTGGACCTTCTAATGGACTTTGAATATCTAATATTGAGCCACAATATTATTCAAGCCCATAAATATTAATTAATCCCACTACATAATTAATATTGCACTATCCATCTTAACCCATATTACTGTTAATATGGCTCCCGATTATTATTTTCCGTGTTTAAGATTATCTAGCCCATTAATTAATTCAAGCCACTGAAATAGCTTTCCATTAATTAATATCTTTTGTCCTTGGTCAAGGAACGGTTCAACATTATTATCCATACGGAAAACTAATTCCACTTGCAATATTTGGTATGATAAATCTTATGAACCTCCCAAGGGGGCAAATTGAACAAGCGTACTTGCACACGATTCTTCGTATTAAATCTTAGCAATCGCATGTGACCAGTAATATTGCCCAAATCTCATTGATTCTCTACCCGTCATAAGTCAAAGTAATAATTACTAACCACACACGATCCTATTTAAGGAACGAAGATTAAGAAATAACGAACCACTGAGGTCTAATTCTTCCTAATTCAGTGCTGAAGAATTTATTCTCCTGTAGGTCCTATTCAGTGCATCAGTCATGCACTAGTGTAATCTATTGGTCAAGACAAGCCAATCTGAGCCTTACACTTCAACCTTTCATGATGGATTGTTCATTTCCATCTAGGTCGTGAATAGCATACTTTTAGTTACAAGGGACTGTTAATTTAATATTCTGTGATCTGGTATCACTAAATTAACTACAATGTAACACGTACTGTTTATTGAACAATTATGCAGTAAATATATGTAACATTCAATGATATTTAAAGCACCAGTGATAAATAATTTATTTCAGTAAATAAGACAGAAATTCAGTTTGGTTATACAAGTAAAAGCATACTTTCCAGTATAACCCCAACATATCAGACAATGGAAAGCAGTTCGACTGTATTAAGGTCGATGCCTTCTTCAGAAAGTGGAGGATCACAAAGTTGTTCTCTACCCCATACCACCCTCAATCAAACGGTCAGGTCGAGGATGTGAACAAAATCATAAAGCACACGCTCAAGGCCAAGATCGAGGGGGGAAAACGAAAATGGGCTAGCGAGCTCCCAGATGTGCTGTTGGCATACAGAACGATCTGTAGAAATTCAACGGGCGAAACCCCTTACTCGCTAGCCTTCGGAACTGAGGCGGTTGTTCCTGCGGAAATTGACCTCCCGACCCTCCGAACTAGCCAGGTCACTTTTGATCATAATGATGAGGCATTGGAAAGAAACCTGGACCTGCTCGAAGAAAAGCGGTTGGAGGCTAACAAGAGAAATGCTAGATATAAGCAGAGGTCGGAGAGATATTACAACTCTAAGGTGCGACTTCGACGTTTCAAGGTCGGAGACCTAGTGCTTAAAAAGATACTCGGAGACTCAAAAGGTACCCTCGGTCCAAACTATGAGGGCCCATTCCAGATATCGAAAGTCATACCGAATGGGGCATACGAGCTCGAGAAAGCGGATGGGACCAAGGCCCAATACACATGGAATGCAACTCATCTAAAGAAGTACTATCAATAGATTTACACCTTTGTACTGATCACATCGTTGTAAACAAATACTTTTGGTAACATTAATTCTCTATTCTGTTCAAAAGAAAAAATTCCTATGTGTAGAAACCAAGCGGGTTGCACAAAAAACATATGATCAAGGAAATGCGAGCCACATGAAAGACATGATCGATAACATGCAGGTCGCATGAAAGACATGATCGATAACATGCAGGTCGCATGAAAGACATGACTGATAACGTGTGAACCCAAGGTATGACTCTAGAAATACTGGAGGCGAGATCGCCACCCCAGCGGTGCAGTCATTCCCCAACTTTGTAAGACGACTACGCAAATGTCCAAGAAACAAGTCGCATAGAAAATAAGACGACAAGGACTAAGCAAAAATCTTATAAGGAAATCGAGTCAGCACAAAAGGGAATTAATAAGGAGAATTTCATTAATAAAGACCCGGAGGTCGGGGAGAACCCCATTACAATAGACCCGGAGGTCGGCAAAAGGAAGCATTCAAATACAATACAAGCGACTTGGTCTATAATACGGAGCTACTCGAGCTAGAGACTTGGTCTATACTACGGAGCTACTCGAGCTAATGACCCTCTGATACGAAGGAGGTCGCTGAGGAAGATGCTACAAAACTATCAGAAAAGGATGCTTTAACATCCGAGAAGTGTCAGATGCTGCAATGAGACCTCTCGCGTTAAATGAACACGAGTGTCATACATGTGGTGCAAAAAATTCAAGGGATTGTGAAGGGCATTTTGGCTTGATCGGATTCGCATATACAATACTAAATCCATGCATGTCAGAAAATGACCATCACCACTAATCCCGTCATCACGATCGGCACCCAAAACACAGAGGGCCCTGGGCACCTCCATCACCGCGGCGGTAGAACCGCCACCCGGGTGGTAGCACAACTTGGCAATGGCCGTATATTCATCCTCCGATGAAGGGAAGACCAGAGCCGGGGGGAACTCAGGGATGCACTGAATGCCGAAAGCCGCGAGTAAAGAGCAGGAGAAACTGGTTACCGGAGGGGGCCCTAAAATAGGGGGTTCATCGGAATCGCCCATAACCAAAGCTTGGGGATGATAAGTGGGGGGATCAGAGGAGATAATGCGTGTTATACATCTTAAAATCCCGCCCTATAAAGAAACCAGCGCCACATGAGCAGCGTTTGGGCAGTACGCGACTTCTGGTCGGTCTAACTTACGGCGCCCGACGCCACCAAATACCCAGGCCATCATTGCGGATCTATCACACGTCAAGCCGATTCGGAGAATCGAGGCAATGGTTCGCCTCCCCGAGGATGAGATTGCGGTGTAGGCACACTTCCCGAGTCCGACCTGTCAGAAGTTGATAAAAAATGCGAGTTCAAGTCAAGGCCCCAAGGCGAGCTTGCGACCTCGACTTGGGGGGATGAAATATGGGAGTTTTATTTTACAATAAGATAAACACCAAACACCAGACGAGATGAAAAATGAAATGACGACTTCCATTGATAAAAGACCCAAAGGTCGGGGGGTAGTACATCGCAAATCAAAGCCCGAAGGCTGGTACAATTATAAAAGAAAAATAAAGAGTGAGTAGTAAGGCTACAACTTCAATCTTTCTCGGCCAGGGCAGTTGAGGGCGGGGTATTGACCGTCCCAAAAGAAGGCTCCTGCTGGGTAACCTCCAGTGGATCGACCTTCGAGCTTGATATCTTCTCCACAATGGGCTCGGAAGGCATGTCGACAGCCGGGGGAACGTCCTCCGACCCCGGCATCTCCTCCCCGATGGGCTCGGTGGGAGCGACAACAGCAGGAGGAACGACCTCCGAGCTCACCAATTCCTCCACCAAGGGCTCGGAAGGTGTATCTATCGGAGAGTCGGGGAGAGGGCGCACGATCTGCCTTGGGTCTGGAAAGAACGAGAGATCAACGCCCATATCCTCCAAGTCTTGGATATCTCAAAGAAAACGTCGGGGCGCAAAAAGTCCTTGAGATCGGTAACCAGCCCAGTAAGGTAGCCAGAAGGGTTTGCCTGATGACAGATTCGGATGGCACCCACAAAGGCCATCACGTACGCAAAATTAACGTTCATCTCTTGAAAAGAAGGGCCTCCACACGGCTCCCTTCGGGATGTCCGCCCGGCCGCCCTCCTCCTCCGCTGAATGTCTTGACTTCGGCACATGGCCACCGGGCGACTTGACCTCTCTCCTGTAGAACTCCAGCTCAGCCAGGATACCCTCGAGGGTCAAGATCTGCAGAAGGTGCTCCGCTTTGGCTTTCTCCAGCCCCTTTTGGGTCTCGGCCGGCAACCACCAAGGAGATGTCGGAGAAATCCTCTCCAAATAAAAGGCCGCCTCAAGGTGTGGACCATGGAACCGTTGCCCATCATCTTACGGAAGTTGGCATTGTTTGAAGAGATGTGGCACAGCCACTTTCTTTGGGAAGCTCGACCCGATGGAGAGGAGGGCTTGATCATCGGTGGGGGTATTAGTTCAGTACGCAAAAGAGGCGGTCAATATGAAAGAGGTCATGCAAATCGTATCTGAGAACCGTTCACGACTCCTCCTCGGACCTAAGAAGGAGTCATCATAAAAATACCTCTCCTCCGAAAGGGCAGGCCCTCGCGAACCGGCCGGGAGGAGGGGGGCGGGCTAACGAAAGGGGACTCCATCTTTCTTCCCTGTGATTTTAGACTCGAAATCTCCTCCTCACTTTCTTCTAAGTATGCCCGAAGTCGAGTCGACCCCTGCCTTCCTCTTCTGCTTTGTCGGTAGTAGAGACCCGGTAGGGGCCCAGAGCTTGGAAACGGCGAATGAGGCCACCAGTCACCTCATTTTTCCCAGAACGGATCTCTTGCGGGAGGCCATGACGTCCGTAGGAGGCTTACGGCAGTAAACGGGGATGTTTGGAATTGCAAAAATGTTGGAAGAAAAGCCAATCAGTCAGGTCGACACCGAAAAGTGTAATAAGCATGAAGTAAAAAAAAGGGAACTTACACCCTGGCGTGGTAATTATACGGGCGGCGTTGAAGTTGGTCAAGCTCCGTTGTTCAAAAGCCCACGTCCCGCCACTTCGATGGAGTGTTTGCCTACGATATCAAATACCTCTTTGAAGTCCCAATAAAGGTCAGCAGTAGTGGGTGTGAAAACTGTAAAAGAAAAGGAGAATTAGATCAGTACAAGTATCTAAGTCGGAAAGAAGGCGAAACTCACCATATGGTCGAATCCGATTGGCATAATCGGTTGGGACAATGATGGGCAATGTGCTCGAGGGTCCACAGACTCCCACCCCGATGAAACCACCATTTATAATGCCACCCTCAATATTAATTGGGATCCCGCCACGCGCTCCCGTCTCTCTACGAGTCAAGACGGCGTTATAATCTTGGCCCGATGGATGGGCGTCATCATATAAAGCCACCCTCACCCGGGTTGAAGTCGACGCAACCCGCCCGCCCAAACGATCATTGTGTAGAAAGAATGTAACTCCATCCATTAGGAGGATCCGGTCGGCTCGATTCCAAGCCACCAGTAGGTGGGAGATCACTGGGTGAAGCGGGAACCGGATCCTGGCCTCCATTGTTTGCTCATTGACCGCGATCATCCCGGGTGGTGGCTGGTCGGAGCTTTCGTCAGGGGTCGCCCCATAAAAATACACATCCCGGGACTTTGTAAAAAGCGGCGGAGGGATTACGAGCGAAAAATCGGTGAGAACCGACCTATTTTTGTCATGAGATGCCACCATCCGACTTTACCGACTCCCTAAGTCGCAAATGGGGAGGGATGAAAAAGTGATAGTCAAAAGTCGCCAGTAGGCCCCATATTTCGGGCCAAAGAAGGCCCGGGCCTCTCCTCCTCGATAGGGCTCCAGTGGAGGAACTCGGTTCCAGGGTAGGAATGTGTGTTATTTCTTCCAACTCCCTCAGGAACTGGTCATCATCATCTCCGTGGTGATCCCGGCCAGCGTCGGAGGCGCCATCGGTCGGAGGCATTGTGGGGTTAGGAGCAGCGGTCTCATTTTGGCTACGGCGGTACAATTCAGCGATCCCCGCGTTGTCATTGTCAGAAGGTGAAGAAACCATGAACGGAGGGGGTGCAGGGGCTGATCTGGAGCCGGATGCCATTGAAGTGAAATGGGGAAAAAACGGTTACCTGGAAAGCAGCTGGGTCTCTGAAGGATAGCCGGAATAACAGACGCAGAAGCTCGAATCTATTGAGTTTTGGAAGGGCGGGGGGACAAAAATATAAATTCGAACTTTCGAGGGCCCCCGCAAAAATTAAGGTTCCAGCAAAATCGTAGGAAGCACACCCATCATTCTTTTTATTTAAATAAATTTTGACCATCATTACAATCTTAAAACCGAAACAAAACCGAGATACCATACAACTCCCCAAGGACGAGGGTTTGACTCGGGTACAGGTCCCTAGATCGACTTTCCATAGATCGGCAAATGTCAATGATTCAAGACAAGATCCCAGAGCAAGCTTGCGATCTCATCTTGAGGGGCAATTGTTGTAGGGAGAAATAACCCGTCTTGGTGTAAACCGAGAACTGGACCGTCCTATGGTTAGCACATTATCCGACTTTATCCAGCTGGAGCAAGACTTGAAGCTACTTCGGGAGATTGGTAAGTCGCTAGAGGTGTGGGAAGTTGCGCAGGTCGCAGAGGCGGCTTGGTATAGCAAAGAGGTCGCGGAGCGACTTGAAAGAACCTGGAAGTCGGGACCGACTAGGTCTCGAGTTCAGTTGAAGATAAACATGGAAAAGATTCGGGTAGTTAGTGAGGCAGATTTCTCGGGACATAACCAGGGTAAGTGTATCTGTGAGTGCGACTTGCGGGGCAAGAAAGGGAATCCAAGCCCAGCGGTTTAAACCCTAGGTTGGTCCACGGGAAGAAGCCCACGAAGATTGTAACCCTAGATACATGTCTATAAATATAACTTGTAATGTACTCTGTAAAGGATCGAAACCTTAGTATCCTAGGCATAAATAATACAGTAAATAATCCTGGCTTGGTGCCCCAAGACGTAGTCTATTTCTAGGATGAATTGGGTAATCAAATCATGTGTCATTTATTGCTTTCGCTATCATATTGAACGGAACTTATCAAAAGTACTTGTTTGTTCGTCGGTAATCAAACCGGGTACAACAAGACAAGATCAGGTATCTTGCTATCAACCAAAAGTCCTTCTCAAGTATTCACAAGTCCTTGCTCAACAACCTTGGTGGAAGGTTCTCCAATGAACAATTATAGAACAAAGGAAAAATAAATAAATTGTTGCACCACCTTTGTGGATTTCTAATTTTTCCAACTCATGGAATTGTGTTGGGGATGAAAAACTCATCCCCTATTTACAATAGAGGGGGAACAAAAATTTGGGGCAAAATAGGGTTAGAAAAGATATTTTCTTGATCTCCAAGAAATCTTGAATATATCCCAAATATTCTTCTTTCCATCTGTATTTTTCCACAAAAATCTCACACCCTTATTTATCCTAAATTTTCGAAAATAATAGGGAGATTTGCAAGATTGGATCTTTCTTGAATTTATGAGATATTCTTGTATTCCAAGAATACATATATTTTTCCATAAAATCTTTCCAAGAAAATCAAGAAAATATTTATTCTCTTTTATTTCTATAAATTTTTGAAAAATACAATTAAAGAAACAAAGTGGGAGATTTCTTGAATTTATGGGATAATCTTGTATTGCAAGAATACTTATCTCCTTTCCATAAAATCTTTCCAAGAAAATCATTCTCCCTCTTTTTCTCTAATATTATTGAAATAAAGGAAAAATATGCAACAAAAATATTTAATTTATTTTAAACACTTTTTCATTTATTGGACTTTAATTTTGGAGCCACTTGAGGGGCCTTTAGGAGAATTAAGATGGACCTCCCAACGAACTTCTGAATTCCAATATTGAGCCACAATATAATTCAGCCCATTAATATTAATTAATTTCACTATATAATTAATATTGCACTATCCATCTCAACCCATATTACGGTAATATGGCTCCCGATTATTATTTCCCGTGTTTAAGATTATTTTATCCATTAATTAATTAAGCCACTGAAAAGCTTTATATTAATTAATATATTTATCCTTGGAGTAAGGACAACTCAACATTATTATCCATCTGGGAAAATTAATTAAAGATCTGGTATGATAAAGGTTTTAATCATCAAGAGACTTCCAAGCACACGATTCAACTCAACATTCATTTGTAATATTCAAATTAATATTAATTATAGGTTAAATCGACGTTAATTATTCTATTCCATTATAAATTTGCAATAAATATATATAACATTCAATCATATTTAAAGCAAATGATAAATAATTTATTTCAAGAATAAGATGTTTAATACATAGGTTATATAAAGTAAAAACATAATATCTTTCAAGACGTTGTTTAAGCCAATAGATTGTTGGATGACGCTAAGTTGGTATATCAACTTGTCTTACGACAACCCTCCCCATTAATCTCTCGTTTCTGGACAACCCTCCTACATATTTAAAGCAGATAATTTATTTCCAATAAGTGTTTGACGCATAGGTTAATATCAACTTTCACGTACATTTGGTATAGGTGTTTGCCCCTCTTAATTTATCTAAGGTAATCTTGTTGGGGTTATAATATCAAAGTTTGATTTTTGCCTTGTATAACCTTGTGTATTAAACACTTATTTAACCTAAATAAATTATTTATCAAATAAATTATTTATCACCGCTGTTTTTAAATATGATTGAATGTTATATATATTTATTGCAAAATGCTTCATAGAATATCACATGTTACATTGTAGTTGACGTGGTGATACGAGATCACAGAAGATCACGTTAACAGTCCCTTGTAAATAAGTGTGTGTTTCACAAACTAGATAGATCTGCATAATCTATTGGTAGAAGTTGATGTGTAAGGCTCAGATTGGCTTGTCTTGACCAAGAGTTTACACTAACAAGATTTGATGCTACCCCTTCGAGAGGATAAACTCATTCGCTTACTTATGGGATGAAGAGTTAAACCTCGGTAACATTCTTAATCTCTGTATTTAAGGATTAGGTGCGATTAGTAATTATTGCTTTTGACTTATAATGGGAAGAGAATCACTGCGACTTCGATACCCTATATCTTGGGCAATAATATTAATTACATGACATTTGCTAAATTAATACAGAGAATCGTGTGCTTGGATAGTCTTGCATGATTAGTCTCCTTGGTGGGCTCAGAACCTTTATCATACCAAATCTTGCAAGTGTAATTAATTTTCCGGTATGGATAATAATGTTGAGATGTCCTTACTCCAAGGATAAAGATATTAATTAATATAAAGTTTTTCAGTGACTTAATTAATTAATGGACAAAATTATCTTAAACACGGAAAATAATAACTGGGAGTCATATTACCGTAATATGGGTTGAGATGGATAGTGCAATATTAATTATATAGTGGAATTAATTAATATTAATGGGCTGAATAATATTGTGGCTCAATATTGGAATCCAGAAGCTCATTGGGAGGTCCATCTTAATTCTCCTAAAGGCCCCTCAAGTAGTCCAATTGAAGTCCATTAAATAAAAGGTGCATAAATAAATTAAATATCATGTTGCTATTTTTCCTTGCATTTTTCGAAAATAATTAAAGAAAAGGGGAGAAGGATTTTCTTGAAAAGATTTTATGGAAATGAGATAAGTATTCTTGGAATACAAGATTATCCCATAAATTCAAGAGATCTCCCACTTGGCCTCCTTAATTGGAATTTTCGAAAATTAAGGGAATAAGAAGGAAGAAAAGATTTTTTTGATTTTCTTGGAAAGATTTTATGGAAAAAGATATGTATTCTTTGGAATACAAGAAAGATCCAATCTTGAAAATCACCTACTTATTTTTTCGAAAATATGGGTAAATAAGGGTGTGAGATATTTGTGGAAAAATACACATGGAAAGAAGAATATATGGGATATATTCAAGATTTCTTGGAGATCAAGAAAGATCTTTCCTAACCTTAAATTAGCCCAAATTTTCGTCCAAACCCCTTGTTATAAATAGGGGTGAATTTTTCATCTCCAACACAATTCCATGTGATGGAAATATTAGAAATCCACAAAGGTGGTGCAACAAATTATTTAATTTTCCTTTGTTTTATAATTGTTCATTGGAGAACCTTCCACCAAGGTTGTTGAGCAAGGTTTTGGGAATACTTGAGAAGGACTTTTGGTTGGTTGCCAGATACTTGATCCTGCATGTCTCAGACCGTCTCTCCAGCAGGTACGTTTACGTAAACTCCTAGAAATTCCGCATGCTAGGGTCATTTATGTGTTTTATTATTTGCATGTTGTTGTTGGATTGATTATTATTTGAATTCACGTAGGTAAATTCATGGTAGTAATAATCGTTAACTTAAATTTGTATTTATGAGGTCATCCCGATAGATCGTGGCATATAGTATCCCAACAACTGGTATCTGAGCCCTGGTTCGGGCTCTGATCTTTTAAACTGTAATTTAAATTGTTGTTCATTAAAATTAAAATTGGATAGTAGAATTGTTAGATCTGTTTTGCAGGTATTCAATTGTCATGGTATTTTAATGTGCTTTATTTACATGCAAATAATTTATTGGTTTTTAATTCGATTCGTTCGAATTCTTTTTGCCTCATGAGAAAATCCACGAGTAGATTAGAATTTATTTGATTTGTTCAATGTAATAGACTAGTCTAGATCTAGGTTTATTTATTTTTATAAATAAATTATAACCGGATCGAGAACGAAGGCGGACACAGAGAATTAAAGACTGGACTAAAACTGTGCGCAGGCAGCGTGCGTCGCGCGAAACATGGCAAGGGAGGCACGCGCGTGACGCAAATGCTTGCAGGTGCACACGGGCACGGGGCGCGGCTAGGGCAGGAGCGTCGGGTGGGATCAGATGCATGGGCGCACGCACGACGTGCGCAGTGACGTGCACAGGCGGGCAGGAGCACACGGCGCGCGCATCACCTGGGCGATGTGTAACCCCCCGTTTCTAGAATGAAGCCCTTTGCAACTTAAAACACTCTAGATCCAGTTTACCACTTTAGTGAACGTAGTGTATGAGCCTAAAAATTTCTTTTAAAATAAAACAATAAAGCTTAGACTAACATTTCGCGGCAGAAAGTAAAGTAAGCTTGAACATCAATAAGATTAAAGCGTGGAGAGTCATTTAATACATACATCAAGAATTAAGGTAGAATTATAAATTTGACAATCTTGTAAAGACGCATAATCAACTTAACAATTTCGAAAGATAATGCGACCTGATTTTAAAAAGACTTCATCATAGTATTAATAGTAATAACTTGATAAATACGGGAAGCTTCGTGTCTACAGCAAACTCCGGCCCCTCTCGATCATATCCTGAAAACATAAAACTGTTGGGGTGTGAGATAAAAATCTCAGTGGATGACATGTACGCTGTTACACAGATTAGCAGTATCCTAGTATCAATTATACCATATATACATAATGTATGCAGGAGTTTTTCATGCCCATACGTATTCATGATGACTATTATGTCGTAGGTATGCACGAGTTGATCATGCCCATACCGATATTCATGTCGACACAATGGTCGTAGTATCATAGCGGCTTACTAATACCGCGTATTCATGATATTCATATCAACTATTATGTTGTAGGTACGCACGAGTTTCAGATGCCCATACCCTTAGGTACGCATACCATATTCATGTAAATTATTATGTTGTAGGTACGCACGAGTTTCTGATGCCCATACCATATTCATGTCAAATTATTATGTCGTAGGTACGCACGAGTTTCTGATGCCCATACCCTTAGGTACGCATGAGTTTCTGATGCCCATACCATATTCATGTCGACTATTATGTCGTAGGTACGCACGAGTTTCTGATGCCCATACCCTTAGGTACACACGAGTTTCTGATGCCCATACAATATTTATGTCGACACAGTGGTCGTAGTATCATAGCGGCTTACTAATATTGCATAGTCATGGGACCCAGAGGTCTTTAATTTTGTAAAATTTTACATAAAGATAACCATAGAATACACTAACAGTCCATGTAACATTAACAACTGCAATACAGTTAGTGTCACACACCTTTTGAACTTTTAAAGTAAAGTTAAACTCTTTGAAAAAAACGCAGGATGAGAGCGAAACGTGGACGTCCGAGTTCTAGCCACACTTCACCTAGCACAGTTTCATAGTTTAGTCTTATTAAAAAATCATTAAGTTTTATCGAAGATTCATTCGTAAGTTTAACGGGGACGTTAAGCTCCATTCCTTAGGGTTTTCACATTCAAAACATACACATAAGCATATCATTCACAAGTAACCACATAAGTATAGGGAGTTGACTTCTAAGGATTTGATTGAACAAGTATTTCCATTTACCGAAAATAACCCAACGGTTTTTTTTTGCAAACAATCTTTTAAAAATACTTTGACTGTTCATAAAAATTCAAAAAATTACATGTAGGTACATATTGGCATATAGAATATGTTCACAACTTGAAATTTCCATAAAAGTAATCGAGTAATTAAATACAAATTTTCATAGCCAAATAAAATAACAAAATATCGAAATAATACTCAAAGTTTTCCAGATATGATCTTGATCAAATATAGAATCTATCAAAAACAATTCTCATGTAAAAAAAATCTCCCAAAGTCCTTTCCTCTTCGTTTTCCCGAAACATAACACAAACCGACCAGTTTTCTTGCAAGATTTTTAACTAATAAACCATACATCCAAAAATTACTAAATTTTAGAATGTGGCATAAGATGTCAATTAGAACATAGCATAAAAATTTCAGGATTTTATAACTAGCCGATAATTAAATAAAAATCGTAAAAGCTTACTAATTTTTTTACTTTGATTGAGCTTTTGGATTTCAATCACCTTGAATCCTTAGTGAAAGTTTGATAGGAGTGTAAAAATGGAGTTTAAGAGTGTTTAAGGAGTAGGGGGGGGGCGGGGTGGCGGTCAACTTAGGAGATAAAGATAGGAGTTGTACTTAAGAAGCTTCCTAATCTTACCAATTATCCTATGTGACATAACACATTAAATATTAATATATATTAAGTTATAGTTAGTTAAAATAATACTAAGAGTGTAAGATGGAATATTTTGTTTTTCTTTTTTTTTTTCCAAATTACACATACTAATAAAGAACAATTATAAACATAGTTGGACTATCATTTGGTAATCCGATTTTATTTTGACGATACAGGATTGTCGTCATCGGATTTTGATTTTGAGATATATTTTATTAATCAAACCTTTGAACTTATTTATTTTCGTATAGTGCTAGGAGTGCTTTAGGCTCAGATTGCTCGTTTCATCCTCCTGAAAATAAAATTCTTTAAACAAAATTCATCTCACATTAGAATAAAATTAAACATTTAAACTTCCATTAAAACCTCGTATTTTTGGTTCGGGGTATTACACGCACGGGGCCAGGCGGGTGCGCACACGGCGCTGGGCGCTTGGTCGAGACGGCCAGGTGGGATGCGGGCGGGCATGTTGACTGCGTGTTGTTCGACATGGCCGGACGACGGGTGCCTATGCCCGGAGCCTACGGGCATATGCGTAGGTACCAGATGTCGTCCCAACCCAAGACGGAGGACATTTTTTAAAGAATTGTTGTGGTTTCAGTGGGAGTTTTTGAGACGAACTACGAAGGCCAACAAAGTGATGATTTCTCAAGATCGAGACTTGAAATTTAAACTGTTGGGAGATGAATTTAATAAAGATATATGATTTTGATTAAGATCCCAAAACCCCTAAGTATGACATGTTCAGAATGATCTTGATAGTTGAGTCAGGATTCAGTTTTTAGAGTATTCAGGATGTTATCTGCAAAATGTATAGTCAGCAGATATAGTTCAGGATAGGTTCTGAAGACTCTGAAGAACTCAGTATGTTTCTGAAGAAACTGAAGTTTCAGGATGAAACTAAAGGTTCTAAAGACTCAGTATGAAACTGAGATACTGAAAACTCAGTAGGATACTGAGGAACTGAAGACTCAGCACGGAGATTCAGTATATCAGTCAGTAGACTCAGAAGACTCTGAAGACTCAGAAGACCCTGAAGACTCAGAAGACTCTGAAGACGCAAGACTGAAGACTGAAGATTGAAGATCAAGAATCCTGAAGGCACAGTGATTACTGAAGACTCAGTAAAGTACTGAATGCTCAGTATGAACCTGAATGTTCCGAGGCACTGAATATATCTATCTGAAGGATGCAATACTGAGAAAAACGCAATTCCTTAGAAAGTTAGATATTGCCAAGACATTCAAATGCAGACAAAAGGAACTAAGTCAGAAGTGTTGTTAAGGTTATATCAAACTCAGAGTTTGTAACCAAAAAGAGCCGTTGAAGGTGTCTATCTTTAACTGGAGACAAAAGTCAAAAAGAGGAAGACGACACTGTACCATACTGACACTGACAGTGACAAGTAGCAGAAAAAGATGTCAGATGTACAAAAGTTCCAGACTGCAAAAAGTGAAGACCGGCTACATGAAAGGCTATTGCCTAAAATGTGTTAGGGAGTTTAAAACCCTAAATATAGCCGTTTCTCACACACCGTAAGAGGAAACTCACGAAGCTATCTCTCCAACGGATAGTTTTCAAAAGTGACCTTGGTGTATGCCTATAAATACTGGTGACCCTCTACATTGTAAGGTTACGGGAAATTTATACGCAACTCAAGAGCTCAAACTTATTCTTGCAAAAGTTAAAGCACTCGAAAAACTTAGAATTTCCCAAGTGCTTCTATATTGAAGAGAGCTCACTTCATAAGCCTAGCTTGATAAGAATTATCCAAAGCTTAGTCGAGATATCCTAACCCTTTGCATTGTGCTTCATTGTAAAGGATATCTCATCCTAGTTGGAAACCAACCGAGAAACCCCAAACCCTTGAGAAGGTAGTTGGAGTGTGTTTGTTGGTGAGAAGAGTTGTAAAGAGTTAGTAAACTAAGCGGAGTAGTCGAAAAACTCTCTAGAGGAGAAGTTAGTAAGCTCTGAGGGTAGTCTCGAAAGCTTGTTTGTGTTTGAGTAAGTAAACTACGGAGGTAGTCGAAAAACTCAAGGTCGGGTTGAGTAAGTAAACTACGTGGAGTAGTCGAAAAAACTTCGTAATGAAGTTGAGTAAGTAAACTACGAGGTAGTTAGAAAACTCGAGAAGTTGATAGTGAATTTCTCTCAAGAGTCGGGGGAGAGTGGGCGTAGGAGCTTGAGTCTCTCGAACCACTATAATTCTTTGTGTTCTTTATTGCTTTCCTTATCCGTGCTTAATTAACCGCCGCATTGACTTGTTTTTTGAAAGCATACTTTTCACTGATATTCAGTTGGAATCAATCCACTGAAATTGCATAAGTGAATCACAGCCTAATCACTATTTCATAAAGGGAAGGTTTTTCAGCAAAGCTTAAAACGAGGGTAAACTAAAGGGCCAACCATTCTGCACGATTGAGTAGCTAGAACAGATAGTTACCAAACTGAACTCTCTTCTGAGGATTCAGTAAGTTAGTTATCTGATCAAAGCAACTCAGGATCTCTGACACTCATGACTCAGTTGGGATTATCTCGAGGTATCTCGAAAGCGGCTTCGGGATCACCGCCGATGAGACTTTGACTCGAGCGATATGTGCTTCTCGAAACCTAATCTTCAGGATTATCTGACCCATGTTGACCTCAGTAGGAAAAAGTTTCAAAAACACTGAACACGTGTATTCCCCCCCCCATTCACGTGTAAAACTCATTTGCACCGGGACCAACAAGTGGTATCAGAGCAGTGGTTCAACTTGACCACCTGCTGTGTTGACCAAAGTTTTATTTTTCAAAAATACTTGTGGTCTATCTGAACTGATCTTATTTGCTGAAATTTTTTTTCTTTTCAATAGATCAGAAAAATGTCTTCTAAAAAACTTCCCATGTTCTCAGTGGAGAACTATGACCTATGGAGATCGAGAATGCAGCTCATCTCATCTCAGATTCCAAACATGAAAGCGTATGTGGAGAGTGGTTTCTCAAGGACCATTCAAATTTCTTTGTGGTGAATCCTAGAGGAACTCAAGATGAGAGAATTGATCCTAGAGCGAGATTTCCTAAGTCGATGACCAACCTGACTCTGAGGAGAAAAGTTAGTCAATCTAGACTACATTGCAAAAGACACACTATACAAATACAATTGATGATGGTGTGATGGGAATGATCTCTCAACGTAACAATTTGCTAAAAGAGATTTGGGATACACTAGGCGTAATGTGCCAAGGCACGATCATAATATAAAAAAAACAAACTTTCAAAGCAATCGGAAAGTTTGATAGTTTTGAAATGGATGATGGTGAATCAATAGACAAACTGGAAGTCAGATTCACTAGCATCATGAATGATCTAAATGCACTTGGAAAGAAATATCCACAAAGAGAAGTGGCATTGAAAATTCTTAGAGGTCTTTCTAAGAAATGGGATATTTATGCAGTGGTGATTGAAAACACCAAGAACATTAGTTCAATGCCATATCAACAAGTCTTCTCTGAGCTGAAAGCCTATGAATTTGTAATTGATAAGAAATCCAAAAAGGTTGACAGCAAAGGTGATTCTTCATCGAGTAAAAATGAGGCTTTAAAAGCCAAAGATAAAACCTGTAAAACTAGAGAGTTTGAGAACCCCCATGCCAAACATCAGGATGAGCTTGAGGAAAAGCTAGCACTGATGGCAAGGAGGTTTGATAGACTTAATAGCAGATTTGGAAAATACAAAAGCTATTACAGGAACCACAAGTACCAGAAGAAACCTGAGGACAGATCAACTGAGAAGAAGAAGGACCTGAAAGCTGAAGGATCTTCATCCAAGAGGAAAGACTCCAAGTCCAAAGAAGAAAATGATCAGGATGATGATGCCAACAGATGCTATAACTGCCAGAAGAAAGGTCACTTCCAGTATGATTGTCCAGATTTGAGTGCTAATGAGAGAAGAGAAAGGCAAGCTAAAAGAGACCAGAAGTTCCCAAGAAAAAGGCCATGGTTGCAGAAGAAGAACACTCTGAGGAAGGATCTAGCTCTTCAGATGAGATATTCTCAGACAGTGAAAGTGATGACATCTGTCTGATGGCCATTGAGGAGGTAAACTCTTCTTTCTTTGTTGTTGCTCCTACACCAGCACAAGAGTTTTCAAGTTCCACTATAAACAGTCATTTTGACCTGATGGATTCTTTTGAGAATCTGATGAAGGACTATGCTGTTTTACAAGAACTGCTAAATAGAACTCAAGAGAAGAATAAGGAACTGAAAGCTGAAAATCTAAAATGGAAAGACTCTAGCAATATTGAAATCACTTCTCAATTAATGGGAGCTACTGGTGAACTGGATGTTCTGAAAGTACAACTCTCAGAGAAAGAGAAGTTGATAATGTCCCTAACTGAAAAGCTAGAGAAATCCACTAAAGAGATTCAGCTAATCAGAACTGAGTTCAATGACCTATCTGAGAGGCATAAAACTCTACAGAACTGTGAGGATAGTGCACAGAAGAAGTTAACTCTATTGAATAAAGCATCTAATGTAATAGATGAAATTGAGTTACCGAGAGATCTGCCACTATAAAAAAGCTGGATTGGGATTTATTCCGGGGGAACCTCACAAGGTCATCCCAATCTTTGCATCAAGTAGCAAGAAGACTATCTTTGTAAAACCAAATGCACCTACACTTCAAACTCAAGTAATGCCCAAGGTTGTAGACAAGGGAAAAGGACCTATGGTCTCGAAGAAACCCAGAATGATCGGGTTAGAAAGCCCAAACCTCGGTGAAGGCTAGAAAACCCGAAAGATCGATTGGAAAGTTTCGAGCAAGTACTTCAAAGCCTCGGGCTAAGAATGCAAACTGAAAGGCTCCACATTCGAATCATCGAGGAATCCTCGGATGAGAAATACTCAAAGAGAGACATTCTCAACTGAAGAGACCAAGTCCTCAAGATATCTTTGAAAGACCAGATTTCAAGACAAACAACCCGAACCCCCACTTGCTGGGGTAAAGGTTATTTGAACCCAAGTCATCAAAGATTTAGACCGATTTGCACAAAAAAGCCTAAGCATCTGAATGTAAGGCCCGAACCAAAGAAGAATTCAAAAGCCCATGTTCATGCTAAAGCTAGCACACATATCTGAAAACTAAAGGCACCCGAGTAGTGGATGTATATGTTGATGTTTATGGAAGACAAATTAGCCACTCTAAAGTGATTAGATTTGTCGAGGATTTGGATTCCGAAAGATACAAATAAACCTCGTGGGACCTTACACAAATTGGGTACCTAAGAATTGATCTGTTTTTCGGGAGAAAAACAAGGGCACTTGAATCGACTAAAGATCACATGGCACCGATGAGCGAGAGATGAAAAGGCTCTCGATATATGGTATCTTGACAAAGGATGTTCAAGACATATGACAGATACAAGAAGATACTCAAAGGACTATGTTGAACAAAGAGGCCCACAGATCACTTTTGGAGATAACTCCAAGGGATGGTCAAGGATATGGAACTTTGGAAATCGACTCGATTCATATCCATGGTGTTTCATATGTATCCGGATTGAAGCATAACTTGCTTTCAATTAGCCGATTACTGTGATAAGGGTTTTAATGTTGAGTTCTCTAAGAACTTATGTTTTGTGAAAGATGATACATCACGTAAAGTATTCTTGACCGGGTACAAGAAAAGGGAATGTGTATCTTCTTTGATTGGAGTTCAACTCCTAAAGATACATGTTTAATTGCTAAAAGTTCCACGATACCAGTTGGTTATGGCATAAAAAGAATGAATCACCTAAATTTCAAAACCACGAACAAGCTTGCAAGATTAGCTCTTGTGAGAGGGTTGCTTTAATGAAGTGTTCAATAAGGAACATATTTGTGATGCGTGCGAAAAGGAAAACAAATTAAAGCATCATTTAAAAAGCAAAGTAGAAGTTTCTACCGACAGATACTTGATTCTCGCATATGGATCTTTTTGTCCTATAACACCAAGAAGCACTAATGGCGGAAATATACATTGGTAGTAGTTGATGACTACTCAAGATATAATTGGGTCATATTCTTACTCGAAGAAAGAGACTCGAGATAAAATTTGCGAAATTCATCAAAAAAAGCTCGAAGATTGAGAAAAATCTGAGTGTGGTCAAAATCAGATCTGACAAAGGAACTGAATTTAAAAATCATATCATATCTGATTATTGTTCAGAAAATGGAATTTCACATGAAACATCACCGCAAGGACCCTCAACAAAAGCGGTGTTCTTTGAAAGAAGGAACGAGAACTCGAAAAAAAGCTGCGAAGACAATGATAGTTGAAGTTTATATTCCTAAAAGATTTTGGGGTGAAGCTGTCAACACTGCATGCTACTCTCAGAATAGATCCATGCTGACTAAGAGTCAAGGCAAAACACCCTATGAGCTTTGGAATGAAAGGAAGCCTCTTGTTTCTTTTCTTTTCGTGTGTTTGGTTGCAAGTGTTTCATACACAATAATGGTAAAGATCGGTTGAAAACATTTGATAGTAAAAGGCGATGAAGGAATATTCTTAGGATATTCGAAGTCGATAAAAAGCTTTCGAGTTTACAAGCTGTAGGACTCTTATTGTGGAGGAAACACCTCATGTTGTTTTTGATGAATCTACTTGTGTTCGGAAGAAACAGAAACATGATGAAGATGAACCGACTAAGAGGATCACCAGATTAAGCCCAAATGTAAAGATAAGTCATCCATTGAACACGAAAAAAAAAGAAGTCACCACTATCTATGATTGGAGTGACTCGGACTCGAGATAAAGAAGTTCGGGATGGAAATCGGGATGGTGAGACTCGGAGAACCAACACTCCAAAAGGTGACCAATCTGAGCAGACACCGATTCGGACTCGGGTATGTGATGCCAATGAAGATGTGGTCACAAATGAGGCAAATTCTCGAATCTATCAACCAAAGGGGAACAAATGTCTCGACAATGTTCTCAATAGAATTTCCCGAGGAAGATGATTCCCTTTCTCCTTTTCATTGTTCCCTGAAGTTTATTGATTTAATCGAACCTAACATTTCAAATGTTGAGGATATTCTTGAAGGGGGGAACATCAAGAAGGAAATGGTTAGATAGTCATCCTACAAGTCGATTGTGGGTCATCTTCTTTGAAGGTGTTAAAACAAGAAGGTTCCATGGTGAGAGTGCACTATTCTGGCCGCTTCCTATCGGAGAAAGAACCTCTTTGAGATTGGTGAAGCTCTACAAGATTCTCATTGGATTCTTCTTTATATGCAAGATGAGTGAATCAATTCTCAAGGAATGAAGTATGGGAGCTAGTAGATAGACTAGAAAGGCACAATGTCATTGGAACCAAGTGGGTTTTTAAGAATAAAAGAGATGAAAACAACAACATTGTGAGAAACAAGGCAAGGCTAGTTGCACAAGTTTATTCCCAAGAAGAAGGCTTGGATTATGATGAAACCTTTGCACCTGTTGCAAGACTAGAAGCCATCGATTGTTTCTTGCATATCTTTGCCCACATGAAGTTCACGATCTGTCGGATGGATATGAAAAGTGCATTTCTAATCGGTGTGCTTAAAGAAGAGGTTTATGTGGAACAACCTCCGGTTTCAAAAACAGAATGACCAAGTTTACAGGCTCAGAAAAGCTTTGTATGGTCTCAAGCAAGCACCCAGAGCATGGTATGATACTCTTTCTCAGTTTCTTAGTGACCATGGTTTTGTCAAAGGAACCGTTGATAGAACTCTGTTCAGGATAGAGGATGGGGAAGATATCTTACTAGTTCAGATATATGTTGATGACATCATTTTTGGATCTCCAAACCATCAGCTGTGTGAGAAGTTTTCAACACTGATGAAAGGCAAGTTTGAGATGTCAATGATGGGAGAGATGAATTTCTTTCTAGGTCTTCAAGTGAAACAATCAAAGGAAGGAATATTCATCAACGGTGCAAAGTACACCGAGATCCGATTGCCAAATATGGTGTACTGAAATTGCAATACGATTAGGATTCCCATGAATACTAACTACAAGATGGATCCTCGATTACAAGGCAAATCGAGTAAGCCATCTCCGATTATAGAGGAATCATTGGATCATTGCTCAATCTCACAAACAAGTAGGCGGGATATAACATTTCTTTGTTGGGATATGTGCAAGATACCAAGTTAATCCTAAGGCTAGTCACATGGAGGCTGCCAAAAAGATACTGAAGTATCTTAAAGGCACAGTGAATAGAGGATTGTGGTATCCAGCTGATGATAACCTTGAATTAACTGGTTACTCAGATGCTGATTATGGAGGTTGCAGAATTGACAGGAAGTCCACTTGTCAATTTCTAGGAAGTAAGCTGATATCTTGGTTTTCGAAGAAAGCGGACCTCGATAGTAACCAAGATTATCGAAGTCAATACATGGTCATGAAGTCTTTGTGCTTTCGATTCTTTGGCTCGCATAACAATTAAGGGATTATAAAGTTGAAGCCAATGAAGTACCAATATTTTGTGACAATAATAGTGCCATTGCTATTTCACAAAATCCGGTATTGCACACCAGATGCAAGCATGTGGATATCAGACATCACTTCATCAGAGATCATGTCGAGAAGAAGGACATAAGGATGGAGAAAATTCATACTGATAAGCAAAGAGCTGATATCTTGACTAAACCTTTGGCGGAATCAAGATTTCAGGAACTTTCAGTTGAATTAGGGATGTTAGAACCAGGTGTATAGAGTAAAATCTGAAAAATTGAAGGTTTTCAGAAGCATGAAGTTTTCTCAGAATTCTACTGAGAAGCTTAGGATAAAATGGAAATACTGAACTGAGTCTAAGGGAACTCAGAGTTACTGAAGGTCAGTACTCAGTAGCATACTGAACCAATTCAGTACTCAGTATTATACTGACATTTTATCAAGGTCAGTACTCAGTAAGACTGATAGAGGGAAATTAGTCTGAAGAAGTAATGACTCATGCGACTCATTTATTGCTTAAGTGAAGCTCAGTAATCATTCGCAATAAATACAAAACACCTGAGGAATGTTTTTGGGCGGGATAATTTTTAAATTCCGAAGAAGGTCAACAGTCATTTAATGCTCTGCTACATTAATGACCAATGAGGATGTTTTGGCGGCTTACTTTTCGGAGATCGTCGGTTCGTATACCCGATTAATCGGAGATTAATTTCAACCGTTGTTTTTCACCTAACCAACGCGATTCCCCACAATCTCAAAGCTATATAAACCCCAATAAGTCATTCAAGCCAAAATTTTATCAAACCCTTCGTTCCCAAATCCTCTGCAAATAAATTCCCTTTGTCCAGAAATTCCCAAACCCTAAAGCTTCATTTCTCCAATCAATCTCTAAAATGGCTCCAACCTTGTTCGAGAGATTAGCCGAAACCAACAAGCCATGGTACAAGTTCGTTGTCTCACTCGAAAGCACAACCAACTCAAAGCCAGAAGAGGAAGCTCTGCATATGATTCGACTGGCTAAACTCACTCAACTAGTCGCAAGCCGACCAGACCAGGAGTTTGCGATAGAGGTAATCAAATTCATCTATAACTTGAAGTTAGATGAAGAGGACTGTATGCATTCTAAGATAACTGTATCACATTTGGAGCAGTCGTCCAAATACATCGATTTTGAGAGGGATCTGTATATAGTTCCGAAAAATCTGAATGATGTTTTTGAGCTCTGTGATAGAGGAGAGGCTCGTACGATGTATATGTCTGGTAGAGAGCAGGAGTACTTAGATAGGATTGCTGAGAATCCTGTTAAGTTTGAGGCGACATTACATAAGAGGCACCTAAAGCCACAATATCGTGTTTTGATGGATATTGTGAGCAAGAGCATCATGAGTCTTGCGGGGAGTTTTGAGCAGATCAGTACCCCGAAGCTCAGATTGATGGCGGCGATCGAGGCCTCACCCACCACAGACTTCAACTGGCTGAAATTTCCGATTCAGACGGTGAGTGAGCAGACCAAAGTTTTGAAGAAGGTTGACGGGGCGATCTCAATAAAAGGCAAGATCCACCATGCCACCAAAATTGCTTATATTTTGGAGATGTGCAGAGAGGAGGAGGATATCTTCGCCAATTCGACCCCATTCCCTAAGTCCAAAATTCTCTTTAAACCCATTGCTGCAAGGAAGCAGGCCATCAGGGGGAAGAGAGAAAAGAAGGTAGAATCACCAGTTGCGGCTGATAAAGAGACTCAACAAACCAGGGGGAAGATTTTGTTGGAGGCAAAGATGGAGCAGGGTGCAAAAATAATGAAGCAAAAGAACCTTGCCCCAAAGCGCAGAAGATTGGTGGTTCTCACCAATGAAGATGGTAGTGATTCTGAGGAGATTCAACCTGAGGGCCAAACCGCTCAGAGTTCGCCATTGCAAGTTTTGGCTCAGGTTATCTCAAAGGCACAAGAACAAACTGAGGAGCAGGTCTTCTCTGAGGTGCTTGAGACATCTCTAAGTTCAGATAAAATTTCTCAGGAAATTTTCAAAGGAACTCAGGCCTCAGAGATTCCTACTGAAAATGTGCCGGCTCAGACAGCAGAAGAGCCAACTCAGAACCAATCTGAGGAAGTGTCAGCTCAGGACCCAGAACCCACTCAGATGCAAACTGAGGACCTGACTGCACAACCTTCAGAGGCTGCTGAGACTCAGGAGCAGAATATTCTTGATGAGCTTCTGAGTGATCTACTACTTGATCCCTCAGCAGAAGCTTCAACTGAACCAGAGAGCCAGAGATGGAAGAAGGGCGAAGCTGAAGAAGGCGAGTGGAGGAGCAAGGGGGAACGGTTCATTCTTGACCACTACCCTGAGCTCAGCTCATACCCTGATCTGCAAGATGTTTTCTTCAGATTAAGGACCACTGTGTTCATCCTCAATCAGACTCTTCCCGAAATGCTTGATATTGCTGCCTTCAGAGGGGAAGAATGGTGGAATGAGGAGACATCCTTTCTGACCGACTTCTCAGGGTTCAGAAGGACAAAGCTCAGGATGAAAAACTCCGATTTTGATGAGCTGGTTCAGAGGAAGTTAGCTGAAAGAAAAGCTACTGAAGTTGGTGCCCCGAGTAGCGGAGACAAATCTAAAGATGGAGATGGGGACCAACAGGGAGATGCTGAGGATCAGTCTCAGATGGAAAAGGAGACTTCTGTTGCTGATCAACCTGAAATTGGTCAACCTCAGACTGAAGCTAGCACTCTTCAGGTACCTTTTGGCACTATTAACAACTATGCCAAAGTTACTGAAAGTACTATCTTTAATTCTAAATTGTCTGATAAACAGACTGAGGCTCAGTTAGAGACTGGAGCTCAGGATGAAGCTGTAGCTCAGGATGATCAAACAACACAGAAGGTGCAGAAGGTTCCTAAGATTGATCTCACTCCCTTGATGGAGAAACTTGAGAAGGTTGAGCCAATGATGATCAAAATTGCTCAGATGGAAGAAACATTGGCCAATCAAGCTCAACAGATGGAAGGTCTTAGTCACTCTTCAGAGCTGGTGCAAATTGAAAACACTCTGACCACCCAGATGACCTCCATGGAAGAAAAGCTGAATGAAAAGCTGGAGGGAGTCAAGGCTGAGCTCAGTGCTGAAATGAAACAGAAGCACCAGGAATCAACTGCATTTCTAGAGGTGAAATTGGCAGAGAGGAATGATATAATGAAAAAATCTGCTGTTGAGGAAATGAGCTCAGTGATCATGACCAAGATGACAGAGATGCTTAAGGAGACTCTCTCTGGCCAGTTTGCCCATATGTCTGAAGAATTTTCTGTGGCCAAGAACCATCTAAGGAGGCTGGAAGACGAACAAGATCAGATAGCAGGAGAAGTTCACTTTGTGAGCAAAGAACAATATCACATGGACACAGCACTCTCCAGACTTCTTCCAAATTACGGTGCCAAGAAGGGGGAAAAGGAAGGTGAAGACCTCAGAAAGTTCATGGCACGTACTTTGGAGAAGAAGGCTCAGAAAGATGCTGAAATGTATAATCTAGCCAAAGCCTTAAAATAAGTCGGGTTAATTGAGAAGTTAAAGTTCGCTCAGTGGAGAAGCCTATCTACACTCGAGTTACTAAGCAAACCATGCTTGATGTTACAAAAGAAAAAAGCGAAAGTTTAGAGCAAAGGTTGGAACAAGCCAGTACTTCTGTTGAATCGCTTATGAAGAGGAAAGCCTTGGGCGTTGTTCAACCAGTAAGCAAACGTCATGAAGGCTTCTAAGCCAATCCAGAAAAGTTGATTCTCGATGATGAAGAAATCCAGAATCTGAAGTCTCAAACTCGGAAGAAAGTCTTCAACACGAGAAATGCTCAAGACACTCCAAATGGAACAAGCTAAGAAAGCCGCCGCTCGGTCTCGTGGAGCGTCTGTGGATCGAAAGAAGATAGACGAAGAGCGTAAGCGAAGGAGTGAATTCGTGAAGTTTATGAGCAAGAGGAAAGGAACATCAAAAGCACTAAAGTGGCCCCACGTTGATAAATGGATGCCTATCAAACTCAACGATATGTGGGAAGAAGTCAAGAGAACCTTCTGGTTCAATTATGATGTTCTCAGGGAATGGAGAGGGGAAAGCTCAGATCAGAATGAAGCATTCATTGAATATCTCCTAACCTTCTATCCAAAGTATCTACAGGGCTGGATTAACCTTGCGGATGAAGGAGAGGTACAGATAGTAGCCCCTGGTCCATATTCCTATCCTCCTCCAAGACTTGGTAATGGCTTGGTGAATGAAAAGGCCATTACTCAAGAGATTGCTCAGTATGCTGGTCAGTTGGGTCTAACAGGAAACAGTCCGGATATCATTAAAGAAAGAAATGAACTGAAGAAGAGATTTTTCGGAATGTTCGACCTGGAGGTGCCCACTGATGAAGTTGAGAATGAAGCAAACAGAAGAGCAGAAGACTGAAGAGCAAAATCTGAAGACTGAAGACTGAAGACTCAGAAGATTCTGTATTCTTTAAATTTTCGTCTTTTTGATTTTGTTGATAAACTCATTGTAATCTGTAATGGTATACTCATCATCAATGAAGATTTATCATTATGCTCAAAAGATAATATCTCATTATCTTATTTACATGTCTTTTATTTTGATATGCTGAATGAATGTCTCTAAACTGATTGTATGTTGATAAGGGAGAAACTGTCTGAATATGGGGGAAATTGTTTAAGTATTTAGTAATGAACTACTTAAAGAGATTCATTACTGAAGAAATTGCTGAATGATTTAAATTGTTAGGAGTTTCTCTGATTTAAGAAATTGTTGGGAGACAACCAATCTTGTAATAGGATAAACTGAAACCTGAGTATAGGTTATATGTTTGTAACAAGATAGGTTTTGGCATCATCAAAAAGGGGGAAATTGTTGGGAGATGAATTTAATAAAGATATATGATTTTGATTAAGATCCCAAAACCCCTAAGTATGACATGTTCAGAATGATCTTGATAGTTGAGTCAGGATTCAGTTTTTAGAGTATTCAGGATGTTATCTGCAAAATGTATAGTCAGCAGATATAGTTCAGGATAGGTTCTGAAGACTCTGAAGAACTCAGTATGTTTCTGAAGAAACTGAAGTTTCAGGATGAAACTGAAGGTTCTAAAGACTCAGTATGAAACTGAGATACTGAAAACTCAGTAGGATACTGAGGAACTGAAGACTCAGCACGGAGATTCAGTATATCAGTCAGTAGACTCAGAAGACTCTAAAGAATCAGAAGACCCTGAAGACTCTGAAGACGCAAGACTGAAGACTGAAGACTGAAGATTGAAGATCAAGAATACTGAAGGCACATTGATTACTGAAGACTTAGTAAAGTACTGAATGCTCAGTATGAACCTGAATGTTCCGAGGCTCTGAATATATCTATCTGAAGGATGTAATACTGAGAAAAACGCGATTCCTTAGAAAGTTAGATATTGCCAAGACATTCAAATGCAGACAAAAGGAACTAAGTCAGAAGTGTTGTTAAGGTTATATCAAACTCAGAGTTTGTAACCAAAAAGAGCCGTTGAAGGTGTCTACCTTTAACTGGAGACAAAAGTCAAAAAGAGGAAGACGACATTGTACCATACTGACACTGACAGTGACAAGTAGCAGAAAAAGATGTCAGATGTACAAAAGTTCCAGACTGCAAAAAGTGAAGACCGGCTACATGAAAGGTTATTGCCTAAAACGTGTTACGGAGTTTAAAACCCTAAATATAGCCGTTTCTCACACACCGTAAGAGGAAACTCACGAAGCTATCTCTCCAACGGATAGTTTTCAAAAGTGACCTTGGTGTATGCCTAACTTATTCTTGCAAAAGTTAAAGCACTCAAGAGCTCAAACTTATTCTTGCAAAAGTTAAAGCACTCGAAAAACATAGAATTTCCCAAGTGCTTCTATATTGAAGAGAGCTCACTTCACTAAGCCTAGCTTGATAAGAATTATCCAAAGCTTAGTCGAGATATCCTAACCCTTTGCATTGTGCTTCATTGTAAAGAATATCTCATCCTAGTTGGAAACCAACCGAGAAACCCCAAACCCTTGAGAAGGTAGTTGGAGTGTGTTTGTTGGTGAGAAGAGTTGTAAAGAGTTAGTAAACTACGCGGAGTAGTCAGAAAACTCTAGAGGAGAAGTTAGTAAGCTACAGGGGTAGTCTGAAAGCTTGTTTGTGTTTGAGTAAGTAAACTACGGAGGTAGTCAGAAAACTCAAGGTCGGGTTGAGTAAGTAAACTACGTGGAGTAGTCAGAAAACTCAGGGCCGAGTTGAGTAAGTAAACTACGAGGTAGTCAGAAAACTCAAAAGTTGATAGTGAATTTCTCTGAAGAGTCAGGGAGAGTGGACGTAGGAGCTTGAGTCTCTGAACCACTATAATTGTTGTGTTCTTTATTGCTTTCCTTTTCTGTGCTTAACTGTTGCATTGACTTGTTTTTGAAAGCATACTTTTCACTGATATTCAGTTGGAATCAATCCACTGAAATTGCATAAGTGAATCACAGCCTAATCACTATTTCATAAAGGGAAGGTTTTTCAGCAAAGCTTAAAACGAGTATAAACTAAAGGGCCAACCATTCCGCACGACTCAGTAGCTAGAAACAGATAGTTACCAAACTGAACTCTCATTTGTGGATTCAGTAAGTTAGTTATCTGATCCAAGCAACTTAGGATCTCTGACACTCAGGACTCAGTTGGGATTATCTGAGGTATCTAAAAGCAGCTCAGGATCACTGTCTCTGTAAACTTTGACTCAGAGCGATCTGTGCTTCTCAGAACCAACATAAACCATGACAGTTGGATATATGTGCCCAACTTGATTTATTTTGTCTTGATACTTGTTTTAATTTCATGCATTATATTTGTTAATGTGTTTGCATGATATTTAAATTGTCAAAAAGAAAATCTCACTTTCGAAAATTACTAAGTATGTTTTATTTAATTGACAATTTTATTCCGGATAATAAAATTACGTCAATTTCGACCTGCATGATTTATTTATTTGTGAATTCTTTTGGAGAAATTTCCCCCTCGGAACGGCCAAAAGATAGATTTAACATGAATAAATTCCCTAAAGGATGATTGTGAATTATTATTAGTGGTGACGATGACCCTCCCCTCGAGGCTCATTCAAAACGAAATAATAATTCTGTATTTAATCATGGTTATTACGTAGGTATAAAATTGATATGCATATACTTCCTCGAAGTCCCTGTCAATTTTATATTGGTCAAGTGGGAGCCGACTATTAATTGTGAATTAAAGGTTTGTAACTGTTCTTGTTTGTAATCTGCTTGAATGTGTTGAAATAGACAGTTCACCCCACGTAACCTATTTAAACTGTTTTGAAATGATGGATGATGCATATTCATATTGTTTTGAAATTTTGATATGAATAATGTGATCAAAATTATGTGATAATTTTGTGCTTAAACAATTGTTCTTTATTTCAGTTCAGCATGTCGCAACCTTTTAATCCACTGTATGCTATACTTAAATATCATCAGCTATTTGGTGAAAACTATGTTGATTGGAAACGAAAACTTATGATTGTCCTAACTGCACAAAAGCACAAGTGGATCATTGACACACCAAAACCAGATGAGTCAACTGGCGAGTAGAGTAAAGCGGAAAAGAAAAAGTATGAGGACTGGGAGCATTGCAATGATATGGCTAAGTGTACCATCCTGGCATCTATGTCAGATGTGTTGCAACACCAACACCAAGTATTTGCAACTACTGCGGAAATCATGAAAAATCTTAGAAAGATGTTTCAACATCAGAACCGCACGGCTCGTCAGATCACCTTGCGAGAGATGTTATGGCTGAAAATGGTAGAGAGAACGCCCGTAAGGGATCACGTCCTCAAAATGATAGCTCTGAAGGATGCTGGTGGTGTCAAGAAGGATCCTAAGGCGAAGTGCTTCAACTGCGGTGAGAAAGGACACTGGAGGTCTGCCTGTTCCAAGCCCAAGCGGGCCGGAAATAAAGGTAATTCTCACGCACTAGTTGTTAAAACTTGTTTAGCGGTGTATGCTTCCCACTCGTGGATAGTTGATATGGGATCCACTGATCATGTTTGTTTCACATTACATGGGTTCAAGTTGACCCGACGACTTAGTGGAAGTGAGATCCTTATCACACTGGGTGATGTTACGAGAGTAGCAGCTGAAGCAGTGGGAGACGTGCACCTGTCTTTTGAATACATAGTTTTAGTTTTGAGAGAATATCCATCGCTAAGGTTCGGATACATTTTCCTTATGAAGCATAAATCGAAAACCTTTGATAAATTCAAAGAGTTCAAAGCCGAAACTGAGAAGCATAGGGAAAAGAGTATCAAGTTTCTATGATCTGATCATGGAGGTGAATACCTTAGCGATGAGTTTTTGAACTACCTATCAGACGGGGGAATTGTTTCCCAGTTGACTGGACCCGAAACCCCTCAACAAAACGGGGTGGTAGAATGAAGAAATAGAATGCTCTTAGAAATGGTCAGATCCATGATGAGTTATTCAGATCTACCCAAGTTGTTTTGGGGTCACACCTTGGAAACAACGACTTATGTTCTAAACTTAGTGTCATCCAAATCAGTTCCCAAAACCCCGAGAGAGTTGTGGACCGGGTGCAAGCCCAATATGAGACACTTAAGAATTTGGAGGTCTCTGCCATATGTGCTAGACAAGGAAGCCAACAAGTTAGATGCACGTTCAGAGTTAAGGTTGTTTATAGGGTATCTCATGGGAACAAAGGGGTGCATCTTCTATGGTCCCGAAGATCAAAAAGTTGTAATTAGTACACACTTTAGATTCTTGGAAGAAGACTATATGAACAATAGAAAACTCAAAAGTGAGATTACCTTAGATGAATTAAGAGGGCAAACTCCTATACCAACTGCACAAGTTGATATACTAATCGTCACACTGACACAATCGGAACCTCGTCGTAGTGGAAGTGTAGTTCCACAACCTGAGAGATTCTACCATGGAAGCTGAATATGTAGCTACTTGTGAGGCAGTGAAAGAAGTGGTGTGGCTCAAGAACTTCTTAGTGGACTTGGACGTTGTTCCGAATTTTCCCAGCACTATCACGGTATTCTGTGATAACGCCGGAGCAGTTGCGAATTCAAGAGAATCGAGAGCCCACAAGTCCAGCAAACACATTGAAAGGAAATACCATCTTCTATGAGAAATCATTAAGAGAGGAGATATGGAGGTGGCAAAGATAGCATCGGATGACAACCTAGTCGATCCATTCACAAAGGGTCTGCCTTAGTTAACATTCGAGAGACATGTGGAAGGAATGTGTGTCAAGTGCGTTGCTAATCTACTTTGAGTATAAGTGGGAGAAATGTTATTAGGTTGGTGTAGGTGACATCAGATGTCACGTAGTAATACATTAGATATGTTGTGGCATACTTAAAAGTAGACTTTGAGTATAAGTGGGAGATTGTTGGGGTTATACGTGAAAGTATGCTTTTATTTTGTATAACCTATGTATTAAACACTTATTTACTGAAATAAATTATTTATCATTGTTGCTTTAAATATGATTGAATGTTATATATATTTATTGCAAACCGTTCATAAAATAGCACGTGTTACATTTTAGTAAACGTGGTGATACCAGATCACAGAAGATCACGTTAATAGTCCTTAGTAAACAAGTGCGTGTATCACAACCTAGATAGATCAGAATAATCTATTGGTAGAAGTTGATGTGTAAGGCTCAGATTTACTTGTCTTGACCAAGAGTTTACACTAGTGCATTTGATGCGCTGAAGCAAACCTACAGAGAGGATAAACTCATTCGCACTGACTTATGGGATGAAGAATTAGACCTCAGTGGTTGTTGATTTCTTAATCTCTGTCACTTAATAAGGTCTATGTGTGATTTGTAATTATTGCTTTGACTCATAATGGGAAGAGAATCACTGCGACTTCGATACCCTATATCTTGGGCAATAATATTAATTACATGACAGTTGCTAAATTAATACAGAGAATCATGTGCTTGGAGAGTCTTGCATGATTAGTCCCCTTGGTGGGCTCAGAACCTTTATCATACCAAATCTTGCAAGTGGAATTAATTTTCTGGTATGGATAATAATGTTGAGTTCACCTTACTCCAAGGATAAAGATATTAATTAATATAAAGCTTTTCAGTGGCTTAATTAATTAATGGATAAAATAATCTTAAACACGAGAAATAATAACTGGGAGTCATATTACCGTAATATGAGTTGAGATGGATAATGCATTATTAATTATATAGTGGAATTAATTAATATTAATGGGCTGAATAATATTGTGGCTCAATATTGGAATTCAGAAGTCCATTGGGAGGTTCATTTTAATTCTCCTAAAGGCCCCTGAAGTAGCCCAATTAAAATCCGTTAAACAAAAGGTGCATAAAATAAATTAAATATCTTGTTGCTATTTTTCCTTACATTTTTCGAAAATAATTAAAGAAAAGGGGAGATGGATTTTCTTGAAAAGATTTTATGGATAGGAGATAAGTATTTGTTGTAACTGGTTGTAATCTATTCAGTTAAACAATGATTATTATGAGCTTTGTATGCTAAAGACAATCGAATCAGGGAAAAATAACAAAAGAATTGTTGACACGGTTCGTCTTATGAACAAAACTACGTCCGGGGGAGTCCAAGCCAGGTAGTGATTATAATATTTATGCCTAGAAGTCTAAGGTGTTCTCTCCTTTTACGGAGATGGTTGTGGTGGCCTATTTATACTACGATTCCCGCTCTTTGGGCGGGAATTTACATAAGGAATAATGCCTATGAAAGGGCTATAATTCCAAGAATCACTAATCTCGCCTTGACACGCCAGAAGTCGCCTATCTTCAATGCGCGCCAATCGTGGAGCGGACTTGGAGGGTGGATTAGCGGCATGTCGGGATTTTTCATTGACCATTTGGACTGTATGGTTATGGCTGATGCAGGTTGTTTCCGACTTGAGGATATAAAATGTAAGTCGCACCGCGACTTCCCGAGTTGCCGACCTTTGCGACTTGAATGTTGGGTCTTATGGGAATTATGCGGGCTGGTCCCTTGGTCCTATTATCGAGGCCGCTTCAAGCAGTCCTTGTTGGATTATTCATGGTCCTTCGTGCTCAGGTGGGAGGTTGGATTTATCCATGCTACAACAATTACCCCTCAATTTGAGGTCGCTTGTTCCGCATAGGGACCTTGACTTGATACATGGATGACATCGACTTGCGACCATCCGACCTGGAAAATTTCTTTTGAGCGACTTACCACCCTCGGGCAGGCAAAAAGTCACCTCGATAATACGACTCGTTGCCTCAGATTTCCCTCGATCTCAGGGATTCGAAATGATTTCGTGTCAGGATGATGACGTGGGATCTACAATTTTGTCCAATGAGATGTCGCGGTGGATTTCAAGCGAGGCCCTCACGTCTTTCTATTGCTAGGGGGCCGAAGTTTTGGTTAATCTCATTTTGGCCCCTCTTCTTCTTCGATAAATAGGCGGGGAATTAGGTTTTAAAAACCTGATTCCTTGCGAAAGCTCTGATATTTCACCATCATAAGCTTTCCATCCATCTTGTTTCCTCTTGCCCTGAGATTCATCCAACAGAAATTCAAGCGAACCGGAATACAGGTAAATTTTTGGTTCCCTTCTTCATTTTATGGATTCCAGAATTTCCAAATCCCCATTCACCTCTCAACCCATGGTGGCTTATTCCTCCTCTGAGGATGACATTCCCCTTTCCTTACGCCGCCGCCGGAGCTCCAGGTCCGTCACTAGGCATGCGGGCGAAGGTTCTTCGGGTAGGGCTCTGGGAGATCGCCGGGATGGTAATGCTGATGATGAACCGGTAGATGAACAATTTCTGGAAGAGTTGGAACAAATTACTTATCTCCCTCCGTTGGATGTTGATCTCTTCCATCTTGCCCCACTGGAGCAGCCATCAATGGCGGGTCCTTCTGCCCCGGCTCCGAACTATGGGGCTTATGAATGAATTTTCAGTTAAGATCTATATCGTAACCGAGCTCCGTACAAGCGACCTGACTGTCAGTATCGCAAGTCGATTGAATCTCAGTTCGCCGCATCAGACAGGAGGTATCGATCTTTGCCTTCTTATCGGTATGTGTTGGGACTTCGTCGTATGTACAAAGTGCACCGGGATGTGCATTTCTATGGACCGACTCCCGACGAAAGTGCAGACCAGCCTCCTCTGGGAATGATCACTGTGAACGAATCTTCCATGTTGGTCGGGATCCAATTTTTGCTACATCCGGCCATCTCCCATCTGTTAGCGACCTGGAATGTGAGCATCACACAAATCACTCTGAATGGGTGGAGCTACATCCTCTCCACCATGGTTGTGCTGGGGCAGGCCGATTTGAAGAGATTGCCTAATCCTGGGGAGATAGCCCATGTGATGTCGTAGCCCATGTGATGTCGCCCATTGCTCAGGCCGGGGGCTATCACGCCGTGCGGCTGAGCAAGGGCAAAGAGCTCGTGAGTGGGATCCCGAATAAGGTCGACGGGTGGCTCCCTCTAGCACTTTATTTATTCGAGTCCCCATGGATTATGCAATCCGTGTTGAAAATGGTACCTTATTTTTTAGTGTCTTTGTGTTCGGTTGTACTGATCTAATTCTTCTTTTTGTCTTGTAGTGTTTACGCCACGACCTTCCGAGCTGTACTTGGATTTCCTTGAGGCCTTCAGGGAAGCTCAAGACACACCCAGAGTTGGCGAGACGTTAACTTATTGAACTCAGAGATTGACCGCTTACAGGCCAATTGTATACTTACCCTCAGCATTGACTTGTCCTTCTTCCCCAATCAGAGTCGGATCATGTACCCCACCCCTAATCCTAGATGAGACACGGCCGGGAGAATCCGAGGTGGTCCTCGAGACCCAGACGAGTGAGGCTGGGGCACGGAAGGAGGTCGCTGGGATGTCGGGTGTTGTTCCTCCCACTGAGCAGGCCACAACTGGCCTCTAGGGGAGGTGTTTACCAGCCCAAGATCCAGGAGGCGGGCTGCCCACACATCCACCAGTGTTATTCAGCAACAATTAGGTGGGCAGCCTTTGAACATAGTTAGTGGTGCTGCTGATGGGATTCTGGTTGTTATTAAGAATGATAACCTCAATAATCTTGATAAGAAAAAGGAGATTGAGAAGTTGTTGAATCCCATCTCCAACAATACTTTTGATCAGCATGCCTCAAAGCCGGAAGTCGTCTGCCAGTCGTGGAAGTTGGGTTATGGTAAATCATCTATCGTCAGTTATCATGATGTATCTTTGTTTTCTGCTCGATGTAATTGGCCTTCGGGCCCATGTAATGTACCAACCTTCGGGTTTGTTATCATTAATGAAATTTGTCTTTTCTTTCCTTTATTGTGTCGACTTGATTTCCTTATGTGACTTCAATTTTTGCATGTGTTCATCGTCTTATTGGCATTGCGATCTTAGATTGAACTTAGCTTAGTCATCTTACAAAGTTAGGGGAGGATCCCACCGCTCGGGGTGGCGATCTCGCCGCAAATATGTTGAAAGTCGTTCCCGGGGGAGGTCGATGTTTTACATATGCGACCTCCCTGGGTTTAAACACAAAAATTGTGAAAAATAATTTAAATCATTATTATTGACTCGCCTGAAAGTTTACAAGTACAATGATCCCGATCCTACTGATAGTACTTCTTCATATGGGATGCATTCCATGGGTACTGAGACTGGGTGCCATCTGGGTTCTCGAGCTCGTATGCCCCATTGGATAATACTCGGGCTCCGAACTATGGGGCCTTCTGCCCCAACTCCGAACTATGGGGCTTATGAATGAATTTTCAATTACGATCTATATCGTAACCAAGCTCCGTACAAGCGACCTGACCGTCAGTATCGCAAGTCGGTTGAATCTCAGTTCGCCGCATCAGACAGGAGGTATCGATCTGTGCTTTCTGATCGGTATGTGCCGGGAGTTCGCTGTATGTACAAAGTGCACCGGGATGTGCATTTCTATGGGCGACTCAAGCGAAAGTCTTGACCGACCTCCTGCAGGAATGATCACTGTGAACAAATCTTCCATGTTGGCAGGAATCCAATTTTTGCTACATCCAGCCATCACCCATCTGTTAGCGACCTGGAATGTGAGCCTCACGCAAATCACTTCGAATGGGTGGAGCTACATCCTCTCCACCATGGTCGTGCTGGGGCAGACCGGTTTGAAGAGATTGCCTAATCCTGGGGAGATAGCTCATGTGATGTCGCCCATTGCTCAGGCCGGGGGCTATCACGTCGTGCGGCTGCACAAGGGCAAAGAGCTCGTGAGTGGGATCCCGAATAAGGTCGACGGGTGGCACCAGAAATGGTGGTTTGTTGGGGGAACATGGAAGTCAGTGGATCCCTCTAGCACTTTATTTATTCGAGTCCCCACGGATTATGCAATTCGTGTTGAAAATGGTACCTCATATTTTAGTGTCTTTGCGTTCGGTTGTACTGATCTAATTCTTCTTCTGTCTTGCAGTGTTTACGCCACGACCTTCCGAGCTGTTCTGGGATTTCCTTGAGGCCTTCAGGGAAGCTCAAGACATGCCCCCGAGTTGGTGACATGTTAACTTGTTGAACTCTGAGATTGACCGCTTACAGGCCGGATTGTATACTTACCCTCGCTATCTGAGGATTCCCTGTAAGTCTTTGTTATGCCTTTTCAAATGCATTTTGCGATTTTGTTCTAACAGCTTTTTCTATTTCATGTTAGATCTGGAGATCCCGACCTTCCACCGTCAGCCCTCCACTTATGAAATGGCCTCCCGACCTCGATCAGTGCTCAGCTTGATGAGGTGTCTTCCCGGCCCTCCTGCGGACATTCCAGTCCAGACCCCACCCCCTGCTACCGACAAAGGCAAGAAGAAAGCTGTCGAGTCAGCTCCGACGGCAGGTGAGCGACCTCACAAGAGGGCGCGGGAGGAGTCCCGCACGCATCGATCCGCCTTCAGTTGGGATGCCGTGAGGGGGGTTTCCATCCGGATGACGACTCCTGGATTGGTTGGGATGATGAAAGGGTGAATAGGTAGGTGGTTACGATTCTTTGTAATGAAGTACCATTTTATTGTGGGAGTGAACTTAATGTATTTGTTCCTCTTTGTTGCAGTCAGGAGTTGACAGCCAGCAGATTCTCCCCGGAGGTGCTGAACTTTCTGAGGTCCAGCTTCCCACACTGGAGGGCACACCTGGAGATTGGCCCGACTACTTGGCGTGGACGATGAGGAACATGCCGTGTGCATGGACAAAAGATGATCACTCCTCTGCCCACCGCCAAAAGGTCACGGGTAACATGTACTCGACTGTTGTTCATTCCTTGAAGGCTGCCCTCTATATGGAGAAGGTCTGTGACCAATCTGAGACCGAGATCTCCAAACTAGAAAAGGCCCAGGTAATGACCTCCGAGCAGGCAAAATTGCTGATAGCTTCCAATGAGGTGCAGAAGAAGCTGGAGGTCGCCAAGGCTGACTTGGCCAAAATGGTCTCAGATCTTGAGGGCCAGCTGAAGGAAGCTGAGAGTCTGCTCGGGGTGGAGAAGGAGGCCATAACACGGCTGAAGGCAGAGCTGGTCCGCAAGGATGTGGAGGTCGAGGAGAGGTTGGCCACCAAAGATGACCATTTCAGACGGGACGAAGAGCAGAATGCCAACTTTGCCTACATTGTGGCGGTTGTGGGTACTATCCGAGTTGTTCATCGGAAGAACCCTGATGCCTACCTCACCGAAATTGTGGCTGAGCTGGTCGCTTATGTTCGCGACTTCCCCCCGCCTCCGAAATCATGCAGGAGATTAAAGATCTAAAAGATCTGGGCATTTACTTGCCCTTCTTCCCCAATCAGAGTCGGATCGTGTAACCCACCCCTGATACTGATGAGACTCGGCCGGGAGACTCCGAGGTGGTCCTCGAGACCCAGACGAGTGAGGCTGGGGCACGGAAAGGGGTCGCTGGGATGTCGGGTGCGGTTCCTCCCGATGAGCAGGCCACAACTGGCCTCTAGGGGAGGTGTTTACCAGCCCAAGATCCAGGAGGCGGGCTGCCCACACATCCACCAGTGTTATTCAACAACAATTAGGTGGGCAGCCTTTGAACATAGTTAGTGGTGCTGCTGATGGGATTATGGTTGTTCTTAAGAATGATAACCTCAAGAATCTTGATAAGAAAAAGGAGATTGAGAAGTTGTTGAATCCCATCTCCAACAATACTTTTGATCAGCATGCCTCACACCCAGAAGTCATCTGCCAGTCGTGGAAGTTGGGTTATAGTAAATCATCTGTCGTCAGTTATCATGATGTATCTTTATTTTCTGCTCAATGTAATTGGCCTTCGGGCCCATATAATGTACTGACCTTCGGGTTTGTTGTCATTAATGAAATTTGTCTTTTCCTTTCCCTTATTGTGTCGACTTGATTTCCTTATGTGACTTCAATTTTTGCATGTGTTCATCGTCTTATTGGCATTGCGATCTTTGATTGAACTTAGCTTAGTCATCTTACAAAGTTAGGGGAGGATCCCACCGCTCGGGGTGGCGATCTCGCCGCAAATATGTTGAAAGTCGTTCCCGGGGGAGGTCGATGTTTTACATATGCGACCTCCCTGGGTTTAAACACAAAAATTGTGAAAAATAATTTAAATCATTATTATTGACTCGCCTGAAAGTTTACAAGTACAATGATCCCGATCCTACTGATAGTACTTATTCAGATGGGATGCATTCCATGGGTACTGAGACTGGGTGCCATCTGGGTTCTCGAGCTCGTATGCCCCATTGGATAATACTCTGGCTCCGAACTATGGGGCCTTCTGCCCCAGCTCCGAACTATGGGGCTTATGAATGAATTTTCAATTACGATCTATATCGTAACCAAGCTCCGTACAAGCGACCTGACCGTCAGTATCGCAAGTCGGTTGAATCTCAGTTCGCCGCGTCAGACAGGAGGTATCGATCTGTGCTTTCTGATCGGTATGTGCCGGGAGTTCGCCGTATGTACAAAGTGCACCGGGATGTGCATTTCTATGGGCCAACTCCCGACGAAAGTGCAGACCAGCCTCCTCTGGGAATGATCACTGTGAACGAATCTTCCATGTTGGCAGGAATCCAATTTTTGCTACATCCAGCCATCTCCCATCTGTTAGCGACCTGGAATGTGAGCCTCACGCAAATCACTCCGAATGGGTGGAGCTACATCCTCCTCACCATGGTCGTGCTGGGGCAGGCCGGTTTGAAGAGATTGCCTAATCCTGGGGAGATAGCTCATGTGATGTTGCCCATTGCTCAGGCCGGGGGCTATCACGCCGTGCGGCTGCACATGGGCAAAGATCTCGTGAGTGGGATCCCGAATAAGGTCGACGGGTGGCACCAGAAATGGTGGTTTGTTGGGGGAACATGGGAGTCAGTGGATCCCTCTAGCACTTTATTTATTCGAGTCCCCACGGATTATGCAATCCATGTTGAAAATGGTACCTCATATTTTAGTGTCTTTGCGTTCGGTTGTACTGATCTAATTCTTCTTCTGTCTTGCAGTGTTTACGCCACGACATTCCGAGTTGTACTGGGATTTCCTTGAGGCCTTCAGGGAAGCTCAAGACATGCCCCCAAGTTGGTGAGACGTTAACTTGTTGAACTCTGAGATTGACCGCTTACAGGCCGGATTGTATACTTACCCTCGCTATCTGAGGATTCCCTGTAAGTCTTTGTTATGCCTTTTCAAATGCATTTTGCGATTTTGTTCTAACAGCTTTTTCTATTTCATGTTAGATCTGGAGATCCCGACCTTCCACCGTCAGCCCTCCACTTATGAAATGGCCTCCCGACCTCGATCAGTGCTCAGCTCGATGAGGCATCTGCCCGGACCTCCTGCGGACATTCAAGTCCAGACCCCACCCCCTGCTACCGACAAAGGCAAGAAGAAAGCTGTCGAGTCAGCTCCGACGGCAGGTGAGCGACCTCACAAGAGGGCGCGGGAGGAGTCCCGCACGCATCGATCCGCCTTCAGTTGGGATGCCGTGAGGGGGGTTTCCATCCGGATGATGACTCCTGGATTGGTTGGGATGATGAAAGGGTGAATAGGTAGGTGGTTACGATTCTGTGTAATGAAGTACCATTTTATTGTGGGAGTGAACTTAATGTATTTGTTCCTCTTTGTTGCAGTCAGGAGTTGACGGCCAGCAGATTCTTCCCGGAGGTGCTGAGCTTTCTGAGGTCCAGCTTCCCACACTGGAGGGCACACCTGGAGATTGGCCCGGCTACTTGGCGTGGACGATGAGGAACATGCCGTGTGCATGGACAAAAGATGATCACTCCTCTGCCCACCGCCAAAAGGTCACGGGTAACATGTACTCGATTGTTGTTCATTCCTTGAAGGCTGCCCTCTATATGGAGAAGGTCTGTGACCTATCTGAGACCGAGCTCTCCAAACTAGAAAAGGCCCATACAACGACCTCCGAGCAGGCAAAATTGCTGATAGCTTCCAATGAGGTGCAGAAGAAGATGGAGGTCGCCAAGGCTGACTTGGCCAAAATGGTCTCAGATCTTGAGGGCCAGCTGAAGGAAGCTGAGAGTCTGCTCGGGGTGGAGAAGGAGGCCATAACACGGCTGAAGGCAGAGCTGGTCCGCAAGGATGTGGAGGTCGAGGAGAGGTTGGCCACCAAAGATGACCATTTTAGACGGGTCGAAGAGCAGAATGCCAACTTCGCCTACATTGTGGCGGTTGTGGGTACTATCCGAGTTGTTCATCGGAAGAACCCTGATGCCTACCTCACCAAAATTTTGGTTGAGCTTGTCGCTTATGTTCGCGACTTCCCCCCCGCCTCCGAAATCATGCTGGAGATTAAAGATCTAAAAGATCTGGGCATTGACTTGCCCTTCTTCCCCAATCAGAGTCGGATCGTGTACCCCACCCCTGATACTGATGAGACTCGGCCGGGAGACTCCGAGGTGGTCCTCGAGACCCAGACGAGTGAGGCTGGGGCACGGAAAGGGGTCGCTGGGATGTCGGGTGCGGTTCCTCCCGATGAGCAGGCCACAACTGGCCTCTAAGGGAGGTGTTTACTAGCCCAAGTCCAGGAGGCGGGCTGCCCACACATCCACCAGTGTTATTCAACAACAATTAGGTGGGCAACCTTTGAACATAGTTAGTGGTGCTGCTGATGGGATTCTGGTTGTTCTTAAGAATGATAACCTCAAGAATCTTGATAAGAAAAAGGAGATTGAGAAGTTGTTGAATCCCATCTCCAACAATACTTTTGATCAGCATGCCTCAAAGCCAGAAGTCATCTGCCAGTCGTGGAAGTTGGATTATAGTAAATCATCTGTCGTCAGTTATCATGATGTATCTTTGTTTTCTGCTCAATGTAATTGGCCTTCGGGCCCATATAATGTACCGACCTTCGGGTTTGTTGTCATTAATGAAATTTGTCTTTTCCTTTCCTTTATTGTGTTGACTTGATTTCCTTATGTGACTTTAATTTTTGCATGTGTTCATCATCTTATTGGCATTGCGATCTTAGATTGAACTTAGCTTAGTCGTATTACAAAGTTAGGGGAGGATCCCACCGCTCGGGGTGGCGATCTCGCCGCAAATATGTTGAAAGTCGTTCCCGGGGGAGGTCAATGTTTTACATATGCGACCTCCCTGGGTTTAAACACAAAAATTGTGAAAAATAATTTAAATCATTATTGACTAGCCTGAAAGTTTACAAGTACAATGATCCCGATCCTACTGATAGTACTTCTTCAGATGGGATGCAATCCATGGGTACTGAGACTGGGTGCCATCTGGGTTCTCGAGCTCGTATGCCCCATTGGATAATACTCGGGCTCCGAACTATGGGGCATTCTGCCCCAGCTCCGAACTATGGGGCTTATGAATAAATTTTCAATTACGATCTATATCGTAACCAAGCTCCGTACAAGCAACCTGACCGTCAGTATCGCAAGTCGGTTGAATCTCAGTTCGACGCGTCAGACAGGAGGTATCGATCTGTGCTTTCTGATCGGTATGTGCCGGGAGTTCGCCGTATGTACAAAGTGCACCGGGATGTGCATTTCTATGGGCCGACTCCCGACGAAAGTGCAGACCAGCCTCCTCTGGGAATGATCACTGTGAACGAATCTTCCATGTTGGTAGGAATCAAATTTTTGCTACATCCAGCCATCTCCCATCTGTTAGCGACCTGGAATGTGAGCCTCACGCAAATTACTCCGAATGGGTGGAGCTACATCCTCTCCACCATGGTCGTGCTGGGGCAGGCCGGTTTGAAGAGATTGCCTAATCCTAGGGAGATAGCTCATGTGATGTCGCCCATTGCTCAGGCCGAGGGCTATCACGCCGTGCGGCTGCACAAGGGCAAAGAACTCGTGAGTGGGATCCCGAATAAGGTCGACGGGTGGCACCAGAAATGGTGGTTTGTTGGGGGAACATGGGAGTCAGTGGATCCCTCTAGCACTTTATTTATTCGAGTCCCCACGGATTATGCAATCTGTGTTGAAAATGGTACCTCATATTTTAGTGTCTTTGCGTTCGGTTGTACTGATCTAATTCTTCTTCTGTCTTGCAGTGTTTACGCCACGACCTTTCGAGCTGTACTGGGATTTCCTTGAGGCCTTCAGGGAAGCTCAAGACATGCCCCCGAGTTGGTGAGACGTTAACTTGTTGAACTCTGAGATTGACCGCTTACAGGCCAGATTGTATACTTACCCTCGCTATCTGAGGATTCCCTGTAAGTCTTTGTTATGCCTTTTCAAATGCAGTTTTCAATTTTGTTCTAACAGCTTTTTCTATTTCATGTTAGATCTGGAGATCCCGACCTTCCACCGTCAGCCCTCCACTTATGAAATGGCCTCCCGACCTCGATTAGTGCTCAGCTCGATGAGGCGTCTGCCCGGCCCTCCTGCCGACATTCCAGTCCAGACCCCACCCCGTGCTACCGACAAAGGCAAGAAGAAAGCTGTCGAGTCAGCTCCGACGTCAGGTGAGCGACCTCACAAGAGGGCGCGGGAGGAGTCCCGCACGCATCGATCCGCCATCAGTTGGGATGCCGTGAGGGGGGTTTCCATCCGGATGACGACTCCTGGATTGGTTGGGATGATGAAAGGGTGAATAGGTAGGTGGTTACGATTCTTTGTAATGAAGTACCATTTTATTGTGGGAGTGAACTTAATATATTTGTTCCTCTTTGTTGCAGTCAGGAGTTGACGGCCAGATGATTCTCCCTGGAGGTGCTGAGCTTTCTGAGGTCCAGCTTCCCACACTGGAGGGCACACCTGGAGATTGGCCCGGCTACTTGGCGTGGACGATGAGGAACATGCCGTGTGCATGGACAAAAGATGATCACTCCTCTGCCCACCGCCAAAAGGTCACGGGTAACATGTACTCGGTTGTTGTTCATTCCTTGAAGGCTGCCCTCTATATGGAGAAGGTCTGTGACCAATCTGAGACCGAGCTCTCCAAACTAGAAAAGGCCCAGGCAACGACCTCCGAGCAGGCAAAATTGCTGATAGCTTCCAATGAGGTGCAGAAGAAGCTGGAGGTCGCCAAGGCTGACTTGGCCAAAATGGTCTCAGATCTTGACGGCCAGCTGAAGGAAGCTGAGAGTCTGCTCGGGGTGGAGAAGGAGGCCATAACACGGCTGAAGGCAGAGCTGGTCCGCAAGGATGTGGAGGTCGAGGAGAGGTTGGCCACCAAAGATGACCATTTCAGACGGGTCGAAGAGCAGAATGCCAACTTCGCCTACATTGTGGCGGTTGTGGGTACTATCCGAGTTGTTCATCGGAAGAACCCTGATGCCTACCTCACCGAAATTGTGGCTGAGCTGGTCGCTTATGTTCGCGACTTCCCCCCCGCCTCCGAAATCATGCTGGAGATTAAAGATCTAAAAGATCTTGGCATTGACTTGTCCTTCTTCCCCAATCAGAGTCGGATCGTGTACCCCACCCCTGATACTGATGAGACTCAGCCGGGAGACTCCGAGGTGGTCCTCGAGACCCAGACGAGTGAGGCTGGGGCACGAAAAGGGGTCGCTGGGATGTCGGGTGCGGTTCCTCCCGATGAGCAGGCCACAACTGGCCTCTAGGGGAGGTGTTTACTAGCCCAAGATCCAGGAGGCGGATTGCCCACACATCCACAAGTGTTATTCAACAACAATTAGGTGGGCAGCCTTTGAACATAGTTAGTGGTGCTGCTGATGGGATTCTGGTTGTTCTTAAGAATGATAACCTCAAGAATCTTGATAAGAAAAAGGAGATTGAGAAGTTGTTGAATCCCATCTCCAACAATACTTTTGATCAGCATGCCTCAAAGCCAGAAGTCGTCTGCCAGTCGTGGAAATTGGATTATAGTAAATCATATGTCGTCAGTTATCATGATGTATCTTTGTTTTCTGCTCTATGTAATTGGCCTTCGGGCCCATATAATGTACCGACCTTCGGGTTTGTTGTCATTAATGAAATTTGTGTTTTCCTTTCCTTTATTGTGCCGACTTGATTTCCTTATGCGACTTCAATTTTTGCATGTGTTCATCGTCTTATTGGCATTGCAATCTTAGATTGAACTTAGCTTAGTCATCTTACAAAGTTAGGGGAGGATCGCACCGCTCGGGGTGGCGATCTCGCCGCAAATATGTGAAAGTCGTTCCCGGGGGAGGTCGATGTTTTACATATGCGACCTCCCTGGGTTTAAACACAAAAATTGTTAAAAATATTTTAAATCATTATTATTGACTCGCCTGAAAGTTTACAAGTACAATGATCCCGATCCTACTGATAGTACTTCTTTAGATGGGATGCATTCCATGGGTACTGAGACTGTGTGCCATCTGGGTTCTCGAGCTCGTATGCCCCGTTACATAATACCCTGGCGACCTTGTACGGTCCTTCCCAATTTGGTCCGAAAGTTCCCTTGGCTACTCCGAGAGTTTTCTTTAGGACCAGGTCGCCTTCTTTGTACCGTCGAAGTCGTACCTTAGAGTTGTAATACTTTTCTGATTGTTGTTTATACCTCTCATTTTGGATACTTGCCTCTAGTTGTTTTTCTTCGAGCAAGTCTAGATTTCTGGCCAAGGCCTCATTGTTGCTATCGGTCACGACTTGCGAGGTTCGGAGAGTCTGGAATTCAACTTCTGAGGGTATGACCGCTTTTGTGCCAAATGTCATTGAGTAGGGGGTCTTTCCGGTTGAATTTCGACAGATCGTTCTGTACGACCACAATACATTTGGCAGTTCGCTGGCCCAATTCCCCTTTCCCCCCTCAATCTTGGTTTTCAAAGTGTGCTTAATGATTTTGTTCATAGCTTTGAATTGACCATTTGATTGAGGGTTATAAGGGGTAGAGAAAAGCTTGGTGATTTTCCATTTTCTGAAGAAATTATCAACCTTGTGGCCATCGAACTGCTTCCCATTATCGGATATGATCGCTTGTGGTAAGCCGAATCTACAGATGATGTTCCTCCATATGAATCTGATGACGTGATCTTGGTCTATGGTTGCCAAAGCCTCAGCCTTGGCCCATTTTGTGAAGTAATCCACTACGACTAGGGCATATTTGACTGAACTCGGGGCTGTTGGTAGTGGCCCGATGATATATATCTCCCACTTTGCAAAGGGCCAAGGACTGAGGATGCTGGTGAACTCTTCAGGGGCGACCTTAATCGATGGTGCGTGAACTTGACATCTATGGCATTTCCTTGCGAAAACCATGGTGTCGGCTCTTAAAGTAGACCAGAAATACCCTTGTCTCGTCGCCTTATGAGCGAGTGACTACCCCCCAGCGTGGTTTTCGCATACCCCTTCATGAATATCTCGCAGGATATTTTGCCCTTGTTCTTGGGTAACACATTGGAGCAGCGGTATGTTGAAGCCTCGCTTATATAATTTGGTATCAATCAATGTGTACCTTGCTGCCCTAAGTTGCAACTGCTTTGCCTGAATTCTATCTGTTGGTAATGCCCCGGTCATCAAGTAATCGATGATGGGTGTCATCCATCTCACGCTCGGGGTGTTTAGGTAGCGACATCTGTGTTAGTAGTGGAGGGGTGGGAGAGTTTTGTGATGGTCACATCCCTCATCTCTGTTGGCCCCTCCAAAATCGCTAGTCATGCCAATGCATCGGCTCGGGAGTTCGCGTCCCTTGGTACTAGCTTGATGTGAATTTGTTCAAATTTCAGGCAAAGTTCTTTGAAGACCTCTTGGTAGGCCAACATTCTTTCATCTCGGGCCTCATACTCCCCCGATATCTGGCGTGCTACTAGTTGGGAGTCTGTATGTACTTGAAGTCGTTTGATGCCCATTGTTGTGGACATTTCTACGCTGTTGATGAGTGCTTCATATTCAGCTTCGTTGTTGGTGGCTGGGAAGTCGAAAGTGATAGCGTTCTGGAAAGAAAGTCCCTCTGAACTGATCAGTACTACCCCTGCCCCTGACTTGTTAGCGGTTGCCGATCCATCTACGTATAGTTCCCATGGTGGGCCGGTCAAACCACTGGCCCCTGGAGGAGGGGTTAATTCGACTATGAAGTTGGCCAATGCCTGAGCTTTTATTGTAGGCCATGGCACATATGTTACCCCATATTACCCCACCTTGATCACCTATTTAAGCCATCGGCCTGATGTATCAGGTCGGTGGAGTATGTTGCGGAGGGGTAAGGAAGTGAGGACCTCCACTTGGTGATCGAAGAAGTAAGGCCTCAGCTTTCTCACGCTCATGACCAGAGGATAAGCCAATTTTTCTAGAAGAGGGTATCTCTGTTCGGTTTCATTTAGTGCCTGACTGACAAAGTATATGGGCAGATGAGTCTGACCTTCCGCTCGCACAAGCACTGCGCTTAAAGTAGTTTCCGAGGCCGCCAAGTATAAAAACAACTTCTCGTCGGGGACCAGCTTGGCTAAAATGCTGACGTTGGCCAGGTATGCTTTGATTTTGTCAAAGGCATCCTGACTCTCAGCTGTCCACTCGAACCTCACCTTTTTTCTGATGGTGTCGAACATGGGCTTACACTTATCCCACATTCGGGAAATGAATCTGTTTAGAGCGGTCAGGCACCCTGTTAGCTTTTGAACCTCCTTCGTGGTTTTGGGGGCTCCCATATCCAGGATAGCTTGGACTTTGGCTGGGTTTGCTTAAATCCCCCGCTTGCTGACCAAATGCCCCAGGAATTTCCCCGACTCTACTCCAAAATTACACTTGTTCGGGTTGAGTTTCATATTGAACTTCATGAGTATCTCGAAAGCTTGTGCCAAATGGGCCAGGTGATCTTCCTTTTTTAAACTTTTGACGATGATTTCGTCGACGTACACTTCCACCAACTTGCCTATCTGGTCGGCAAACATGTGGTTGACCAGCCTTTGATATGTCGCCCCGGCGTTCTTCAAACCAAAAGGCATTCTCTTCCAACAATACATGTTCTTTTCTGTTAAGAACGAAATGTGTTGCCTGTCGGGTTCGTGCATTGCTATCTAATGATATCCAGCAAATGCATTCATGAAAGACATCATCTCATGGCCCACCATATTATCGATCAGGTGGTCGATATGCGGCATGGGGAAGAAGTCTTTGGGGCATGCTTCATTGAGATCTGTGAAATCAATGCAAAGTCGCCAAGTTTCGTTTGACTTCTTTACAAGGACCGCATTTGCGACCCACTGTGGCTGGTCGGCCTGCATGATCAGGTCGTTATCAAGTAGCTTTTTCACCTCCTCGGCAAGGGCTGCATATTTTTCCGAACCAAATTTCCTTCTTTTATGTGCTATTGGTCTTCGTGTTGGGTCAATGCGTAACTGGTGACATGCGACCTCGGGATCAATTTCGATCATGTCCTTGTGCGACGAAGTGAAAATGTCCAAGTTTCTTTTGAGGAAGTCGATGACTTCGTCTTTTAAGTCGACGGGAATTTTGGATCCTATAATGATCTCTAGGTCCGGCTGGGCTGGATCTACCTTGACCCTTTCGAGTTCTTCTCCGGGTACTACTCTGGACCCATCAACTTGTGGATAGTCTATCTCGGCCTCGAGTATAAAATCTTCGGGTTCCAGACTCATCCTTGGATCAAGCTCGTCGTGCTTCCTCTTCTTATTTCTATTGTCTTTGTTATCATGCATTTTGTGATCCAGCGTCATTATATGATGACAGGATGTGTGCACCAAATTGAAATGAGATGAAGAATAAAGAAAACATCCTCTATCATCCACTTGGTCACCTTTAACGGTGCCAACCAGCCCACTCTTGGTGGGGAATTTTACACAGAAATAAAAAGTGGAGGTCGCAGCCTCAAATTCATGCTCAAATGGCCTCCCGAGAAAACCGTTATAGGTGCTCGGGAGGTCGATTACAAGGAAATCCAAGAGCCTAGTGTTCCTAACCTTCTTGTCCAAGGTGGACATGAGTTCCACAGACAGTCGGATCATGCCCAGAGGTTTAATCGTTGTGTTTCCGAAACCCTTCACCGTATGATCGCAGGGGGTGATGTATGCTTCATAATCCCCGAGTTGGTTTAGGTTCTTCTTGAATAAGATGTTATAGAAAGCCCCCTCGTTGACAAGCATCCAGCACACCTTTGTCCCCATGATGTTGGCCTTAATGATCAGTGGGTCGATGTTCGGGTACACGATTCCAGCTTTGTCTATCTCCCCGAACTCGATCTTGTGGGTTTCCTCGGTTACGGCCAGAATTAGCAGAACCATTCTCTGAGCATTCTCCATTGCCCTAACCTCCGCCTTCAGGTGACATTTTAATGAGGAGGCCGAGAAAGGCCCCCTATCGTGGCGAGTGGCGAGATGGCATGAATGACACAACCCCCCGCGCCTTCTGGATTGGGCGGCACGGGCAGCTCGCCCCGCGCGGCCCCATGAGCGGGCTCTGGCGGTGCCTGCTCACCCTGCCTGGGTTGACGATTCTATTGTCGACCTCGCCCATCATGGTCATTTGCCCGGGGATTCTTGACAAACTCATCCAGCCGACCGTCTTCGTAAAGCTTCTATAGTTGCTTCAGAAGATCTCTACATTCGCTAGTGTAGTGTCCCTTCTGGGTTTGATAGTGGCAAAACATGTTTGGGTTTTGCTGGCTCTTATCTTTGATGGGGCGAGGTGTGCGTAGCATGTCTCGTCCCTAGATTTGGGTTAGAACATTACCAGGCGTCATGCCTAAAGCCTCCATCAGCTTTACCGGAATGGACTCTTCAAATGGTTTGAAGCTACTGGGTGTCTTGTAATGGCCCCCGATTTTCTTGGAAATCATCTTCGGCTCTGTGACTTCCTTCGTCTCTGAGAGCCAAGATTCTAACAGTTCCATGGTATGGATGAGGTCGCTAGCCCTCCTTCAAAAATCGGCATAGCTGGTTGGATAGTCGGCAGTCATTCGCCGCCATAACTTGGTACCTTTTTTGAGGCCGGACACGGCTCCCAGCATTTTAGCTTCATCTCCAATGGGGTCCACCTCAATGATGAGCCTATCGATCCTTTCAACATAGGATCGATCCGATTCAGTTTCTCCCTGTCGCGCGTTCATAAGTCGCTGCCTTGTCGCAGGCCGAGATGCCATTGTTGTATAGTGGCCCAAGAATAACCGAGCCAGCTGCTCGAAAGTGTCTATGGAGAATGGTGGTAGCGAAGTGTACCACATGTGGGCCTGATCGCTTAGTGTCAGGGACAAAAGCCTACACTTCGTCGCATCCGATGCTCCCATTGAGCCGCTATGCTGATTTTCCTCTGGGCAGGTGCCAGAGTGTCCATAGTCCCTAGTGGCGAGTCTTGGATGATAAGGTCGTTATTAGACCCAGATGGCCCGTCCTAGTTCCCCACCTATTCCAACAGTTGTTGGACGGTTCTTGCCAATGCCGCGACCTGAGCATTGCGGGGGTTACTGGCCCTTTTCCCGTGACCATGATGAAATGCTGAATTTCTCAACGACCCTCCATGGTGCATGTCTAGGGCCATGGCGAGATCCCGTTCCACCTGTTCATCATGGCGTGGTTGGGAGTGGGCTTCGTCCTCGCCCCTCATGAGGGCCTTCCGTGCCGCCTGGCTTCCGAGGCGGGTGAATACGCTATTCAAACCCGCTGGTCTGTCCAGGGCCCGATGATTTCGGACGATAGCATGTTTGGCCGCGTGATATGCCAGTTGGCCCATGGATCGCCCCTTTTCCATCAGGACGCGCTTGCCTTTGGAGGTTCCGACGTCGTGGGCTGTCTTCTTAGCTTAGGGTTGTTCCTCCTCAGCGCTGAAATTGAGACGTTTCTTATTGAGGACAGCCATCACGGCCTTGGCGTCCTCTGGCGTTTGGACAAGATTCCACCAGTCGGGGGAGCCAGCCAGGGTAGCCTGGTGGATGGGCTGAGAGCTTAGTGAAACTTCGGCGCCATCGCGCGCGTCAATTTCGTTTCCTGTGACAGGTTTTCCCTGGTTGATTGCCATTCGTTCGATCGGATTTGGAATGTGAAGTCTCCTTAAGAATCGATGGAATTGTTCAAGAAATGTTCCCACAAACGATGCCAATTATTGTAACTAGTTGTAATCTATTCAGTTAAACAATGATTATTATGAGCTTTGTATGCTAAAGACAATCGAATCAGGGAAAAATAACAAAAGAATTGTTGATCCGGTTCGTCTTATGAACAAGACTACGTCCGGGGACGTCCAAGCCAGGTAGTGATTATAATATTTATGCCTAGAAGTCTAAGGTGTTCTCTCCTTTTACAGAGATGGCCGTGTTGGCCTATTTATACTACGATTCCCGCTCTTTGGGAGGGAATTTACATAAGAAATAATGCCTATGAAAGGGTTATAATTCCGAGAATCACTAATCTCGCCTTGATAGGCCAGAAGTCTCCTATCTTCAATGCGCGCCAATTGTGGAGCGGACTTAGAGGACGGATTAGCGGCATGTCGGGATTTGTCATTAACCACTTGGACTGTATGGTTATGGCTGATGTAGGTCATTTCCGAGTTGAGGATATAAAACGTAAGTCACCCCGTTTTATTGAGGGGTTTCGGGTGCAGTCAACTGGGAAATAATTCCCTCGTCTGACAGGTAGTTCAAAAACTCATCGCTGAGGTATTCGCCTCCACGATCAAATCGTAGAAACATGATACTCTTTTCCATATGCTTCTCAGCTTCGGCTTTGAACTCCTTGAATTTATCAAAGGTTTCCGATTTATGCTTCATAAGGAAAATGTACTCGAACCTTGAGTAATCATCGATGAAAGTCACGAAATACTCATAGCCACCTCTAGCTTTGGTTGACATTGGATCACACACGTCAGTGTGAACGATTTCCAAGACTTCTGTGACTCTAGTCCCGTTGGCTCCTAATGCCCTCTTGGTCTTTTTACCCTCTAAAGATGATTCGCAAGTTGGGAAAGGTTCTGGTTGTAGGTCCTCCAGTGAACCATCTTTCACCAACCTTTGAATCCTATTCAGATTAATATGGCCTAATCTGAGATGTCAAAGAAGTATTTCGTTCATGTTTTCTGAACGTTTCCTTTTATTGCTCAAAATAATCGATCTGTTATAAGATGCATTTTGCGAGTGGTGTGCACAATTAATAGTGTAGAGATTGTTCGACAACATTCCATGACAGATAAACTCATCATTTTGAGCAATGGTAACAACTTTATTAAAAGTAACCGAATATCCATCATTAAAGAATATTAGAAACCGAAATCAAATTCTTTCTAAAACTTGGAACGTAAAGAACATCTCTCAAAACTAAAATTCTATCACAAAAAGATAGATGCACTTCTCCCACTGCTTTAAGCACTACTTACGTAGCACTGTAGTACCTCCTACTCACGTAGCACTGCAGTAACCGCTACTTGTGTAGAATTGCAATAACCGCTAATCACGTAGCATTGCAATAACTTTTACTTACGTAACATTACAATATCTGCTACTTCTTTCTTCCCTTTTATTTCTCTAAATTTTCGAAAAATACAATTAAAGAAACCAAGTGGGAAATTTCTTGAATTTATGGGATAATCTTGTATTGCTTTGTCCATTGCTCCCGGTTAATATTTCCCGTATTTAAGATTATTCTGTCCATTAATTAATTAAGCCACTGAAAAGCTTTATTTTAATTAATATCTTTACCCTTGGAGTAAGGACAACTCAACATTATTATCCATACCGGAAAATTAATTCCACTTGCAAGATTTGGTATGATAAAGGTTCTGAGCCCACCAAGGGGACTAATCATGCAAGACTCTCCAAGCACACGATTCTCTGTATTAATTTAGCAACTGTCATGTAATTAATATTATTGCCCAAGATATGGGGTATCGAAGTCGTAGTGATTCTCTTCCCATTATAAGTCAAAGCAATAATTACTAATCGCACATAGTCCTTATTAAGTGACAGAGATTAAGAAATCAACAACCACTGAGGTCTAACTCTTCATCCCATAAGTCAGTGCGAATGAGTTTATCCTCTCTGTAGGTCCGCTTCAGCACATCAAATGCACTAGTGTAATATCTTGGTCGAGATAAGCCAATCTGAGCCTTACGCATCAACTTCTACCAATAAATTGTTCAGATCTATCTAAGTTGTGAAACATGCACTTGTTTACAAGGGACTGTTAACGTGATCTTCTGTGATCTGGTATCACCACATTAACTACAATGTAACACGTACTATTCTATGAACGGTTTGCAATAAATATATATAACATTCAATCATATTTAAAGTAACAGTGATAAATAATTTATTTTAGTAAATAAGTATTTAATACATAGGTTATACAAAGTAAAAGCATACTTTCACGTATAACCTAAACAGAATTCCCGCATCTTAAGTCACCATGGAAGGCGGCACAACATTGGAGCCGTCGAGGAATCCCATCTGTTGGGAAATAAATTTAATAAAAAGGATTTTGATTAGATCCCAAAACCCCTGAGTATGACATGTTCAGGATAATCTTGATAGATGAGTCAGGATTCAGTTTTAGAGTGTTCAGGATATTATCTGCACCGTGTATAGTCGGCAGATATAGAAACAAAATTAGTTTCAAGACTCAAGAGATACCGAGAACTCAAGGCTCGAGAAATCAAGACTCGAGAGAAATCGGAAGGCTCGTAGAGAAATCAAGACTCAGAGAACTCAAGACTCGAGAGAACTCAAGACTCGAGAACTCAAGACTCGTGAGAAATATCAAGGCACAAGAATCTTGAAGAACTCAAGAATGTCTTGAATGCTCAAGATATCCCGAATGTTCCGAGGCAATCGAAGCCGAGGAATATAGCCGTTGGAATCCAAATCGACGTGGACCAACGAAAAGGAAGACAACCAAACTGAAAAAGTCGCAGAACTTACAAAAGAATAGTATGGATTTGAATGTGATTCTCTCCAACCGGTAACATTCAAATCCACACTATAAATACAAGTTCTTCCTTCATTATCCGTGAGGAGGTGGATGCGTGGAGATTATGCACAAAATGCTACAAAGCCAAAGAGCGTTATAGTCAAAAGCATTCCCACCCTAGAACACAAGTCCAATAGATATACAAATATATTCAAAGAGTGTTCTAGAACCCAATCTAAGCAACCCACAATGTATCATAATCTTAGAGAGATTTTCCCAACCTTAGCATTGAGGCTAAACCATTGTAAGGGAAAATCTCACCATAGTTGGAGACAACACCAAAACCAAACCCAAAGGGTGAAGTGAGAGGTAGTTGTTAGGCAAACCCGAGTGAGGGGTGATAAGTCCCGAAGGAGTGTGAACTCATTAAACATCTCGAGTTTGAGTTAGTAAACTACGGAGGTAGTCGAAAAGCTCAAGGTCGGGTTGAGTAAGTAAACTCGTGGAGTAGTCGAAAACTTCGGGGCGAAGTTGAGTGAGTAAACTACGAGGTAGTCAGAAAGCTCAGAAGTTGATAGTGAATTTCCCTAGAGAGGGAGAGTGGATGTAGGACTGGTTGTCCGAACCACTATATATTGTTGTGTTGTTTACTGCTTTATGTTTATACTTGTCATATGCATCTAGTTATAAGCAAAACACAACACATGAGCTCCAAAATCAGAAAAATTGGAAACACTCTGCCCTCACCCCTGTTTTATATGCACCAAAGTCAAACGTTTTGCTTCCGCACGCGCAAAATAGGTTTTCCCACCGGGACCAACAAGTGGTATCAGAGCAGGTACTCAACAGATCACTATTTTCAAAGTGATCACCTGAGTTGATCTATTTTAAAACCTGTCTCTGATCTGATACCAACAAGTGGTATCAGAGGAAACAGAAAGTTTTACACAACAATGGAATAATAGAACTTTTCATTGATAAAAACCCGAGGGTCAGGTTACATTACAAGTTACAAATGCAAGAGAACCCGGAGGTCAATACATAACTCTAAACCCTAAACCCTTAAGCCATAACCCTAAACCTTCATCCAAACCCAAACCCGATCTACAGGGTGGTGATTAAGAGGAGGAAAGAGAGAGATTTTAAGATCTCATGCTCTCATTTTCCCCCACTTAACAGGGTGAGGGAGGCTTGAAAGGTAATCCTATGCCGCAAACTGATGGACTCTCCAATGGAGTGAGAGCGGCCTTGATAGGATTTTTAAGCCAGGAGCCCTAAGAAAGAGTCGATTGGCTCTCCAACATTAAATGGTGAGTTTGATATAGGAAGATCAGCTGTTGTCTGATCAAGATCGCATATCAAACTCACGTTCAATTTCAGACTGAGTCTGTTGATGCTGATTACGTCATAACGATAGACACACAAGGTGCATACGGTTAGGAGAAGTGTCTTCTCGGTTACCAACAAAGAGCCCTTGGCCGTTGGTGGTAGAGAAAGCTTTGCAAAGAATCGTATGTGGAATCATTGATGACGACGAAAACAACAATAAGGGACACACAGGGTTGACTTGAGAAGATGAAATCATGGAAAAGGGGGTAAAAGTGTTTGCCGAAAGTCTCACCGGAAACAAGGGTTCACCAAGATACATGATTCTTCAAAGAAGATAAGTATGGTGAATGAGTTATGTTGTGTAAAATATTGGTCCAATTTATAGAGGCCAAGCAAGGGTGCAGATGCAAATTTGAGTTCTCAAAGCCTATTTAGAAAAATTTGCATCAAGGACAGCGTGTAGAAATCACGCGACCGATAATTGGAAAAAGTTACGGCGGATTGACATATCGAGAGTGTCAGACGATATCTACGCATGTCAAATCACACCAACTTAGGGAATAGAGGCTACTATTCTAGACTAAGTTTTGGCAGTAACACTTTCCAAGAATTGACTAAATCTGAGGAGAATCAGATTAGGTCAACAAAAATCTGATTACATACAAAGCTGATCTAATGAAGAAAATCAGCTGAGCTTGAAAACCTCACCAAATTAGATATATCGGTCTATATCAGTTGAAAGGGGGGAACTTCAACTTGAGGGGGAACTCACAGAATCAAAAGTAGATGATCAAGATCAAGACATGGCTGCAGACAAGATTGATCGAGATCAAATGAGTTAGTTGAGTTCAACTGATAAGCTGTGCAAATCAGAAGTGAAGAAAAGCTAAAACCAGCAAATCAGAAGAGAAGGTTGCAAATCAGAAGATGAGCAAAAGAGACTGATCAAGATCAGACGTGATCGAGATCAGATATGATAATAAGCAGATGAAGACTGATCGAGATCAGACATGATCAAGATCAGATATAATAAATCTGATATGCTAACCTGATATAATGACCTGATGCTATTTTGATATGTTGATCTAAAGATGTGTTGATCTGATTAGTCGAGCTAATCAGATCAGGCAAAGAAGAAATCAGGTAGCTTGGGTAAAGTGATCTGAGGCTCAGTAAGTAAAGTGAAACTGAGACTCAGTATAGGTCAGAAGACCTGAGGGTCAAGATGTCTGAAGTCAGAAGAAACTGAACTCAGTCAGCATGAGTATCAGTATACCTGATCAGACAAGGTCCATTGAAGAAGAATGAGGAGCCGAGCTGAAGACAGAAGACTGAAGACCAAAAACTGAAGACTTGTAACTCTTTATTTTTTTTTGTCTTTACTTCTTTGATAAAGTTCATTGTAATCTGTAACTGATAACATACAATCAATGAAACTTTTATCTTTATGCTCAAAGATAATACCTCATTATCTTTTTACATGTCTTTTATGTTGATATGCCTGATTGAATGTCTCTGATCTGATTGTATGCTCATATAAAAAAGGGAAACTATATGATGCTATGGGAGAAATTGCTTAAGTATTTAGTAATGATCTATTTAGGAAAGATTCATTACTGAAGAAATCTGTTGAATGATTTAAATTGATTAGAGATTTACCATTCTTGTAAATAGGAAAAACTGAAACCTGAGTAGAGGTTATATGTTTGTAACAAGATAGGTTTTGGCATCATCAAAAAGGGGGAAATTGTTGGGAAATAAATTTAATAAAAAGGATTTTGATTAGATCCCAAAACACCTGAGTATGACATGTTCAGGATAATCTTGATAGATGAGTCAGGATTCAGTTTTAGAGTGTTCAGGATATTATCTGCACCGTGTATAGTCGGCAGATATAGAACGGTTAGTTTCAAGACTCGAGAGATCTTGAACCCAAGGCTCGAGAAATCAAGACTCGGAGAAACCGGCGGGCTCGAGAAATCAAGACTCGAGAACACGAAGACTCGAGAGAACTCAAGACTCGAGAGAACTCAAGACTCGTGAGAAATATCAAGGCACAAGAATTCATGAAGAACTTCGAGAATGTCTTGAATGCTCAGTATATCCTAAATGTTCCGAGGCACTGAAGCTGAGGAATATAGCCGTTGGAATCCGGTGGCGTGGACCAACGAAGGAAGACAACCAAACTGAAAAAAGTCTGCGAGAACTTACAAAGAATAGTATGGATTTGAATGTGATTCTCTCCAACGGTAACATTCAAATCCACACTATAAATACAAGTTCTTCCTTCATTATCCGTGAGGATGTGGATGCGTGGAGATTATGCACAAAATGCTACAAAGCCAAAGAGCGTTATAGTCAAAGCATTCCCACCCTAGAACACAAGTCTGTAGATATACAAATATATTCAAAGAGTGTTCTAGAACCCAATCTAAGCAACCCACGATGTATCATAAGCTTAGAGAGATTTTCTCAACCTTAGCATTGAGGCTAAACCATTGTAAGGGAAAATCTCACCATAGTTGGAGACAACACCAAAACCAAACCCAGTGGTGAAGTGAGGTAGTTGTTAGGCAAACCCGAGTGAGGGTGATAAGTCCCGAAGGAGTGTGAACTCATTAAACATCTCAGAGTTTGAGTTAGTAAACTACGGAGGTAGTCAGAAAGCTCAAGGTCGGGTTGAGTAAGTAAACTACGTGGAGTAGTCAGAAAACTCAGGGCCGAGTTGAGTGAGTAAACTACGAGGTAGTCAGAAAGCTCAGAAGTTGAGAGTGAATTTCCCTAGAGAGGGAGAGTGGATGTAGGACTGGTTGTCCGAACCACTATATATTGCTGTGTTGTTTACTGCTTTATGTTTATACTTGTCATATGCATCTAGTTATAAGCAAAACACAACACATGAGCTCCAAAATCAGAAAAATTGGAAACACTCTGCCCTCACCCCTGTTTTATATGCACCAAAGTCAAACGTTTTGCTTCCGCACGCGCAAAATAGGTTTTCCCACCGGGACCAACACCATCAGATCAAAACATTCGGCCATATAAATAACTTGACGACGCCACATGAGATAGTTTGTGGAGTCAAGCTTGATGGGTACCATGTTGAGCATGGTGGTTACAGGGAGAGGATCGACGGTAGGTGCCGCCATTAGAGAGGAGAATCGCGAACGAAATTGATAGAGAAGAGAGATTAGGGTTGTGAAAAAAATTTAGGGTTTTTCGGTAGGGCAGAAGAGTTGTGCAGATCGATGTTAACGGAGGAAACCAGTCCGAGTAGCAAGGCCGAACGTCGGAGAAGACAAGTCCGACGGTGGAAATTGGATGAGAGGTTAGTGTTAGTGTTAGTGTTAGTGTTAGTTTCCTAGAGACAATCCATTGTAAGGACATAAAACTCAGATAATATTCAGTGTTGGTTTAATATTATTGTTTATTTAATATTAAATGTATGGCATTACACTTATTAGAATATTATGTTTGATTGTTTGCATTTGTTCTTATCTGTGTTCCCTTGAATCACTGCTGTCGTTGAGTATGTGAGAACTCAGATGACTTAAGTATGATTCTCAAATGACCCCAATCAAGGATCATCAAGAATGTGATACAGATGATGCAATGGAGATCGGTGTGCGATCTGCACCATACTCTCGGAGAGTGTAGTAAGATCTCACTTACTACGAGATATTAGGTATCTCATGATGGACGCACAAATACCTTAGAGGGTATTGGTATACCCATCCCAGAAACCGTTTGATGTAGTTCCACTATATGTGTCTACGGGTATCTCGGTTAGTGGGGGCGATGCGATACTCCTTTGACTTGAGGTCAATACGCACGACATGTGTGGAGTGATGAACTTTGACCATGGCCAACGCTTGCACCCTTCCATGGGTAGATACGGCTTAGATTGGGTTCATCACGAAGTGCATGTGCGTGGTAGTTGAGTCAAGAAAAAGATTCATTCCTCAAAGTGGATTTAGAGAGAATACTCATCTTCTCATCATAATTGGATCAAAGTCATTAGCCAATGCACATCAACTTGAACTTTGTGGCCAAGTGTGACACAAGTGATCAATTAGTGATTGGAGATAATATGATTAAGTTATTTGAATAGACACTTCATCATGTTCAAGACTGATCGAATATTCGTGAATGAAAGGAGGAAATCGTAATAATCCATGTTACAGTTACAGGTAGTTGCACATTTCTCGCAACATACCTCATATATTGAGAATGTCTGATCTATTGTCTAGGATTCAATTAAGATCGTTAGTTTGACTAATCACTCTATATATGAGGGCTTATAGGTCATACAACAAGTATCTCCCATGTACGGATTGTAGTTGGTTGATTAAGTATTAAATTGGATTTAATATTTAATTTGTGGAGAATTAATAATATATTAATTTAGAATTAATTATTATTACTGTTTAATTAAATTAGATTTAATTAAATAGGAATCCCAAAATAATATTATGGAATATTATTGTAGGAAAATATCCGTAGGGAAAAACATATCATTGAGATTTGTTTTGCAAGATTAGGAATTATCTTCCTAATAAAGATGGCTTAGGATTTAAGTCAGTCTCTCCCTATATATAGGACTTCCCGGGATTCATTATTTACTACAACAAGAAAATCTAGTTTCTCCATAAAATCTAGAATAGGAATTTTCCTAGCAAATTCCATCTCAGATTCAATGCTGACAAATCTGTGCAAATTTGTCCACGGGTATTACGTGGATACCGTAGTTGAGAAATCTGCTATCGAATAACTGTAAGATTTCTCGTTATGATTATTCGTTCTTGTTTATGCAATTAACTGTTCGTTGTTGGTGAACTATTTAATTCCGATGCGCATGTATTACTTGTATTGCATAATTAAAATAGGTTTACTTTTATTCAAAACTGGGGTACGGTCGTATTGATAAACTGGACCGCACCCCTTATTTGTTTGCTTGGGTCGTCTTCTTCACGCTAAAATCCCCTAATTAATTTTATGGTTTTCTCTTGGAGAAACCCGCTGTCGCTCGCCATCATTCACACGGCCGCGACGCTACGCCGCGTCGCTCGAGGTCGGCGCTAGGCGCCGTGGCCTCGCGACGTGTGCGGGAGCTCGCGATTTGGCCCGTGCAATTTCGCTGTCGTCGATTTATCACTCCGTCTCTATTCTTTATCTCTTTTCTCGGCGGTGAGCCCCTAGACGCGAGTCAAGGTGGAGCGCCACCGATTCGATCGTTATTCTAGCGGTTTTGGTTTGGAACCAGTTCGCTGGGGTCATGGCTCCGTGCGCAACCCCTTGATTTACGGCGGAGAGTCGCTCGTGCGCGTTAAGCGGCGACTGCGACTCGCGTCTAGTCCCGATTCATGTGATGCATTTTTTTCCCTGTTCTGGGTTCTGGTTTCCGATTCACTTTCTGGTTTTGGTTTCCGGTTTCTGGTTTCTAGGTATTTGCTTATTTGCGTCTCATGGTATTGATGCCTGTACTGATTACGTGCATTTTCGATTTCGATTGCTTCTAAAATTCGACGTATCTAGGATTCGTTGTTTTTGGGGCTTTGCACGTTACTGGTTTCATTTGATTGGGTTTTTGTTCGTGCACTGCTTACGTTCTTCAATTGGATTGAATGATGAATCCTAACAATATTGACTGTTCAAATGATTAATTAGATTATTCTTGATGAACCAAGGTTGAAATTGTTGGTATCGGTTGTCCCGATTGACGGATGGTTTTCGGGCAATGATGAGGGAGGCACCGTCTTGCAAATTGAATTTGTAAAGGACACCTCCGTGCAGAGTTTTAGAAATTGCACTTGAGAACTTGCAAATAAATAATTTTAAAAATTTTTGTTTTAAAAATTAATAAGATTAATTTTTAAAACCTGAAATAAAATTGGCTTTTATTTTATAATTAATTGGATTAATTATTAATTTTAATAATCGTGAATTGAATTTAAAATTAGATTTTAAAGTTCGGTTTATAAAAGGATTATTAAAATCCCACTTATTAACCTGTTTTTAAATTACGTTAACGCATTTATAGTCCGCATTATAAATTGTTTGGGTAGGCGGCGCCCAATAATTGTCGGACCGTATTCATTGTGTGGGTAGACGATGCCCATATAAGTGTTAGTCCGTATAATATCATATTTGGGTAGGCGGCGCCCAATAGATGCTCAAATGTGATGTAGATTAACATGTTGGATCTCGATTAAGCAATTAATACCCCGCCTTTAAAAACGTTCCTCAATAAAATATGGTTTTCTCATTGATTTGATAATATTTCTTCCATTAAAATTAAAAGTAAACCGGAGATTTCGTTCCAATGAGTACTTAAACACCCTCGTCTTTTGTTTCGCTAGCCCTCGCGGGGAACAAAGGGTAAGGGACATCAGTCGAACTAGGTTCGACAAGCTAGGAATTGCAACTTAGCAATTGGTTTGGAGACCTACCAGTTATGCTATTTTAATGATGAAATCCTTGCTGGGATTATTATAGTAGTAATGTGGATCCTAGTCCATTATGATTTATAGATGATATAAATTTATACTTTTTTGATGAGGTCGTTAAGTATGTGAAAACAATGGAAACAAAATAAATTTAAAGGCCATATTTATTTTGATTGTTGAATATTGATCATATGAATTATGTGTTTTAATTCCCGTTTTATTTCATTTCTCTAGGGTTGTTGAAATGAATAACTTGTCATTGAGAAGCGTTTTGGAAACGAACAAATTGGTTGGGCCAAACTTTCTCGACTGGTACCGAAACATTCGGTTGGTGCTCAGGCAAGAAAAGATTAAGTACGTGTTGGACACGCCAATCCCTGCTACCCCGGAGGCTGGTACTGAACAAGCCGAGGCGTTTGACACCGAAGCTCAGAAGAAGCATCAAGAGGATGCTTCCCTGGCTCAGTGTGTTATGCTGCTTGGGATGACTCCTGAGTTGCAAAGGCAGCATGAGTGGATGCCCCCCTTCGAGATGATCAAGTATTTGAAGGATCTCTTTGATTCTGAATCTCGTTCCGAGATTTATGATGTGATGAAAGATCTGTTTAGATGTCGAATGTCTGAGGGACGGAAGATTTCTCCTCATGTGATAAAGATGATTGGGCTGATCGAGAAACTTGGTCATCTGGGCATTGAGCTCAACACCAATGTTGTTGTTTATTCCATTCTTTAGTCACTTCCCGATTCATATTCGAGTTTCGTGGTAAACTTTAATATGAATAAGACGGAATTGACTATGCCCGAGCTGCATAACATGCTAAAGACTTTTGAGTCTTCCACTGCTAAGGAAAAGCCCGTGCTCATGGTGAGTGCCTCCACTTCTTCTGCTCCGAAAGGAAAGAAGAAGCGAAGGGGCAAGGCAAAGAAAGGCTCCAAGCCGAGCTTCTTTAAGCCCAAAGGTGGAGTTCAAAAAAAGAGAGGGTGGACAAGGATGTATGCCTCTACTGCAAGCAGAAGGGGCATTGGAAGAAGGAATGTAAGGTTCTAGCAGCTGAAAAGAAGACACAAGGTGTCTCAGCTGTTGGGGTTATACGTGAAAGTATGTTTTTACTTTGAATAACCTATGTATTAAACACTTATTTACTGAAATAAATTGTTTATCACTGTCGCTATAAATATGATTGAATATTATATATATTTATTGCAAACCATTCATAACTAGCGCTACATTGTAGTTAACGTGGTGATACCAGATCACAGAAGATCACGTTAACAGTTCCTTGTATACGAGTGCGTGTTTCACAACTTAGATAGATCCGAACAATCTATTGGTAGAAGTTGATGTGTAAGGCTCAGATTGACTTGTCTTGACCAAGAGATTACACTAGTGCATTCGATCTTGTTTGAAGCGGACCCTCTGAGAGGATAAACTCATTCGCACTGACTTAAGGGATGAAGAGTTAGACCTCAGTGGTTGTTGATTTCTTAATCTCTGTCACTTAATAAGGACTGTGTGTGATTAGTAGTTATTGTTTTGACTTATAAATGGGAAGAGAATAATTGCGACTTCGATACCCTATATCTTGGGCAATAATATTAATTGCACGATAGTTGCTAAATTAATCTGAGAGAATCGTGTGCTTGCAAAAAAGTCTTGCTTGATTGGTCCCCTTGGTGGGCCTTAACCTTTATCATACCAAATCTTGCAAGTGGAATTAATTTTCCGGTATGGATAATAAAGCTGGGTTGTCCTTACTCCAAGGATAAAATATTAATTAATATAAAGCTTTTCAGTGGCTTAATTAATTAATGGACTAAATAATCTTAACCACGAGAAATAATAACCCGGAGCCATATTACCGTAATATGGGTTAAGACTGGATAGTGCAATATTAATTATATAGTGGTATTAATTAATATTAATGGGCTTAATTATATTGTGGCTCAATATTGGAATTCAGAAGTCCATTGGAAGGTCCATCTTAATTCTCCTAAAGACCCCTCAAGTAGCGCAAATTATAGTCCAATAAATAAAAGGTGTTTAAAATAAAATAAATTATTGTTGCAATATTTCCTCCAATTTTCGAAAATATTAAAGAAAAGAGGGAGAATAATTTTCTTGAAAAGATTTTATGGAAATGACATAATGTATTCTTGGAATACAAGATTATCCCATAAATTCAATAAAACTCCACTTGACTTCTTTAATAAGAAATTTTCGAAAATCTTTTATAAGAAAGGGAAGAAAAGATTTTCTTGATTTTCTTGGAAAGATTTTATGGAAGATATGTATTCTTGGGATACAAGAATATCTCATAAATTCAAGAAAGATCCAATCTTGAAATTCTTTTCTTGAAATTTTTGAAATATTAGGCAAATAAAGGGTGTGAGATTTTTGTGGAAAAATACACATGGAAAGAAGAATATATTGGATATATTCAAGATTTCTTGGAGATCAAGAAAAGATCTTTCCTAGCCCTAATTATGCATGAAATTTTCAAAACTCCTCTACTTATAAATAGGGGATGAATTTTTCATTCCCAACTAATGTTCCATGTGTTGAAAATATTAGAAATCCACAAAGGTGGTGCAACAATATTTTTATTTTCCTTGTTTTATAAATCGTTCATTGGAGGACCTTCCACCGGGGTTATTGGACGAGGACTTGGAAATACTTGAGAATAACTTTTGGTGGGTATCCAGATACTTGATCCTGTCTGTCTCAGATCGTCTCTCCAACGGGTAAGTTTACGTAAACTCCTAGAAATTCCGCATGATAGGATCTTTTACGTGAAATTTTATTTGCATGTTTTTGTTGGTTAATTATTATTTGAATTCACTTAGGTAAATTCATGCTAGTAATAATTGTTAATTTAAATTTGTGTTTATGAGGTCATCCTGATAGATCCTGGCATATGTTATCCCAACAACTGGTATCAGAGGCCCGGTTCGGGCTCTGATCTTTTAAACTGTAATTTAAATTGTTGTTCATTAAAATTGAAATTGGATAGTAGAATTGTTAGATCTGTTTTGCAGGTATCTAATTGTCATGGTATTTTAATGTGCTTATTTACATGCAACTAAATTGTTGTTTTTTTAATTCGATTCGTTCAAATTCGTTTTGCCTCATGAGAAAATCCACTAGTAGATTAGGATTTGTTTGATTTGATCAATGTAATAGACTAGTCTAGATCTTGGTTTATTTATTTTTTGTAAATAAATTGTAACCGGATCGTGAATGAAGACGGAGACGATGAATTAAAGACGGACGACCGATTGCCCGGATGTACACGAGCCAAGGTGGAGCACGCGGGCTAGGTGGAACGCCTAGCGACCGCGCGCACCACCCGGGCGATCGCGGATGGGGCAAGCTGGTCGCGTGCTAGGCACGCGAGGCTGGCGGGCATCAGGCATGCACGCGAGGCATGCATGGGCTGCATGGGCAAAACGTGGGCGAGGGACCCCGGATGGGCGTGCGCATGGGCGCATGCAGACACGTCCAGGCGATTCCATTCACGTGTTCAAGGCCGTGGGCGATGGGGCGGGATGGTCGATCCGAACTGGGGCGTGCGCCTAGGCGCATGCGACTGGGTTCCGGGTCGTGAGCTACTCATTTTCCGGACGTCGTCCTAACCCAAAACGAGGACGTTTTAAAAAATTGTTGCGGATTCAGTGGGAGCTTTTTGAGACGAACGATGAAAGCAAAAGATGGGACGATCTCTCAAGATCAAGATTTGGAATTTAAACCATGACAGTTGGATATATGTGTCCAACGTGATTTATTTAGTCTCGATGTTTGTTTTAATTCGTTCAATTTTGTTTATTTAATGTGTTTGCATGAATTTGGAATTGTCTAAAAGAAAATCTCACTTTCGAAAATTACTAAGTATGTTTTAATTGACAAATTTTATTCCGGATAATAAAATTACATCAAATTGACCTCCATGATTTATTTATTTGTGAATTCTTTTGGAGAAATTTCCCCAACGGAATGGCCAAAAGGTGGATTTCACATGAATAAATTCACAAAAGGATGATTGTGAGTTATTATTAGTGGCGACGATGACCCTCCCAACGAGGCTCGTACAAAGCGAAGTAATAATTCTATATTTAATCATGGTTATTACTTAGGTATAAAATTGATATGCATATACTTCTCCGAAGTCCCTGTCAATTTTATATTGGTCAAGTGGGAGCCGACTATTAATTTTGAATTAAAAGTTTGTAATTGTTCTTGTTTGTAACCTGCTTGAATGTGTTTAAATAGACAGTTCACCCAACGTGACCTATTTAAACTGTTTTGAGATGTCGGCTGATGCATGTTCATATTGTTTTGTGATTTTGATATGAACTATGTGATCGAATTGAGTGATAATTTTGTGCTTAAACAAATTGTTATTTATTTCAGTTTAGCATGTCGCAACCTTTTAATCCATTGTATTCTATACTTAAAGACCATAAATTAACTGGTGAAAACTACGTTGTTTGGAAACGAAAAATTATGATTGTCCTAACTGCACAAGGTTCGAAATGGGTGCTTGACACACCAAAACCCGAAAAACCAGCTGAGGATGTTGGAATATGGGACGAGATGGAACATAGTGAATGGGAGTTGACTAATGAATTGGTGAAGGAAACAATCTTGACAAACATGACGGATTTGTTGAAGCGCCTTCATCAAGGATTTGAATCAGCTGCAGACATTATGCAAAATCTCGAAAGGATGTTTTCACATTCGGCCCATATAACAGTCCAAAGCATAAGGCATGAAATGGCCAAGATAAAAATGGAATAAGGAACGACCGCAAGAAAGCACGTTCTTAGGGTTAAGGTTCTCTTTGAGGAACTTGAGATTCTTGGCGAAAAATGTGATTTCAAAACCAAGGTTGATTTCATTCTCCATACTCTGCCAAAGAGCTACGATCATCCATATCTAGAGTACCTAATGGAAGATCTATATTTTACTGTGGATGATCTAGTAAATGCTCTCACATTGGTCAAAGAGGAAACGGAGCGCAAGAAAAGGTACTTGGTCACAAAAGGGTCTTCTTTTCCTTCTAGGCCAATTGGTGGTAAGACCGATGAGAAAGAGAGGCTAAACCAAGTGGGCTCAAAGTCCCTCAAGAGTGAAGGTTCAAGCAAGAGGAAACATTCGGAGTGCGGAAGTTCGGGACAATGGAGGACAGTCTGTTCCAATCCTAAGCGGAATGGAAAGAAAGGTAATTCTCACATACTAGTTGTTGAAACTTGTTTGGCGGAGTATGCTACCCACTCGTGGGTAATGGATACGGGATCCACTGATCATGTTTGTTTCACGTTACAGGGTTTCAAGTTGACCCGGCAACTTAGTGGGAGTGAGGTCCTCATCACACTGGGCGATGCTACGAGAGTAGCAGCTGAAGCAGTGGGAGACGTGCACCTGTCTTTTGAAGACAAGTTTTTAGTTTTGAGAGATGTTCTTTATGTTCCAGTTTTTCGCAAAAACCTTATTTCAATTGCTAAACTTATTAATGATGGATATTATGTTCGCTTTTATAAGCAAGTTACTGTTTATCATAATGATGTGTTTATCTGTCATGGACTTTTGTGGAACAATCTCTATACTATTAACTGTGCACACCACTCACAAAATGCATCTTATAACACATCGACTGTTTCATGTAATAAGAGAAAACATTCAGAAAATGTGAACGAGACACTTCTATGGAATCTAAGACTGGGTCATATTAATCTAAATAGGATCAAAAGGTTGGTGAAAGATGGTTCACTGTCGGAACTACAATTAGAACCACTTCCAACCTGCTAATCATGTTTGGAGGGTAAGATGACCAAGAGGGAATTTGGAGCCAAGGGGATTAGAGCCACAGAAGTGTTGCAAATCGTTCATACTGACGTGTGTGGTCCAATGTCAACCAAAGCTAGAGGTGGCTATGAGTATTTCATGACTTTCACGGATGATTACTCAAGGTTCGGGTACATTTTCCTCATGAAACAGAAACCGGAAACCTTTGATAAATTCAAGGAGTTCAAAGCCGAAGTGGAGAATCATCAAGAAAAGAGTATCAAGTTTCTACGATCTGATCATGGAGGCGAATACCTCAGCGATGAGTTTTTGAACTACCTGTCAAACGAGAGCATTGTTTCCCAGTTGACTGCACCCGGAACCCCTCAACAAAACGGGGTTGCAGAACGAAGAAACAGAACACTCTTAGAAATGGTCAGATCCATGATGAGTTATTCAGATCTACCCAAGTCATTTTGAGGTCATGCCTTGGAAACAGTGGCTTACGTTTTGAATCTGGTGCCATCCAAATCGGTTCCCAAAATGCCTAAAGAGTTGTGGACCGGGCGCAAGCCCAGTCTGAGACACCTCAGAATTTAGGGGTGTCCGGCATACGTGCTAGACAAGGAAGCCGGTAAGTTGGATGCACGATCGGAACTAAGGTTGTTTATAGGATATCCTATGGGAACAAAAGGGTGCATGTGCTATGGTCCCGAAGATCAAAAGGTGGTAATAAGTAGGCACTTTAGATTTTTGGAAGAAGACATTATGAACAATCGAAAGCCCAAAAGTGAGATTACCTTAGAAGAAATAAGAGGGAAAACTCCTATACCAACTGTACAGGTAGATATACCAAGAGTCACACCGACACAATCGAAACTTCGTCGTAGTGGGAGGGTTGTTCGACAACCTGCGAGATTCATGGGGATAGGAGAATCTTCGGATTTGGTCCCCGGGGATAGTGAATCAGACCCCTGGTCCTACAAGGAGGCGGTCTAAGATAAGGATTCAGAATCCTGGCAAACTGCGATGGAAGACGAGATGGGCTCAATGGATCATAATCAGGTGTGGGAGCTAGTTGAACCACCCAATGGGGTAAAACCCATTGGATGCAAGTGGGTCTACAAGAGGAAAAGAGGACCGGACGGGAAGGTGGAAACCTTTAAGGCTAGGCTTGTGGCAAAGGAATACACTCAGAAAGAGGGTATCGATTATGAAGAAACCTTTTCACCTGTAGCCATGCTTAAGTCCATCCGTATTCTCTTGGCTATAGCTGCGCATCTAGATTTTGAGATCTGGAAAATGGATGTCAAGACATCTTTCCTTAATGGGAGTCTTGACGAGGAAATCTATATGCAACAGCCCGAAGGTTTCATCGAAAAAGGCCAAGAACACCTTGTGTGCAAGCTGAAGAAGTCCATTTATGGACTTAAGCAAGCATCTCGGGCTTGGAACCAATGTTTTGATCATGTAATCAAATCTTATGGGTTTGATCAAAACGATTTCAAGAGTTGTGTTTATAGAAAGTGTGACGGAACTGCCTTGGTATTCCTAGTACTATACGTAGACGATATTCTGCTCATCGGAAACGATGTAAAGGTTTTGTCAGACGTAAGGGTATGGCTGTCAAAACAGTTTGATATGATGGACTTAGGGGAATCCGGTCATATTCTTGGGATCAAGATCACTTGAGATCGAAAGAGAAGAATGATCGGCTTATCGCAAGCTTCATACATAGATACCATTTTGAAGCGTTTCAACATGCAAGATTCCAAGAAGAGTTTTGTACCTTTCAGGCACGGAATCCATCTATCGAAAGACATGTTCCCTAAGACACAAAGGGAGATAGATGACATGAGAGGGATTCCTTATGCATCGGCAGTGGGAAGTCTCATGTATGCAATGTTGTGTACGAGACCGGATATCTGCTACGCTGTAGGCATGGTAGCAAGATATCAGAGCAATCCCAGAAATCAACATTGGACTGCTGTTAAGAACATTATGAAGTATCTGAAAAGCACTCAAGATAAAATGTTGGTTTATCAGTCAAACAGTTTATTTCCAGTGGGATACACGGACTCGGATTTCCAATCAGACCTAGATTCTAGAAAATTTACCTCGGGTAGTGTGTTTTGTCTGGGGGGAGGAGCTATAACATGGAGAAGCGTTAAGCAGAAATGCATCGCAGATTCTACCATGGAAGCCGAATACGTAGCTACTTGTGAAGCAGCGAAAGAAGCGGTGTGGCTCAAGAACTTCCTAGTGGACTTGGACGTTGTTCCGAATTTGCCAAGCACAATCACGGTCTTTTGTGATAATGCCGGAGCAGTTGCAAGTTCAAGGGAACCGAGAGCCCACAAGGCCAGCAAACACATTGAAAGGAAATACCATCTTATACGAGAAATCGTTAAGAGAGGAGATATAGAGGTGGCAAAGATCGCGTCGGAAGACAACCTAGCTGATCCATTCACAAAGGGTCTGCCTCAGTTAACATTCCAGAGACATGTGGAAGGAATGGGTGTCAAGAGCGTTGCCAATCTGCTTTGAGTATAAGTGGGAGAAATGTTATTAGGTTGATGTAGGTGACATTAGATGTCACCAGATAATACATCAGACACGCCGTGGAATACTTAAAAGCAAACTTTGAGTATAAGTGGGAGATTGTTGGGGTTACACGTGAAAGTATGCTTTTACTTTGTATAACCTATGTATTAAACACTTATTTACTGAAATAAATTGTTTATCACTGTCGCTATAAATATGATTGAATGTTATATATATTTATTGCAAACCATTCATAACTAGCGTTACATTGTAGTTAACGTGGTGATACCAGATCACAGAAGATCACGTTAACAGTTCCTTGTATACGAGTGCGTGTTTCACAACTTAGAAAGATCTGAACAATCTATTGGTAGAAGTTGATGTGTAAGGCTCAGATTGGCTTGTCTTGACCAAGAGATTACACTAGTGCATTCGATGCGCTGAAGCGGACCTACAGAGAGGATAAACTCATTCGCACTGACTTAAGGGATGAAGAGTTAGACCTCAGTGGTTGTTGATTTCTTAATCTCTGTCACTTAATAAGGACTGTGTGTGATTAGTAGTTATTGCTTTGACTTATAAATGGGAAGAGAATCATTGCGACTTCGATACCCTATATCTTGGGCATTAATATTAATTGCACTACAGTTGCTAAATTAATACAGAGAATCGTGTGCTTGCAAAAGTCTTGCTTGATTGGTCCCCTTGGTGGGCTCGGAACCTTTATCATACCAAATCTTGCAAGTGGAATTAATTTTCCGGTATGGATAATAAAGTTGGGTTGTCCTTACTCCAAGGATAAAATATTAATTAATATAAAGCTTTTCAGTGGCTTAATTAATTAAAGGACTAAATAATCTTAAACACGGGAAATAATAACCGGGAGCCATATTACCGTAATATGGGTTAAGACTGGATAGTGGAATATTAATTATATAGTGGTATTAATTAATATTAATGGGCTGAATTATATTGTGGCTCAATATTGGAATTCAGAAGTCCATTGGAATGTCCATCTTAATTCTCCTAAAGGCCCCTCATGTAGCCCAAATTATAGTCCAATAAATAAAAGGTGTTTAAAATAAAATAAATTATTGTTGCAATATTTCCTCTAATTTTCGAAAATATTAAAGAAAAGAGGGAGAAGAATTTTCTTGAAAAGATTTTATGGAAAGGAGATAATGTATTCTTGGAATACAAGATTATCCCATAAATTCAAGAAAACTCCAACTTGACTTCTTTAATAAGAAATTTTCGAAAATCTTGTATAAGAAAGGGAAGAAAAGATTTTCTTGATTTTCTTGGAAAGATTTTATGGAAGATATGTATTCTTGGGATACAAGAATATCTCATTAATTAAGAAAGATCCAATCTTGAAATTTTCGAAATATTAGGCAAATAAAGGGTGTGAGATTTTTGTGGAAAAATACACATGGAAAGAAGAATATATTGGATATATTCAAGATTTCTTGGAGATCAAGAAAAGATCTTTCCTAGCCCTAATTATGCATGAAATTTTCGAAACACCTATACTTATAAATAGGGGATGAATTTTTCATTCCCAACTAGTGTTTCATGTGTTGGAAATATTAGAAATCCACAAAGGTGGTGCAACAATATTTTTATTTTCCTTATTTTATAAATCGTTCATTGGAGGACCTTCCACCGGGGTTATTGGACGAGGACTTGGGAATACTTGAGAATGACTTTTGGTGGGCATCCAGATACTTGATCATGTCTATCTCAGATCGTCTCTCCAACGGGTACGTTTACGTAAACTCCTATAAATTTCGCATGCTAGGATCTTTTACGTGAAATTTTATTTGCATGTTGTTGTTGGTTAATTATTATTTGAATTCACTTAGGTAAATTCATGCTAGTAATAATTGTTAATTTAAATTTGTTTTATGAGGTCATCCCGATAGATCCTGGCATATGTTATCCCAACAGCCTCTGGAACAGGAATGTTTGTTATTGAGATAAACATGTCCACAAATGATACTAACTACAGGGTATTAGATATCGGTTTTGGCTCACACATTTATACAAATGTGCAGGGTCTCAAGGATAGCAGGGCAGTTAGGTCGGGTGAAGTCTCGCTACACGTTGGGAATGGCGCAAGAGTTGCTAATGAACGTGTTGGCGTTTATGTTTTAGATTTACCCTCTGGTTTTATGCTTGAACTGAATAATTGTTATTTTGTTCCTTTTATTACCCGCAACATTATTTCTATTGCGATGTTGGATATTGAAGGTTTTTCCTTCCATTTTTCAAACAATAATTGTTATTTTTCGCTTAATGGTCGTGTGTATGGAAATGCCCCTCTATCTAATGGTTTATATTTGTTGCATTATGGATATAACATTCTTAATATACAAAATAAAAGACTCAAACTTAGTAATCATGAAAACCCGACTTACTTGTGGCATTGTAGACTTGGTCATGCAAACGAGAAAAGAAGTGCAAGGTTAAGAGAGTTAGACTACTTAACCCCATTCGACTTCGAGTCTTATGGAAGTTGTGAATCTTGTCTCAAGGGCAAAATGACCAATAAACCCTTTTCTGGAAAAGGAGTTCATGCCAAAGAAGTTTTAGAGTTGATCCACAGTGATGTCTGTGGACCATTGCCCACTCTAGCTAGGGGTCAATTCAGATACTTCATCACTTTTATTGATGATTTCTCTAGGTTCGGGTATGTGTATCTGATGAGACACAAATCCGAATCTTTTGAGAAATTCAAGGAGTATAAAGCTGAAGTAGAGAAGCATCTTGATAAGAGTATTAAGACCCTTCGATCGGATCGATGAGGAGAATATCTTAGCTATGAATTCACTGATTATCTGAAGTTGCATTGAATCCAATCACAATGGACTCCTCCCGGAACACCCCAAATGAATGGAGTGTCCGAGATGAGAAACCAAACCTTGTTAGATATGGTAAGGTCCATGATGAGCTTTTTCTCTCTTCCAATATTCTTATGGGGATACGCGCTCCAAACCTCAACCTATATTCTGAATATGATTCCATCCAAATCAGTTGTTCATACGTCATACGAGCTATGGCATGGCAAGAAGCCAAACTTCTCTCACATGAGAACGTGGGGTTGCCCCGCGTTTGTGAAGAAAATGCTCACTGATAAGTTGGAATCAAAAAGGTGAAAAGGGTTACTTTGTGGGATATCCTAAGGAAACTAGAGCATATTATTTCTATCTTCCTGAGAAACAAACAGTGATTGTTTCTAGGCTGGCCAAATTCCTTGAAGAAGACTACGTCTTCAAGGAACAAGGCCGTAAGACGATAGAACTTGAAGAAATTCAAGAACCACAAATTAACAACGAGACTGATATCTTGTCAAAGCAATATGACAAAGAATCAGTGGGAGCATTCAGCAGCTCACTCGGTGGAAGTTTATCACTAAGTGATCCTCTTTCAGCCAGTGGGAGCGTAATTGGAGTTTCATTGCCCGAACAACTAACTCCAAGTAGGCTGAATGATAATAGCATAGTTCAAACTCCTGCTCAAGAGGCATCCGAAAGTGCTCAAGGAGCATTCGTAAGTGTCGCTCTTGAGGCCTCCCCGGTCGACGATGAAATTGTTGTACCACAAAATTTTCACGATCAGAATGTGCAGCCTGAACAACCACAACTCCGTAAGTCCACTAGAGTTCGTAATCCGATCACCAGATATTATGGTCTCCTCGTGGAGGAACATGAAGACTTGGAGATCCTGGATAAAGACGAACCTAAAACTTACACTGAGGAAACATTAGATGTTGACTCAAATAAGTGGCATGAAGCCATGAAATCTGAGATGGACTCGATGTACACCAATCAAGTATGGGACTTGGTTCAGTTTCCAAAAGGGGTAAAACCCATAGATTGCAAATGGGTCTACAAGCGTAAGACCGATGCAAATGGCAAGGTATAAACCTAAAAGGCTAGGTTGGTGGCGAAGGGTTATAGCTAACGCGAAGGCATTGACTATGACAAGACTTTCTCACTAGTTTTTAAAATTAAGTCCATTCGAATTTTACTTGCGGTAGCAGCACACCTCGATTACGAGATTTGGCAGATGGATGTCAAGACAACTTTCCTCAATGGCAACATTGATAAGGAAGTGTTTATGACTCAACCGGAAGGTTTTATATCAAAGCCAAAATCCAATCTTGTGTGCAAGCTTAAACAATCCATTTATTGATTGAAGCAAGCTTCTAGGAGTTGGAATATCCGATTTGATGAGGCTGTCAAATCATTTGACTTCATCAGAAATTCGAAAGATCCGTGCGTATATCAGAAATGCAGTGGGAAGAATATTGTCTTCATAGTTGTGTATGTCGATGACATACTCATTATGGGAAACAATATCCCACTCATGCAGTCCGTGAAAGAATGGTTGTCAAAGACCTTCATGATGAAGGATCTTGGTGAAGCCTGCTACATCTTAGAGATCAAGATCCATAGGGATAGATCCAAGAAGATGTTGGGGCTGTCACAGTCCACCTATGTAGACAAGGTGTTGAAGCGATTTGCGATAGAGAACTCTAAGAGAGGTTCTCTGTCAGCATGTCGTGGGATAAAGCCGTCTAAGAAGGATTTTCCTTCTACAGACATTGATATCCAGCGCATGAAGGATATACCATATGCATCTGCAATTGGATCCATCATGTACGCCATGACTTGCACTAGGCCAGATGTGGCCTTCGCTGTCAGCACCACTGGTAGATACCAGCAGAATCCGGGTGAACCTCACTGGATTGCTGTCAAGAACATTCTTAAGTACCTTAGACGTACCAAAGACTGTTTCTTGGTCTACGGAGGACAGTCGGAGTTGGTTGCCACTGACTATACTAACGCAAGTTTCCAATCTGACTGTGATGATTACAAATCTCAGTCGGGCTATGTGTTCACTCTCAATGGTGGGGCGGTTAGTTGGAATAGTTCCAAACAAGAGACTATCGCGGATTCAACAACCGAAGCTGAGTACATTGTTGCGGTGGAAGTTGTCTTGATAAAATAGTTCTTAAGTGAACTAGGGGTAGTTCCAAGTGCCAACAGTCCAATAAAGTCATATTGTGACAATACTGGTACGGTTACGCAAGCTAAGGAACCAAGATCCAATAACAAAAACAAGCATGTACCGAGGCGTTATCACTTGATAAGAGGGATAATCGCTAGAGGAGAGATAGAGTTAGAACGTGTCCACATAGAGGATAATCTGGCTGATCCTTTCACCAAGGTTTTGAGTGTTCATGTACACACTAGACATTTTAATGGTCTAGGAGTTAGACATGTAGGTGATTGGCTCTAGTTCAAGTGGGAGATTGTTAGTGTTAGTGTCCTAGAGACAATCCATTGTAAGGACATAATACTCAGATAATATTCAGTGTTTGTTTAATATTATTGTTTATTTAATATTAAATTTATGGCATTACACTTATTAGAATATTATGTTTGATTGTTTGCATTTGTTCTTATCTGTGTTCCCTTGAATCACTGTTGTCGTTGAGTATGTTAGTACTCAGATGACTTAAGCATGATTCTCAAATGGCCCCAATCAAGGATCATCAAGAATGGGATATTGATGATGCAATGGAGATTGGTGTGCGATCTGCATCGTACTCTTAGAGAGTGTAGTAAGATCTCACTTACTACAAGATACTAGGTATCTCATGATGGATGCACAAATACCTTAGAGGGTATTGGTATACCCATCCGAGAAACCGTCTGATGTAGTTCCACTATATTTATCTCGGTTAGTGGGAGCGATGCGATACTCCTTTGACTTGAGGTCAATACGCACGACATGTGTGGAGTGATGAACTTTGACCATGACCAACGCTTGCACCCTTCCATGGGTAGATACTGCTTGGATTGGGTTCATCACGAAGTGCATGTGCGTGGTAGTTGAGTCAAGAAAAAGATTTATTCCTCAAAGTGGATTTAGAGAGAATACTCATCTTCTCATCATAATTGGATCAAAGTCATTAGCCAATGCACATCAACTTGGACTTTGTGGCCAAGTGTGACACAAGTGATCAATTAGTGATTGGAGATAATATGATTAAGTTATTTGAATATACACTTCATCATGTTGAAGACTGATCAAGTATTCGTGAATGAAAGGAGGAAATCGTAATAGCCCATGTTACAGTTACAGGTAGTTGCACGTTTCTCGCAACGTACCTCGTATATTGAGAATGTCTGATTTATTTTCTAGGGTTCAATTAAGACCGTTAGTTTGTCTAATCGCTCGATATATGAGGGTCTATGGTTCACACAACAAGTAATTCCCGTGTACGAATTATAGTTTGTTGATTAAGTATTAAATTGGATTTAATATTTAATTTGTGGAGAATTAATAATATATTAACTTATAATTAATTATTATTACTATTTAATTAAATTCAATTTAATTAAATAGGAATCCCAAAATAATATTATGGAATATTATTGTAGAAAAATATCCGTAGGGAAAAACATATCTTTGAGATTTGTTTTGCAAGGTTAGGAATTATCTTCCTAATAAAGATGGCTTAGGATTTAAGCCAGTCTCTCCCTATATATATGACTTCCCGGGATTCATTATTTACTACAACAAGAAAACCTAGTTTCTCCATAAAATCTAGAATGGGAATTTTCCTAGCAAATTCCGTCTCAGATTCAAAGCTGGCAAATCTGTGCAAATCTGTCCACGGGGATTACGTTGATACCGTAGTTGAGAAATCTGCTATCGAATTACTCTAAGATTTCTCGTTATGATTATTCCTTCTTGTTTATGCAATTAACTGTTCGTTGTTTGTGAATTATTTAATTCTCTATACCAAGAAATAGCAAAAACACGATACTCTTTCTAATATTTTTGGTTCTCATGTTGTTGTCCAATGTGGCCGTGGACAATATCTTGAATTCATAAGTGTAGTTGAAGCAATTCCACTTCACACTTATATAGGTGATTTTCGATCAAGAGTACCCCTGCAATACTCACGTCATCAAGTTTTTGCAACTGAAGGTGCAATTTTCACTAAGAATTCGAGAATGGGCTTGAAATGTGTTTTTCAAGTGCGTATATGAGTGCTGCATAAATTAGTTCATGTCTCATTGAAACAAGTTCTTGAGATCCTCAAGTCATAATGGATGAGTTACAACTATGAACACCCTTTAATGTGTGAGCTTGAGCCTCATTCTCCTGACCCGTTATTCTCTTAAATATCTTATTTATAACCGGTCGATCTTTGTAAAAATACAATAAATTTTTTCAATTCCTTGCATACTTGTGTAGTGGGATCATGACACAAACTCCCCCTACATTTCCATTGATGGGATTGGAGTCTAGGTCAAAATATTCGGTTTCCTTTTATGTGTTCTTTTAACACATCTTGATATTTATATACAAAAATCAATTCAGGAACTTATAATTTTTCACTAAGGACAAATAAGCACGACTGCTTGTATATGTGCTTCAATCTTTACTTGTTACCGCCGCACTATGAGATAATTGTAGTATCATTACATCCAATTTTCTCCATAATTCACTTGGTTTATCTCGTTTCGATTGTATCCAAGGAGAGACCTATCCACCCACAATCGAAGGTATCTTCTCAGAGACTTCATCCTCCACATTTGACTTGCTTCTCCATCTATTAATATTCAATAACTATTAGTTTGGACACAATTTGAAAACGAATCGGAAAATCTGGCCTTTGAATTCGCACTTTATTTTATTTTGTTTGGACCTTAAAATCTGAATGTTTATTTTTCCCAACATATCCAAGTTTGAAACTTTGATTTATTAATGATCAAAATACAAATTAAATTCAATTTCAAATGGATTTGTAATTGCCACCTCTCAAGTAATTCTCCATCGAATTATACAAGTCGAAAATCTTTTTGGATTAGATTTTTACCACAATTTGCGCTCGCAAGCACAATTTCAAATGAGGGCTTAATTGCCACAATTATAAGAGTCGTTTGAATTAAATTCAAAACACAATTTGCACTATCAAGCGCAAAGTATTTTGATCCAAAATTAAATTTAAACTTGGGATCCAAATTATTGAGTAATGTATTAAATAAACTAGGATTTAAATTTTTTGTAGTCCTGTAACTTTGCTTCGTTTTGAAATTGGTCTCAATTGTTTTGACTTTTTGATTTTGGTCATGTAAGTTATCAAAAATTTTGAAATTGATCCTTTAACCTGTTACAGCAGGTTACCAAACAGGTAACCGCCACCTATGTAATTATTTTATTTTTTTTCTTTAATTTCAAAATGCCACCTAAACTTTTTTAATCCAAATAATTTGTATTGGGATTTTTTTTCGTATTTTTTAGGAAGGGAGAGTGGTTTTCTGCGTTTATTGATTTAATTTTTTTATTTTTGGGTCAGTTTAGACATAGTAAATCGACCTGATTCGCTTTGTCTTTTGATATACAAATTGTTTTAAACCCGACCTAAATTATTATGATTAAAAAAGTTCAAGTGACGCTTTGAAATTAAAGAGAAAAATTAAATAATTACATATGTGGTGTTTTCATAACAGAAACTTTTCTTTGCGGCGGTGAAAATGATTAATTTCAAAATTTTAGAAAACTTGTAGGACCAAAATCAAAAAGTCAAAATAATCGGGAACAATTTCAAAACGATACAAAATTACAGGACTACAAAAAACAATCGGGCCCAACCATATTGTTATGGTACAAGCCTTTTGTATGGCCCAATCAGATTTCGGCCCAACTCAACAAACCTTTTAAATTCATTAATATAGGCATAATTTACCTACTATATTCATAATTTATGCTAGGCCCAATTATTTTTTTTTTTTTTTTTTTTTTTGATACAAGGCCCAATTTTTCATTAAAATTGCCCAATAATGAAATTCTGAGAAGCGATAATATGGGAATGATTATGTCCCTCCAGCGACATGATTCCCAAGCGATTCAATTGGAGTTCATAAACATATCTGAATTCACCTTTGTGTGTACGAATACACACCAAGTGATTTTTTCGTTCACCCGAAAATTCCAACACCACAATCACAAAAACAGATCAGAAATTTGTACCATTTCCCAACAGAGGCACAATAATTCACCAGAATCTCAACCACAGTCGATCAAAAAAATAGGACGAATCCATCGTGTAACAAGAAGTCGAAATCCAGAAACTAAACACTGTCAAAACTGTTAGGATTTAAACTGCAATTATAACGAAATTGATAGAAACGAAATTAAATAGCACAGATTTGATTACCCAGTTCCTCAGGAATGACTATTTATGGGGCGCTATCACGCCAGAAGATTTACTAATATTTCCAGCGATAATAAATACCATGAATTAGATAGGTATTTATAATAGAAACTAGGTCAAAACCCTTAATGTATGTTCTAGTCGAACACCGTTATAAAGGCCCCAAATTTTTGAGAAGCAGTCATCAGGCTCCATAACCCAACAAAAAACATCTACAAATTGAACATAAAATCCATGGCCAATTAATACATAATCACATAAATCAAAACAAAACACAGTCGCTGTTGTGGAAAGAAAAATGGCCCAAATTTCGGCAATTTGAGAAACACAAAAAATTGTCATAGCCGTTTAGCAAATGAAGACGATTTTGTAATTATGTTTCTGCCAGTTGCTTTAACACTTTGTGCGCGTCAAACTTCACACAGGCCATGCATTCTCTCTCTCTCATAGAGCTAGCGGGACGTCAAGGTGGAGGTATTCCCACGCCAACTCCGATTACCTTTTCCGTCATATTTCCCATCATATATATTTCCTCTAAATTCTCATTAAATCCCTTTCGAATTTCTGGTGTTGAAGGCTCATTCGAATCGTTCTCGTCACTCTCTTTTTTCTATTTAAATCATTAATCCTGATTCAGTGAATTTGGATTGATATTGTGAATTAAGAGATATTGTTGAACTCTTGAGTTTGCTTTAATGTAAACTATCAGAGTTTAAATCACAAATTGTTCAACATAACCTCTTTTTTCCATCGATTTAGTCCAATTTCTCTGACAAAGTAACAATTTACATCCCAAATTCGCCAAAAATTACAAACAAATTCCTTTTAAAATCCGGAATTGTTGGTTTCAGGTGAAGGTGTTGATATGACATCCATGTGTTAATGCATAAGTTGCAATTTAATTTATAAAAGAAGAAGAAGAAAAAAAAAATTAATGACAAGTGACAAATATATTAGCTGAATCGCCGAAAAGTCCCAAATTTACCTGGCACGCGCGTCTCATATGACATGAAACAACATCATTTTGCTTTTTTTTTTCCTGTGAATATCATACGTAAATTGTACATTGTCAGAGAAACCGTGACTAAAATCAATTGAAAAAAAATAAGTTATGGGTCAAAATTTATTTAGGACCAAAATTATGAGATGATTTGTAATTTAAACTCTAAGGTTGTGTTTGTTTTAGGACTCACACGGATGGACTTAGCATCACACTTTATACACTTTATTACTTTTCTCAATATAATATAATAATACAACATCAATCACTATTAAATATTGATTTGAGATAAAAATAAATCTCACCCTACTCAAATCCCAAAACACACATACATTTACTATTCATCAAGAATTTTAAATTCCTGAATTCTAAAACCTTGACTTAATCAGCACACTTAAATCACAAAATAAACATAGCGTAAGGGTATGTGTGCTTTTCGCTGCAAAGGGATTGAGAAAATTCTGATTGAGAAATCAATGAATAGTAAAAAGGTGAGTCTGATTTTTGTGTATGTTTGATTGATAAAATGTAGTAAGGTAGAATTGAGAAAAATATAGTAAAAAAGTAAATAATATTGGAATTATTATATTGTGAAAAATAAAACGTGTGTTATTGAAAAAATGAAACGTATAAAAGTTAGGGAACTATATACAAATGAATTAATTTATCACCTCTCTACAAGCTTGAGTTTTTAGATGAGATGAGATTCTTTCATGGTATCAGAGCCTCCAAGCTCACGCCCTCATCCATAGGTTCAAAACCCGCTGACAACAAAAGTTCTACCCACATTTTATTATACACTTGTTGGGACTCCTCTTCTTCCCAATGATAAAGTTGATTGTCCAGAGAATAACTCAGTCCACAAGTGAGGGACAGAATTCTTTCAGAGAATGTAAGAGAGTGTAGATGATTATGATGACTTTTGAAATCAAGCCTACATAATCGTGCATATAAAAAAACTTGTGCTTTTGAAATCTTCAAACTGGATTTCGCAAGCTCATAAGCGATCACCTTCATCACTTTTTGTCTATTTCATTTGGTTGGCCAGTACAATTGGTATCATCGAGTCATACAGATCGTGGTAGATGGTACTCACATGAAGGATCTATTTGAACACTACAAAAATTTGAGGGTGAAATCACTGCCATTAATACTCGTCTTGATGGTTTTGAAACAAGTATGGGATCAGTGAAGCTAAAGGCAAGGAGAAGGTCACTAACTTAGAGTCCTCTTCTACTCCAACTTTACAACGGTCGGAGATCTATACTCCGCCTCAGCACCATTTTCCACAGCAAAACCACCACAATCAATATCAACTCGTATGGAGTTATCTGAATTTAGTAGTGATAATCCATACATATGGCTTCGGCGTGCTAATAGGTACTTCACTTTTCACCGTACACATGAGCTTTCTAAGGTTAAATTTGCATCATATAATATGACAGGCCAGAGTGACTTATTGGACTACATAGAGGGTACACAACATGTACCCCGGCCCCTTATAGCATTTTACTACTATATAAACTCTATCCACCACTCATGTCAAACCTAAATGGATGGAGGACATTTCTAGGGGGGAAATGTTTTTTTGGGTTCGTAACTTTGGGGGTTTGTATTTTAAGGAAAATAATTTTACGGGCTTAGAAATGTAGGACACTATGTTATAAAATTTGTAAATATAGGATAATATGTTTTAAAGTCTGTAAATATAGGACATTATGTTTTAAAAATCTGTAAATATAGGACAATCGAGCCGAATAAGCCTAAATCAGACTGAAATGTCATGTGAGTGCACGATTGTCCTACATTTACAGATTTACGGACATGTGAATGTAGGACATTATATTTTCAAAATCAATAAATTTAGGACAATTTTGCAACTCACTTGACATTTCAGCTCGATTTGGGCTTATTCGGGCTCGATTGTCCTATATTATAAATTTTAATTTCGCGAACATTTGCAATTTCAGATAAAATTGAATGTATGTCCTTATAACCTTTCAACCAAATTAATTTCTTGTCACGTTTTGAGCACGAGTATTGTATTCATAAGAATTAACTCTTATACTCCCTCCATCCTGTTTTACATTGCTCATTCACCGTTTGGCTCGTGTTTTAGCGAGTGAATTGTTTATTAATATTTGAAATGATAAAGAGTTTTTTAAGGTGGGTAGTCCTACCCCTCATATATTCTACACCTCCTTAAAAGTCACTTTATCATTTCAAATACTAATAAACAACTCGCTCGTTAAAACACGAGTCAAACAGTAAATGAGCAATCTAAAACAAGATGGAGGGAGTATTTAATAATTTCTTTTTATTTAAAAAATCAATAATTTTAATGGTGGATTTTCTTTAACAGAATAAATCAAAATAACTCTGAGATAATCAAATATATCAATAGCAAGTGGATAACAATTCAATATTAACAAAATAACCAAGTAAAGTGTACAAACTATTTCGTTGAGTAAAAGTACGTAATCACTAATGTATGCTAAATTATCTCTTGATCTCATTAAAATTTTAAGATATAACTATTTAAGAATATACACCTATACTTTGCTCCAATAATTACTCCCTCTAGTAAATTGGGATTATATTCTTCTTTTAATATGAATCTCCTCTCTCAAATATTGGTTATAAACAAGTGAAGAACGGCAAATATACTCAATCTTATAACAAAATAAGGGCATATTTAAGTGTTAAGAAGTAAAAGTGTGGGCCATGTGGGTATATATCTTTATTTTAATAAGGACATATATGTATTTTTATTAAAAAATTAGTAGATATCTTTTTTTTTATATATATGGAATGGGTAGATTTTTTAAATTTCAATGAAAGTGGGTATATATCTTTTTTCCCGTGTAAACAAATCATGCAATGCTACCGGTGACTGCATTTTATTCGGCGAACCACAAATTTCTAGTCATTGTATAAATGCACCTTCCTAATTAATTTAATAATTAGAAAATTATATTCACTACAAAAAAACACTGATTTAGCGAGGGAAATTAAAGAGGGGAAAAGAACCCTTGTTATTTAACGAGGGTTTTTACAAGGGATACGGTGAATGAGGGCTTTCTCGAGGGCCGCACCCTAGGCACACTTAACGAGGGCAGACATCTCTCAATAAAACCATTGACACGTTCAACGAGGGTTGACCACCCTCTCTAATTTTGTCGGCGCACTTAACGAGGGTGGATAGACCCTCGGTAAAAGCACTTGAAGGCCCTGCCGACCGCCACCGACCTAGCCTTGTAGGTTTGTACTTTGCCATTTGCGTCGGTCTTACATTTGTAGATCCATTTGCAACCTATGGGCTTGACCCCTTTTGGCAATTCAACTAAGTCCCATACTTGATTGGTGTACATTGAGTCCATCTCGGATTTCATGGCTTCATGTCACTTCCCTGAATCAATATCTGATATTGCTTCAGAGTAAGTATTAAGATCGTCCTTATCCGATATGTCCACATTTTCGAGTTCCTCCAAGAGGTAACCGTATCTAATGGGCGGATTACGATTTCTTAATTGACTTACGGAGTTGTGGTTGTGCAGGATGTACATTCTGATCGTGAAAATTTGGGTGCATTGATTTCATCAATATCTGGAGAGTCCTCAAGAGCTACATTTTTAGATGCCTCTTGGGCGGGAGTTTGAACTATGATGTTCTCATTCAGCCCACTTGGAAGTTCTTGCACTGGTAAGCTTACTCCAATTACGCTCCCACTGGCTGAAAGACGATCACCTAGTGAAAGACTCCCACCGTGAAAGTCGTTGAATGCTCCTACTGATTCATTGTCATGTTGCATTGACAAGATATCAGTCTCTTTGTTAATTTGTGGTTCTTGAATTTCTTCAAGTTCTATCATCTTACGGCCTTGTTCCTTAAAGACATAATCGTCTTCAAGAAAGTTGGTCTGCCTAGAAACAATCACTGTTTGTTTCTCAGGTAGATAGAAATAATATCCTCTTGTTTCCTTAGGATATCCCACAAAATAACCTTTTTCACCTTTGGATTCCAACTTATTAGTTAGCATCTTTTTCACAAACGCGGGGCAGCCCCACTTCTTGATATGTGAGAAAGTTGGTTTCTTACCACATCATAGCTCGTATGGCGTATGCTCAACTTATTTAGACGGAATCGTATTCAGAATGTAGATTGAGGTTTGGAGTTCGTAACCCCATAAGAATGTTGGAATATAGGAAAAGCTCATCATGGACCTCACTGTGTCTAACAAGGTTCGGTTTCTCCTTTCAGACACACCATTCATCTGAGGTGTTCCGGGAGGAGTCCACCTAAATTGGATTCCATGTAACTTCAAATAATCAGTGAATTCATGGCTAAGGTATTTACTTCCTCGATCCGATCGAAGAGTTTTGATACTCTTACCAAGGTGCTTCTCTACTTAAACTTTATACTCTTTGAATTTCTCAAAAGATTCAGATTTGTGCTTCATAAGATACACGTATCTGTATCTCGAAAAATCATCAGTAAAAGTGATGCAGTAACTGAAGTGACCCCTAGCTAGAGTGGGCAATGGTCCACATACATCACTGTGGATCAACTCTAGAACTTTCTTGGCACGCACCTCTTTCCCAGAAAAGGGTTCATTGATCATCTTGCCCTTGAGACAAGATTCACAGTTACCATAAGACTCTGAGTCGAATGGGGTTAAGTAGTCTAACTTTCTTAACCTTGCAATTCTTTTCTCGTTTGCATGACCAAGTCTACAATGCCACAAGTAAGTCGGGTTTTCATGATTATTAAGTTGAGTCTTTTATTTTGTATATTAAGAACATCATATCCACTATGCAACAAATATAAACCATTCGATAAAGGAGCAATTCCATAAACATCACCATTAAGCAAAAAATAACAATTATTATCACTAAAATGGAAGGAAAAACTCTCAATGTGTAACATAGGAATGAAATAATGTTGCGAGTAATAGAAGGAACGAAATGACAATCATTAAGTTCTCATCTAAAACCAAAGGGTAAGTCTAACACATAAGTCTCCACACGTTCAGTAGCAACTCTTGCTCCATTTTCACGTGTAAAAAGACTTCACCCGGCCTAACTACCCTAAGACACATGAGCCCCTTCACATTATTACAAATGTGTGAGCCACATCCGGTATCTAATACCAAGCAGTCAGCGCTATTAGTGGACATGCTTATCTTAATAACAAACATACATATTCTAGTGCCAGAAGCACCCAGTGTCTTCTTTTCAGCAACCAAAACTTTACAGTCCTTCTTCCGGTGCCCTTTTCTACTTACAGTAGAGACACATATCCTTGTCTACCCGCTCCTTCTTTTGAACACCATCTTAGTGATAGTGAACTCAAAAGTCCTGAGCATGTCATGAAGTTCAGGCATGGTCGCATCTGTCTTATTCATATTATAGTTCACAGTGAAGCTAGAATATGAATCCGGGAGCGATTGGAGGATATCATAAATGGAAACGTTGGTCTTTTAGCTCAATGCCTAAATTACCAAGTTTCTCAATTAGGCCTATCATCTTTAGCACATGAGATGAAATCTTCCCTTCTTTAGCTAACCGACGTCTGAACAGATCTCTCATCACTTCATAAATCTCAGAATGAGATTCAGAATCAAAGAGACCCTTCAGATGCTTGAGCATCTCGAAAGGACCCATTTTTTCATGTTGCCTTAAGCAATTCGAGAGTCATGCCGAACAACATCACACAATGCGTCTGGGAAGCATCCTCTTGATGCTTCTTCTGAACTACTATGTCAAACGTAGTTGTCTCAAGGAACCAGCTGCAGGGGTAACAGGGATTGGCGTGTCCAACACGTACTCAATCTTTTCTTGCCTTAACACCAAACACACATTTAGGTGCCAGTCCAGAAAATTTGGCCTAGCCAATTTGTTTGTTTCCAAAACACATTTCAATAACAATTATATTCATCAACTAACCAAGATACATAAAATAAAACAGGAATTAAAACACATAATTCCTATGATCAATATTCAGCAATCAAAATAAACATGGCCTTTCTTTTATATTTATTTTGTCTCCATTATTTTTACATATTCAACGACCTCATCGGAAGAATACGAATTTATATCTAATATAAATCATAATGGACTAGGATCCACATTCCTATTATTACAATATCTGCTTGGACTGATTACCGCAATAATAAAACTGGTAGATTCCAAACCAATTGCAAAAACTGCAACTCCTAGTTGATTGAACCTAGTTCAATCGGATGCCCCTTGACTTTTGTTTCCCTGCTTGGGCTTGTGAGACAAAATCAAATTGATTTACAACCATTAAGTGGCGACACTTCGTGTCCCTATAAAAGTCTCGTTAGATGTAAATCCGTGCAAAAGACTTAGGTCTTAAATACTCAATTGAACGAAACCTCTGGTTTACTTTTAATTTTAATGGAAGGCATCGTTCAATTTAATGAAAAATCATATTTTATTGAGGAACATTTCATAGGCGGAGTATTAATTGCTTAATCGAGATTCAACATGTTAATCTACATCACATTTGAGCAATTATTGGGCGCCGCCTACCCAAACATGATTTCATACAGACTAACACTTATATGGGCGCCGTCTACCCAAAATAATTAATACAGCCCAACAATTATTTGGGCGCCGCTTACCCAAACAGTTATAACGCGAACTATAAAAGTGTTAACAATTTAATTAAATAAATAATTAACCAAGTGAGATTTAATAATTTATTAAGTTTATCAAATTAAAATTTCAAAATCCAATTTTAAAAAATAAACTTGACAATCATTAATTCGATTATTAAAACTTAATAATTAATCCAATTAAATATTAATTTTGTCTAACCGTCAATCCAATTTAAAAAATTAAACATTTAATTAATTTTCCAAAAATCATATTATTATTATTATTGTTAAAGGCTCAGGTGCAAATACTATTATTGCACGGGAGGGCCTGCTCAAATCGAATTTGCAAAACAACTCTCTCCACATCACCGCTCAAATTCCACAGATCCAATCCGTAATTTGGGACATCTGATTCCAAATCCAAAATTTCCAAACCCCAAAATCGTAATTGTCATCTTAATCAATCATCATTCAACCAACACTGAAGAACAACGAAGAAGAAGGATACAATTCAGAAACCAGGTGATAGAATGGCATCATCGAAACCAAGCGAAAAGGTCGAAGCGGGGCAGAGCAACGCGAATCGCCGCCGCGTTAAAAGCGACGCGAAGAGAGTCGCCGCCTATTTCGAAGACGCGTGTCAGACACGCGCAACGCACTGACCCAATCGACTCAGCGAAGCGGCGCATGTGGTGAACCGCCGTTACCATGAACCAGCATGGGTGATCTCGCCGCACCGCTCTAAGCGGCTTGGTAAATCGTCGTTGCGGCTCGGTTCATGCGGTGAATCGCTCGAAGAAATTTATCAGTGTTCAAGGATGTCGTCATCGCTACACTCATCCGACGCAAATCAGCTCGCCGAGGATGATGACGAGGATCGTCGTCCCTTCGCAAACCAGATGTGCACCGATGCCGGTGCGACAGACCATCGATCGAAAAAGGGGCACATCGCCCCATGAGATTGTGTCGTGATTTATGGCAACCGATGCAAGGCGTGACACATAGCGCTCTCCTGTAGTGGTGCCGCGTGTCACCGGCGCACGCGTACGGCATAAGGAAGACAAAGAGGGGCCCGCAGTTTTGTACAAAAAACCCTAGGAAGATGATGCGGACGGAACAAAGGGGGTGTTTAATTAGAATAAAAAAACACACCCCAACAATAACAAATAGGTGCATACACACAAACAATATTAATTGGTGCGATCACGGGTGACGCCGACCGCACCCCATCAGATGTATAAAAAAATAAAAATCTTTTACAAATCAATCAATTAGCAATTAATCAAGAGCCTGAAGCTCTGATGTCACTATTGGAATTTAGTGGCACGTAAACACGTAATACATGCGCAGTGAAATTTAACAGTTCACCAACAACAAACATATAATTGCATAATTAAATACGGGTAAACGTAAATAGAATTCTTACAGCAATTCGTACACGGATTCCTCAACTATGGTATCCACGTAACAGTCGTTTACTTACTCGCACAAATCTGCCAGCGTTGAATCCCCGAGATGAATTTGCTAGGAAAATTCTAACTTAGAGATTTTATGGAGAAAATATGAAGTCTTGTATTATGAATTCTCAAGAGCTCATATATATAGGGGAGACCCAGCTTAAATCTTAAGCTAACCTGATTAGGAAATAAAATCTCTAATCTTGCAAATTAAATCCCATAGATTTAATTCCCATATACATAAATCTCTACGGATTTGATTTCCATGTATATCAAATCTCTACGGATTTGATTCCATATATATCAAATCCCATAATAATATTCCATATATTATTATTGGGAATCCTATTTAATTAAATAGTAATAATAATTAATTCTAAATATAATTATTATTATATTCTCCATAAATTAAATATTAATATCCAATACTATATTTAATCAACCAACTATAATTAGTAAACAAATGTTACTTGTTGTGTGACCCATAGGCCCTCATATATCGAGCAATTAGTCAAACGAATGGTCTTAATTGAACCCTAGACAATAAATCGAACATTCTCAATATATGAGGTACATTGCGAGGAAATGTGCAACTACCTGTAACTGAAACATGGGATATTGCGATAATTTCCTTTCATTCGCGAATACTCGATTAAATCTTGAACATGATGAAGTGTCTATTCAAATAACTTAATCATTTTATCTCAAATCACTAATTGATCACTTATGTCACAGTTGGCCACAAAGTCCAAGTTGACGTGCATCGGCCGATGACTTAGATCCAATTATGATGAGAAGATGAGTATTCTCTCTAAATCCACATTGAGGAATGAATCCTATTCTTGGCTCAACTACCACACACATGCATTTCGTGATGAACCCAATCCAAGTCATATCTACCCATGGAAGGGTGCAAGTGTCGGTCATGGTCAAAGTTCATCACTCCACACTTGTCGTGCGTATTGACCTCAAGTCAAAGGAGTATCGCATCGCTCCCACTAACCGAGACACCCGTAGACACATATTGTAGAATTACATCAAAATGTTTCTCGGATGGGTATACCAATACCCTCTAAGGTATCTGTGCATCCATCATGAGATACCTAGCATGGATGTTGGGGAATTATTTGCACGGATCTATTCGGGAATTATTTGCACGGATCTATTCGGGATGAATATTTAAATACAAATTTAATTCTAACAATTATTACTAGCATGAATTAATCCTATATTAATTCAAATAATAATTCAACAACAAATCATGCATATAAACAGTTCACATAAATCCTATGCATGCAGAATTGCTACGGGTTTACGTGAACTAACCTCTTGGAGTGGCAATGGTCTCGTCGATTAAACACAACAAAAATCCTTCCCAAGTATTCCCTACTCCTTGCTCGTCAATCCGGTGGAAGGAAACTAACGAACAATTAACAAAAGGAAAAATAAAATTTGTTGGACCACCTTTGTGGATTTACTAATTTTTCCAGCACATGGAATTGTACACTCACAATTGACGTTTTTCGAAAATACACAATCTGTCGACGTTTCAAAATATTTGATATTTTATCGATGCTGATATTTTTCCGAAAAATCAATTTTCGTGTTCACTTGAGGATGAAACATTCATCCCCTATTTATAATGAGCTGGTGGTCAAAAATTTGGGGAAAAATAATATGGGAAAATCTTTTCCTTGATCTCCAAGAAATCTTGAATATATCTCATATATTCTTTTCTCCATAATTAAAATATTCCACAAAAATCCCAACTCCTCTTGTTATGGGATATTTCGAAATTTTAAGGAAAAAGAAACCAAGATTTGGATCTTCTTGAATTTATGAGATATTCTTGTATTCCAAAAATACATATCTTCCATAATATCTTTTCAAGAAAATCAAGAAAATCTTTCTCTCCCTTAATTATTCAAAATTTTCGAAATTTCATAGTAAATAACCAAGTGGGAGATTTCTTGAATTTAATGAGATAATCTTGTATTCCAAGAATACATATCTTCATTCCATAACAAAATTCAAAGAAAAACTTTCTCCCTTTTATTTACTATTTTTTCAAATTTAGGAAAAATAAAGAACAAGAACTTATTTAATTTTTAAACACCTTTTTTTTTCGTTATTGGACTTTATGTTGGGCTACTTGGGGGGCCTTTAGGAGAATTAAGATTGGACCTTCCAATGGATCTTGAATTATCAATATTGAGCCTCAATATTATTCAAGCCCATAAATATTAATTAATCCCACTACATAATTAATATTGAACTATCCATCTTAACCCATATTACGCTTAATATGGCTCCCTCGTTATTATTTCCCGTGTTTAAGATTATCTAGCCCATTAATTAATTCAAGCCCTTTGAAATAGCTTTCCATTAATTAATTTATTTTGTCCTTGGTTAAGAACGCTTCAACATTATTATCCATACCTAAACTAGTTCCACTTGCAAGATTTGGTATGATAAAACTTATGAACCTCCCAAGGGGGCGTCGAACAAAAGCGTGCTTGCACACGATTCTCCGTATTAAATCTTAGCAATCGCATGTGACCAATAATATTGCCCAAGATATAAAGTATTGAATCTCCTTGATTCTCTACACCGTAATAAGTCAAAGCAATAGTTACTAACCACACAAATCCTATTTAAGGGACGAAGATTAAGAAATAACTAACCACCGAGGTCTAATTCTTCCTAGTTCGGGTTCAAAGAATTTGTCCTCCTGGAGGTCCTCTTGATTAGCTTCATCATGCACTAGTGTAATCTCTTGGTCAAGACAAACCAATCTGAGCCTTACACTTCAACCTTTCACGATGGATTGTTCATTTCCATCTACGTTGTGAATGGTGTACTTTTTAGTTACAAAGGGACCTTAATTTAATCTTCGTGATCCGGTATCACTAAATTAACTACAATGTAACACGTCTTATTTATTGAACAGTTATGCGGTAAATATATGTAACATTCGATGATATTTAAAGCATCGATGATAAACAATTTATTTGATAAATAAGTCCGAAAATTCAGTTTTGATTATACAAAGTAAAAGCATACTTTCCAGTATAATCCCAACAATCTCCCACTTATACTCAAAGTCTGCTTTTAAGTATACTACAGCATGTCTCGAGTAGTTCCTAATACGTGACATCTAATGTCACCTACACGAACCTAATAATGTCTCCCACTTATACTCAAAGCAGATTAGCTATGCACTTGACAACCATTCCTCCCACATGTCTCTTGAATGTTTCCAGAGGCAGACACTTTGTGAAAGGATTAACTAGGTTATCCTCCAATGCGATCTTAGCCACCTCTTCCTCTCCTCTCTTAACGATTTCTCGTCTAAGATTTCTTTCCTTCAGTGTGCTTGTTTGACTTGTGGACTCTTGGTTCCCTTGAATTTGCAACTGCTCCTAGCAAATATTTCTAGACAAATTCGGAACTCCATCCAAGTCCACTAAGAAGGTCTAGAGCCAAAATGGTTCTTTCACTGCTTCACAAGCAGCTACTTACCCTGCTTCCATGGTTGAGTCAGTGATGCATTTCTACTTCACACTCATCCATTTCATGGCTACACTTCCCAAATGAAAGCACACTAACTGAGGCAGATAGTTTCTGGAATCTATGTCTGATTGGAAATTCAAGTCCGTGTAGCCGATGGGGATTAGACTATCTGACTGATAAAACAACATTCTATCTTGAGTTTTTTCAGATACTTCAGAATGTTTTTAACTGCCATCTAATGTTCTTTCCCCTGGTTACTATTGATATCTTGCCAGCATGCCAACGGCAAAGCAGATATCCGGTCTCGTGCACAGCATTGCATACATAAGGCTTCCGACAGCCGAAGCATAAGGAATGCCTTTCATGTCATCTATCTCCCTTTGTGTCTTAGGGCACATTTCCTTGGATAGATGAATTCCATGTCTGAAAGGTACGAAGCCTTTCTTGGAATCCTGCATGCTGAATCGTTTCAAGAGAGTGTCTATATATGAAGCTTGCGATAAGCCTATCATCCTTTTCTTACGATCTCGAGTGATCTTGATCCCAAGGATGTGCCCGGCTTCCCCTAAGTCCTTCATATCAAACTGTTTTGAAAGCCATGCCCTTACATCTGATAACACCTTTACATCGTTCCCGATGATCAGTATGTCGTCTACGTATAGTACTAAGAATATCAATGCAGTTCCGACATGCTTTTTGTACACACAACTTTTGAACTCATTTTGATCAAACCCATAAGACTTTATTACATGATCAAAACATTGGTTCCAAGCTCTGGACGCTTGTTTGAGTCCGTAAATGGACTTCATGAGCTTACAAACTAGGTGTTCTTGGCCTTTTTCAATGAAGCCTTGGGGTTGTTGCATATAGATTTCTTCATCAAGACTTCCGTTAAGGAAAGCTGTCTTGATATCCATTTGCCAGATTTCAAAATCGAGATGCTCAGCAATCGACAAGAGAATCTGGATGGACTTGAGCATTGCTACATGTGAAAGGGTTTCCTCATAGTCGATCCCTTCTTTCTGAGTATAACCTTTCGCCACAAGCCTTACCTTGAAGGTTTCCACCTTCCCGTCCGGTCTCTTATATACCCACTTGCAACCAATGGGTTTGACCCCATTAAGTGGTTCGACTAGCTCCCACACTCTGTTATGATCCATAGAACCCATTTCGGCTTTCATTGATGTTTGCCAAGAAACTGCATCCTTGTCTTGGATTGCCTCGTCATATGTCCATGGGTCTGATTCGTCTTGTCCGGGAATCAAGTCCGAGGACTCTCCTATCCCCATGAATCTCTCGGGCTGTCTCACAACCCTCCCACTACGACGAGTTTCCGGTTGTGTAAGTGTGTCGTTTGGTATGTCATCTTTTACAGTTGGCACTGAGGTTAGCCCCCTTAGCTCATTTAAGGTAATCTCACTTCTGGGTCTTCTTTTGTTCATGTAGTCTTCTTCCAAAAATCTAAAGTGGGTGCTTATTACCACCTTTTGATCTTCGAGACCATAGAACATACACCCTTTTGTTCCCTTGGGGTATCCTACAAACAACCTTAATTCTGATCGAGGATCCAATTTTCCTGCTTCCTTGTCCAACACGTAGGCTGGACACCCCCAAATTTTCATGTGTCTCAAACTGGGCTTGCGCCCGGTCCACAATTCTTTGGGAGTTTTGGGAACCGATTTGGATGGCACCAAGTTCAGAATGTAGGCCGCTGTTTACAAGGCATGACCCCAGAACGACTTGGGAAGATCCGCATAACTCATCATAGATCTAACCATTTCCAAAAGAGTTCTGTTTCTTCGCTTTGCAACCCCGTTTTGTTGAGGGGTTCCGGGTGCAGTTAGCTGGGATGCAATCCCTTTATCAGACAAGTAGTTCAAAAACTCATCACTGAGGTACTCGCCTCAACGATCGGATCGTAGAGATTTGATACATTTTTCCCTATGATTCTCTGCTTGAGCCTTAAATTCTTTGAATTTCTCAAAGGTATCAGATTTATGCTTCATAAGGAAAATATAACCGTACCTTGAGTAGTCATCAATAAAAGTGACGAAATACTCATAACCTCCCCTTGCTTTGGTTGACATTAGAACACATACGTCCGTGTGAACGATTTCTAACATTTCTTTGGCACTATTCCCCTTGGCTCTGAATGCCCTCTTGGTCATTTTACCCTCCAAACATGATTCGCAGGTTGGAATTGGTTCAACTTGGAGAAACTCCAGTGAATCGTCTTTCACCAACCTTTGGATCCTTTTTAGATTAATATGTCCCAATCTTAGATGCCATAGAAGTGTCTCGTTCACGTTTTCTTTTATTTGAAACAGTTGATGTGTTATAGGATGCATTTCATGAGTGGTGTGCACAGTTAATTTTATAGAGATTTTCCATCAATGTCCCATAACAGATACACTCATCATTTCAAGAAATGATGTCATTCTTATTAGAAGAAACTAAGTATCCATTAACAGAATTTTAGAAACTGAAAGTGAATTCTTTCTAAAATTGGGAACATAAAGAACATCTCTTAAAATTAGAACTCTGTCTTCAAAAGACAGGTGCACTTCTCCCACTGCTTCAGCTGCCACTCTCATAGCATCGCCCAGTGTGATGAGGATCTCACTGCCACTAAGTTGTCGGATCAGTTTGAACCCGTGAAGCAAACATGATTAGTGGATCCCATATCAACTACCCACGAATGAGAAGTATACGCCGCTAAACAAGTTTCAACAATTAGTGCGTGAGAATTACTTTTCTTTCCAGCCCTTTTGGGGTTGGAACAGGCAAACCTCCATTGTCCTCTTTCACCGCAGCTTAAGCACTTCCTCTTTGGATTTTCCTTGACACCACCAGCATTCGTCATCTTATCATTGCCCTTGGCAACAGTTGAGTCTGATTGCTTATGGCCTTTGGTCACCTTCTTCTTCATGCCATCCCTTGGCCTAGAAGATGAAGACGGACCACTTTCTGTTAAAGCTTGAGTTTGGTGCCCCATCAACATCTCTGTCGAGACCAAAGCTTGCAACAAATCAGCTAGCGAGGCAAAATTACTCAGAAACTTTTGGGCAGAGAGTGAAGTACCAAATTCATCTGAGTCTCCAGATTATAATCTGCACTCAGAACTTCATGTTTGTTCAGATGGGCCATTAATTTTGAGAACGTAATCCCTTACGGGTTTGCCCTCCACCATTTTAGCGACGAAATCTCTCTCAAGGTGATCTGACGAGTCCCGCATTTTTGACTCGTCAGTTGGCTCATCTGTTTTTGGTGTGTCAAGAATCCACTTGTGCTTTTGTGCAGTTAGGACAATTATAATTTTTCGTTTCCAATCAATATAGTTTCCATACTTATTCTATTGACTTTAAGTATAATAGCAGTGGATTAAAAGGTTACGACATGCTGAACTGAAATAAATAATAATATGCATAAGCATAAATATATCACAAGGTTCGATCGCATGTTTCATATTAAAATCTCAAAAAAAAATATGAACATGCATCAGCCAACATCTCAAAACAGTTTAAATAAGCCACGTGGGGTGGGTCATTATTTAAACACATTCAAGAAGGTTGCAAACAAGAACAGTTAAAAACCTTTAATATCCAGATTAATAGTTGGCTCCCACTTGACCAATATAAAAATGACAGGGACTTCGGGGAAGTATATGCATATCAATTTTATACCTAAGTAATAACCATGATTAAATACAGAATTATTATTTCGCTTTGAACGAGCCTCGTGGGGAGGATCATCGTCGCCACTAGTAGTAATCCACAATCATCCATCTGGAATTTATTCATGTGAAAGTTATCTTTTGACCGTCCCGTGGGGGGAATTTCTCCAAAAGAATTCACAAATAAATAAATCATGGAGGTCAAAATTAATTCAATTTTATTATCCGGAATAAAATTGTCAATTAATTATTTAAACATACTTAGTAATTTTTGAAGGTGAGATTTTTCATTGGGCAATTCTAATGCAAACGCATTTAAACAAATTAAATAAAGCACAAGAAATCACAACAATAAATCAAGCAAAGCGGAAAAATAAACATATTGGGTACAAATTATCCAATTGTCATGGTTTGATTTTTCTTGTCTTGATTTTTGACATCGTCTTGAATTTCTCCCTCGTCGTCTCGAAAAGAACCTTTAATTCTTCATCTCCACCTCCGTTTCCGATCCGGTTACAATTTATTTACAAAAAATAAATAAACCTAGATCTAGACTAGTCTATTACATTGATCAAATCAAACAAATCATAATCTACTCATGGATTTTCTCACGAGGCAAAACGAATTCGAACGAATCGAATTAAAAACCACAATTTATATGCATGCATAAATAAACACATTAAATTCCATGACAATTGGATACCTGCAAAAAAGATCTAGCAATTCTACTATCCAATTTCAAATTTAATGAAAACGAATTAAATTATAATTTAAAATTCAGAGCCCGAAACCGAGGCTCTGATACCAGTTGTTGGGGAATTATTTGCACGGATATATTCGGGATGAATATTTAAATACAAATTTAATTCTAACAATTATTACTAGCATGAATTAATCCTATATTAATTCAAATAATAATTCAACAACAAATCATGCATATAAACAGTTCACATAAATCCTACGCATGCGGAATTGCTACGGGTTTAGGTGAACTAACCTCTTGGAGTGGCAATGGTCTCGTCGATTAAACACACCAAAAAGCCTTCTCAAGTATTCCTTAGTCCTTGCTCGTCAATCCGGTGAAAGGAAACTCGTGAACAATTAACAAAAGGAAAAATAAAATTTGTTGCACCACCTTTGTGGATTTACTAATTTTTCCAGCACATGGAATTGTACACTCACAATTGACGTTTTTCGAAAATACACAATCTGTCGACGTTTCAAAATATTTGATATTTTATCGACGCTGATATTTTTCCGAAAAACCAATTTTCGTGTTCACTTGAGGATGAAACATTCATCCCCTATTTATAATGAGCTGGTGGTCGAAAATTTGGGGAAAAATAATATGGGAAAATCTTTTCCTTGATCTCCAAGAAATCTTGAATATATCTCATATATTCTTTTCTCCATAATTAAAATATTCCACAAAAATCCCAACTCCTCTTGTTATGGGATATTTCGAAATTTTAAGGAAAAAGAAACCAAGATTTGGATCTTCTTGAATTTATGAGATATTCTTGTATTCCAAGAATACATATCTTCCATAATATCTTTTCAAGAAAATCAAGAAAATCTTTCTCTCCCTTAATTATTCAAAATTTTCGAAATTTCATAGTAAATAACCAAGTGGGAGATTTCTTGAATTTAATGAGATAATCTTGTATTCCAAGAATACATATCTTCATTCCATAACAAAATTCAAAGAAAAACTTTCTCCCCTTTTATTTACTATTTTCGAAATTTAGGAAAAATAGCAACAAAAATTTATTTTATTTTTAAACACCTTTTTCAGTTATTGGACTTTATGTTGGGCTACTTGTGGGGCCTTTAGTAGAATTAAGATTGGACCTTCCAATGGATCTTGAATTATCAATATTGAGCCTCAATATTATTCAAGCCCATAAAAATTAATTAATCCCACAACATAATTAATATTGCACTATCCATCTTAATTCATATTACAGTTAATATGGCTCCCTGTTATTATTTCCCGTGTTTAAGATTATCTAGCCCATTAATTAATTCAAGCCACTGAAATAGCTTTCCATTATTTAATATCTTTTGTCCTTGGTTAAGGAACGGTTCAACATAATTATCCATACCAGAAACTAGTTCCACTTGCAAGATTTGGTATGATAAAACTTATGAACCTCCCAAGGGGGCAAATCGAACAAGCGTACTTGCACACGATTCTCCGTATTAAATCTTAGCAATCGCATGTGACCAATGATATTGCCCAAGATATAAAGTATTGAATCTCCTTGATTCTCTACCCGTAATAAGTCAAAGTAATAGTTACTAACCACACGCAATCCTATTTAAGGGATGAAGATTAAGAAATAACTAACCACTGAGGTCTAATTCTTCCTAGTTCAGTTCTGAAGAATTTGTCCTCCTGTAGGTCCTCTTCAGTGCATCAGTCATGCACTAGTGTAATCTCTTGGTCAAGACAAACCAATCTGAGCCTTACACTTCAACCTTTCACTATGGATTGTTCATTTCCATCTAGGTCGTGAATGGTGTACTTTTAGTTACAAGGGACTGTTAATTTAATCTTCTGTGATCTGGTATCACTAAATTAACTACAATGTAACACGTACTATTTATTGAACAGTTATGCAGTAAATATATATAACATTCGATGATATTTAAAGCATCAGTGATAAACAATTTATTTCAGTAAATAAGTCCGAAATTCAGTTTTGATTATACAAAGTAAAAACATACTTTCCAGTATAATCCCAACAGAGGAGAGGCGAAAGCTTAGGGAATTAGTAGCCCAGTTCGTCCACTTGAGGTAAGTATTAGTTATTTAATTATTTAGTATTAGTAAATTGTGTATGTAGTATTACTTGTTTATGTATCTAGTATTATGTATTAGCTTAAACTTTAATTTAATTTAGCTTAATTTAATTTGCATGATAATTGTATTCGTGGTATTAGTTGTATTTTGTTGTATGATAACTGTATCTAGTATTAGTTGTATTTAGCTTAATTTAATTTGCATGATAATTGTATATTTTAAGTATATTTTAGCTTAATTGTGTAGTTGTTTAGTGTATATATATTATTTGTAGTGTATATTTTACCTTAGTTTTACTTGATAGTTGCATATTTAGTATTATTTAGCTTAATTTCTAGCTAATACGTGTATATTAGTATTATTTAGCTTAATTTCTAGCTTAATTTAGTATTAGTTTAATTTATCTCATTTGTGTATATATAGTATTAATTAGTTCAATTATTTAGTATTATTTAATATATTAATTACGTTGGATGTTGGAGTGGAGGGATCGATGTTGATGAATGTTGGTTATTGCTTGTTGTAGAAATGTGTGTTCCGACTTGATTGATTTTAATTGATTAAGTCAGAAATGGATGCACGTAGGATCTTGATTAATTGGGGAATACGATAAAATAAGACGAAACTCTGCCAAATTTTTTAGGAAATATTAATTATTAATTAGGCTTTTGAATACTAATTAATTCGTAAATGGGAAACAGATAATTGATATGGATTATTCTATCCGTTTACGTTGGATGTATGGTCCTAGATTGATTAATGACAATATATCTCCCGAATTCTACAATGGACTCGAATCTTTTATAGATTTCGCCACTAGTAATGGGATGATTCAGGGAAAGATTAGGTGTCCCTGCAATAAATTTAGATGTCAGAACAATAATACGTATCATGAACCTGATGAGGTGAGATCACATTTGTATAGAAATGGGTTCATGCCCAATTATTGCAATTGAATTTTTCACGGTGAGGAAATGTGGGGTCATGAATACAATGATCATCCATCTGCGTTGTGTTGGGGTTATACTGAGAAGTATGCTTTTACTTTGTATAACCAAACTGAATTTCTTATTTATTTTACTGAAATAAATTATTTATCACATGTTGCATTAAATATGAATGAATGTTATATATATTTACTGCATAGTCGTTCGATAAGTCAGTACGTGTCACGCTGTAGTTAATTTGGTGATACCAGATTACAGAAGATCAAATTAACAGCTCCTCGTGACTAAGTACAAATTCACAACCCAGATGGAAATGAACAACCCATCATGAAAGGTTGAAGTGTAAGACTCAGATTGACTTGTCTTGACCAAGGGATTACACTAGTGCATCATGATGCGCTGAAAAGGACCTACAGGAGGATAAATTCTTCGGTACTGAATATACAAGAATTAGACCTCAGTGGTTCGTTATTTCTTAATCTTCGTTCCTTAAATAGGATCGTGTGAAATTAATAACTATTGCTTTGACTTATAATGGGAAGAGAATCAATGCGATTGGATACCTTGTATCTTGGGTAATATTATTAATTACATGACGATTGCTAAGATTTAATACGGAGAATCGCGTGCAAGTACGGCTTGCTTGATTTGTCCCCTTGGTGGGCTCAGAATCTTTATCATACCAAGTCTTGCAAGTGAAAATTTATTTCCGGTATGGATAATAATGTTGAGTTGTCTTTACTCCAAGGACAAAGATGTTAATTAATATAAAGTATGTTCAGTGGCTTAATTAATTAATGGACTAAGATAATCTTAAACGCGGAAAATAATAACCGGGAGCCATATTATTGTGAATTCGTAATGTGGGTTAATATGGATAGTTCAATATTAATTTTATAGTGGAGTAAATTAATATTAATGGGCTTGAATAATATTTTGGCTAAATGTTAAAGCTTCATAGCCCATTGGAGGTCCAATCTTAATTCTCCTAAAGGCCCCTCAAATAGCCAAAACTAAAGTCCAATTAATGAAAAGGAGAAGAAAATATTTTGCCCTATTTTTCCTCAATTATTTTCGAAAAAATTGTGTAGGAAGAGAGAAAAGATTTTCTTGATTTTCTTGGAAAGATTTTATGGAATATGTGTTCTTGGAATACAAGTTTATCCCATAAATTCAAGAAAAGTCAAAGATCTTATTTCTTTCCTAACTAATTGATATTTTCGAAAATATCACTAATATTAGGAGGTGGGATTTTTTGTGGAATATTTTATTATGGTGAAAAGAATATATTGGATATATTCAAGATTTCTTGGAGATCAAGAAAAAGATTTTCCCATCTTATTCCTAGGTCAAGAATTCGACCACCTCTAGTATTATAAATAGGGGATGAGTTTTTCATCCCCAAGGGCAATTTCATGTGTTGGAAAAATTAGAAATCCACAAAGCTGGTGGCCAAATATTTTATTTTTCCTTAAAGATTAAAATCGTTCGTTGATAATTCTCCCACCGGATTACGTTCGTGGACATGGGACATATTTGAGAATGTACTTTGGGTTGATCCATCGTCTCAGCGGTTGTCTCTACGAGAGGTTAGTATTTACGTAATTCCTAGATTTCGCATGCTTAGGATTTACGTGAAATACGTGTATGCATGATGTTTATTTACTTATTAATTATTATGTTGAATTGGTTTAGGATTAATTCATGTTAGTAATTAATTAATTAATTTAAATATGTATTTAAATTCACCTCGAATAGATCCGGGCATCCCTAATTTCCCAACATGTCGACTTCACACGGGCCGATTGACGAGACTTTTGCATCTAACTCGTACCACGATATGATGACGGAGTTAACCTCTGGTCCCCACTTAAATGTGGATGATGTGCCCCCTAATGAGGAACCTCCTAATGAGCATGCTGCACATTTTTATAACATGCTTCATGCAGCGAATCAAGATATAATGCCTGGTTGCGAATCGCACTCACAATTGTCATACAATGCCCTATTGCTTAACATTAAAACTGAAAATAAACTGTCTGATAGGGGCTATAATCAAATGGTTGAGAAGATTCGTGTTCTTTGTCCGAATGATGTGGTGCCCAAGAAATTTTTTGATAGCAAGCAGCTGATGAGTGAGATGGGTCTTCCAGTGGAGAGGATTCAGTGTTGTGCACAGAACTGCATGTTATACTGGGTTGCCAGGATCTATCGGGATGACCTCATAAACACAAATTTAAATTAACAATTATTACTAGCATGATTTTACCTAAGTGAATTCAAATAATAATTAATCCAACAACAACATGCAAATAATATTTCACGTAAAAGATCCTAGCATGCGGAATTCTAGGAGTTTACGTAAACGTACCCGTTGGAGAGACGATCTGAGACAGACAGGATCAAGTATCTGGATACCCACCAAAAGTCCTTCTCAAGTATTCCCAAGTCCTCGTCCAATAACCCCGGTGGAAGGTTCTCCGATGAACGATTTATGAAACAAGAAAAATAAAAATATTGTTTCACCACCTTTGTGGATTTCTAATATTTCCAACACATGGAACACTAGTTGGGAATGAAAAATTCATCCCCTATTTATAAGATAAGGGGTTTTCGAAATTTTAGTCACAATTAGGGCTAGGAAAGATATTTTCTTGATCTCCAAGAAATCTTGAATATATCCAATATATTCTTCTTTCCATGTGTATTTTTCCACAAAAATCTCACACCCTTATTTGGTCCAAATTTTCGAAAATCAAGAGCAAGATTTCAAGATTGGATCTTTCATGAATTTATGAGATATTCTTGTATCCCAAGAATACATATCTTTTTCCATAAAATCTTTCCAAGAAAATCAAGAAAATATTTCTTCCCTTTCTTATACATATTTTTCGAAAATTTCTTATTAAAGAAGCCAAGTGGGAGTTTTCTTGAATTTATGGGATAATCTTGTATTCCAATAATACATTATCTCCTTTCCATAAAATATTTTCAAGAAAAATTTTCTCCCTCTTTTCTTTAATATTTTCGAAAAAAATAGGAAATATTGCAACAATAAATTTATTTTATTTTAAGCACCTTTTATTTATTGGACTATAATTTTGGCTACTTGAGGGGCCTTTAGGATAATAAAGATGGACCTTCCAATGGGCTTCTGAATTCCAATATTGAGCCACAATATAATTCAATCCATTAATAGTAATTAATACCACTATATAATTAATATTGCACTATCCAATCTTAACCCATATTACGGTAATATGGCTCTCGGTTATTATTTTTCGTGTTTAAGATTATTTAGCCCATTAATTAATTAAGCCACTGAAAATCTTTATATTAATTAATATCTTTATCCTTGGAGTAAGGACAACCCAGCTTTATTATCCATAACGGAAAATTAATTCCACTTGCAAGATTTGGTATGATAAAGGTTTCGGGCCCACCAAGGGGACCAATCAAGCAAGACTTTTGCAAGCACATGATTCTCTGTATTAATTTAGCAACTGTCGTGCAATTAATATTATTGCCCAAGATATGGGGTATGGAAGTCGCAATGATTCTATTCCCATTTATAAGTCAAAGCAATAACTACTAATCGCACACAGTCCTTATTAAATGACAGAGATTAAGAAATCAACAACCACTGAGGTCTAACTCTTCATTCCTTAAGTCAGTGCGAATGAGTTTATCCTCTCTGTAGGTCCGCTTCAGCACATCGAATGACTCGTGTAATCTCTTGGTCAAGACAAGCCAATCTGAGCCTTACACATCAACTTCTACCAATAGATTGTTCGGATCTATCTAAGTTGTGAAACACACACTCGTTTACAAGGTACTGTTAATGTGATCTTCTGTGATCTGGTATCACCACGTTAACTACAATGTAACGCGTGCTACGAAATGTTTGCAATAAATATATATAACATTCAATCATATTTAAAGCAACAGTGATAAACAATTTATTTCAGTAAATAAGTGTTTAATACATAGGTTATACAAAGTAAAAGCATACTTTCACGTATAACCCCAACAGTGATGTGAATGGTCGACTTAAAAAGAAGCGTCCGTTTAAGGAGATGTTCTACTTTCCTATCATTCCTCGACTGCAAAGGTTGTATCAGTCGAATGCTACTGCGAAGGATATGACATGGCATGCACATTGCTCTAATGACCACTCTGATATCATGCGTCGCCCTGCAGACTCACAGGCTTGGAAACACTTGGATCAGTCGCATCCTGAATTTGCTTCAGAAATTCGGAACGTGAGGTTGGGCTTGAGCACTGACGGTTTTCAACCGTTTGGGGTGCATGGGAAACAATATTCATCATGGCCATGCACTGAAAGATTATTGGAATTGACCTGAAGTTAAAGCAAAAAGTGAACAGTGCAGTAAAAATTGTGCATCCAAAGCCTCTACGCATCATAGAGGATCAAAAGGAGCGATAGATTTTGCGTATGAATTTGTAAGTAGTTTTTGCACCATCACAAATCGATATTTAAATTACTTTAGTACATAATAATTAATAATAATTAAAAAAATTATACAAAATTTTCAGTAGCAGAAACATGGACGCCTCCCAACAGCATGGGAACTCGTGAATCATTTTCACAATAAAAATGCCACGTATGCTGAGATGGAAGATATAATTGTAAATGCTTGAAGTAACGTTGTTTATCCAATATATAACTTAGTTAATTAATAGTATATCTAATTTTAAATGTCAAAATATTTGTATGTCAGCAAGCCGTGGAGGCACGAATAAAAAATGAGACACCCTCGGATGCAGACGATTACGAGCGCAGTAGACAAGCCAGCCAGTTCTATACATAGCAGGTGTCGTACTCCCACGGGAAATTCAGCAGTTTGGGTCAAATGTCGGAGTTGGGGCGCATTCAATCTGGCCTAGGCGGGATATCTGGGGGCACCTCTATCGCGGCTATTCCCAATATTATGCTGAGCGTTTTCTAGCACAAGAGCGCTCCCTCGAGAGAGAAAGACAACAAAATGAGGAAATGGCCAAACAGATGGCATTGATGCAAAGTCAAATGAACCAAATAAGCTAATTTTTCTCGATGTGGCGGGCATCTGGTGGTTCGCAGTAGCCGTGGCAGGAAACCGGTGGTCCCTAGCAACCGTGGCAGGGAACTGGTGGTCCCCAGCAGGGACCGTGGCAAGGAACTGGTGGTCCCTAACAGATGTGGCAGGGAACCGGTGGTCCACAACTGAGTGTTACTCCCTAGCAGAGGTTGCAGGGAATCGGTGGTTCCCAACAGTGGGGTAGTCCCCACCAGGCCGGTATTTTTACCCATCTTTCCCAGCCGACCGGTGGTTATTCTGATCCCGTACCACATCCTGGTATTTTTGTTCCCCCATTCCCTCAGCCTCAGTTCTCCAGTAGGTCCTGATGCTCTTGTAGGTCCTAGTGGTTCTACCGCTCGTGTTCGACGTCGTTTCATTGACTCTTCTGGCAGTAATCAAGCAATCACTGAAATGCTCAGAGCCGGTACATTTGATCCTAATCCATTTCCTCCTAATCAATTTCCCCAAGTAAATGACAATGATGATGATGATGATGATGATGATGATGATGTGATGCATTAAACATTTGTGTGTGTGTTATACATTAAACATTTGACTGGATATTTTGTTATGTTTTATGTTAATTTCTGAATATTCTAACGCCACATGTGTGTTTTATGATTATTTGTTATGAATATTGTTGATTAATCTCTACTATTAGTTTATGAGAATGGTTTAAAATAGGGAAAAAAATATTACACTACAAAGTCACCCAAAATATTACAATCAGATACAACAATACAGAAAATTTGAAAATTTTGAACTAAATACGATTGTACTTTAGTTCAAATTTCTGCACTTTGTATCTGTTTGATATTTGTACTCAAATCTTGTATCTAGTTGTAATTTTTCCTTTAAAATATTTATTTAAAAAAAATTATTATATATATATATATATATATGTACGTGTTAGTAAATAGTGAAAAATAATACAAAAGTAATAATTTTGCAATTTTATTGAAAATATTTAAAAAATAATGATCAATATGTACATGTGCTAGTAAATACTATGTAAGGATGATTATTTAATTTTTTTTATTGAAAATAGTTTAATTCAAAAGTATTCGAATTGCATTTATTGTACACGTGTTAGTATAGTGAAAAAGAATATGAAGATGATTATTTGAAAATTTCATTAAAAATATTTTAGTAAAAATAATTAATATAAGTATATATATAAATGAATTCATAATAATAAATAGTGAAAAAGAATATAAAACTAATTATTTAAAAAATTTATTAAAAATATTTTAATCAAAATAATTAATATAAGTATATATATAAATGTACTCATAATAATAAATGATGCAAAAGAATATATAAATTATTTATTTCACAATTTTTTATTATAAACATTTTAACTAAATCAAAGTATATATACATGACAAACAATTAAATTAAATGATAGAAGAAATCAAATTAATAAAACATAATATATGATACATATACAATTAAAAAGACTTACCTAACGAATAACTCGCCTTGCCCAAACGGTTTGGCGGAACACTTAAGGCCTCCATATACCGGGAGGTCGCGTGTTCGAATCACATGGGGGGCGAAATCTCGCCCATACCATGCTCCCAGGCCTGGGAGCTCGCTGTCCCAGCGGCCACGCGGGTGCAATCGAAGCCTCGTAGCCCGGGCTCGAAACCTAGCAATTATAATTTTTATACCTGAATTAAATTCGCGAGAGCCGAAATCCCTCGGCAAAACGCTCGCAAAATAGGCGAGGGCCACCTAGCCCTCAGTAAATGGACGGTGTCAGAAGGCGAGGACCAGCTAGCCCTCGTTAAATTTAAGGAGGGTTTTGCCGAGAGAAGTTGTGTCGGGAAAAAGGCGAGGGCCTGTAGCCCTCGGTAAACTGACATGTGTCAGTCCCTCGGGAAATCCCTCGCTATTTGCCGAGGGATTTTTTTTCCCCTCGTTAAATATTTACCGACAAACATTTTAACGAGAGATTTATTCCCTCGTTAAAACCCTCCCTAAACCTCTTTCCCTCGTTAAAGCCCTCCTTAAAGCCCTCTTTAAATTGTATGTATTTTGTGGTGATTTTTTTATAAATTATCTGAAGCCCAGCTTAATTAATTATGGAAAGTTGACTTGACTATGGTATAAGCATTCAATAACTGTTAATTTTGAAAATTTTGAATACTTCACTAAAAATAAAACAATGAAATTATGAAAGTATAAATGGAGGCACAATTATTAAATTCATAACAAAAGCGATATATCTAAATATTCAGATAAGTAAAACATTTATTCCACTGATAACTGCATAATAATTTTGTGCAACTCTCATCCTTGCTGCCCCGGTATACCATGGACCCCACCATCCACAGCCAGGTTTTGGCCCGTGACAAAAGCCGACTCATCGGAAGCCAGAAACGCCACCGCCTCCGCCACATGCGCCGCCGTCAACACCACCCCTTTCAAGCTAGTAACCGGCCCATAAATTTTTCCACATCATCTGCCGTCGCTATTCCGAATTGACCCAGCAGCGGCGTCGGCACCGCCGACGGAGACACACAGTTGACCCTTATCCCATGCTTTCCAAGCTGCAAACTCGCCGATCTCACTAACCCTAATACCGCATGCTTCGACATGATATAGTCTGTTGCCGTCATGCCGCCAAATGTGGCCCCCACACTGGTGGTGCAAATAATAACCCCTCTCGTTCCCAGCTCGACCATCTTACGCGCCGCCTGTTTCACACACACCGCCATGCCCCGAGCATTGACCTGTGGAGAATTTTTGGTCATAATTTTAGCATCCACAATATTCTATTGAACAATCTTTCATGTAATAGCATCCATTTCAAATTGTCCACTCGTTGGTCCTCCTTCCCAGAGAGCAGAGATAATGATTCGGCCAACCAGTGAGGGGATTGTTGAGGAAAATTAAATAAACAAATTAACTCCGCACCTCTCTAAAACTTTGGACTTTTAGATGAGACATAATTATTTCAATAAGAGCTGCAAAAGGGTGAATTACATGTACACTAATATAACGAGTTTGAATCACAAATGATCTCATAACTTTGATCTCAATAGATTTAGTCCCATAATTTATTTATTTTCGTCATTTTAATTCCAATAACTTTGATAATGTCCAATTTTAGTCTCAAATCGGTCTGAACAAAGACGTTTTGCCTTTTAATTTGGGGCTTTTCGACGGATGTTGTGACTGGGCTGCCACGTGTTTTTTTTAACAACTGAAATTTCAAGCATACAATTAAAACACAATTGACGGCAAGAATTAGGCAAACAGACTTAAAAATACAAATGGTAGTCCAATCACAACATCCGCCGAAAAATCTCAAATTGAAACGACAAAACGTTGGTGTTCCAATCGATTTGGGACTAAAATTAGACATTATCAAAGTTATTGGGACTAAATTGACGACAAAAAAACTTATGGAAATAAATTTTATTTGAACTCAGTTATAGGACCATTTCTTATTCAAACTCCCAATATAATGAACTAAAATGTGCAGATTAATATAAATGAAAGGTGCAGACAAATAAATATAACTGAAACGTGACACTAGATTTGACTAATATTAACCTGCATAACACGATCGAACATTGAAAAATCGAGCTCGAGAATGGATTGCACTGAGGTGCTAGTGATTCCGGCGTTGCTGAACATAATGTCGATCCCACCGTAGGTTTTGACGATCCAGTCAACGAGGGACTTGACTTGTTCCTCATCGGTGATGTCACAGTGGACGTAGCTGCACCGCCCTGATCCGATGGTTTCTGCCACGGCTCTGCCTTTGTCGTCTTGGATATCAGCGATCACCACCGCACGTGCGCCGTGCATGGCAAAATGGTGGGAGGTAGCCTCGCCGATGCCACTGGCGGCGCCTGTTATAATGGCTACTTTGCCGTCTAGCTTTTTCTTGAAAGAAATATTTTCCATTTCGGAGAATTTCATTTATTTCTTTTATTGAATTTATGTATGTAACTCGGCAATATTGACCATCTTTATATATGACTAAGATATTTTAAGATAAGGACACAGGATTTATAATACCCAAATACTCCCTTAGTCCCGCTTATGCAATAAGGTTACCATGGTGGGATTTCACGGAGTTTTAACTGTTTAAGGAGTATTAATGAAAAATAAAATGTAGTGCAGATATTGTGATATGTAGTACAATTGATGTAACTGACAAAAGAGAATAAAACGAGTGTAGGATAATGAAAGTAAAAGTGATGACAATTGATTTTTTGATAATTCGATATCCGGTCTAAGAATCGACGAATCCAGAGGATTAGAACCCATCGTCCACTAGCGGAGATCTCACTTTAAGCTAGAGTTAAGCTCTGTATGAACTGACTCATCTCAAGGATTAATCGCACTTTAGGGGTTCGAACCTGAGACCTAGAAAGGAGCACACTCCTAAGTCTCAAGCTCACAGTCTACTAGCGGGAGTCTCACTTTAAGCTAGAGCTAAGCTCTATATGGATTGACCCATCTCACGGATTGATCGCACCTTAAGGGTTCGATCCTGAGACCTAGAGAGGAGCACACTCCTAATAAGTCTCAAACCTACCCACTAGGCCACCCCTTATGGGTTAAGGGATGACAAATGATATAAATAAATTAATAAAATGATGGCTATGGGATAATTATTTGATGGGTAGAGAATAATTATAACCTTCCAAAAATGGTATTATTAGTGACGGATCAAGGATTTAAACTTTGGGGGGCCGAGAGTGCACTAAACTCGTGTTTTAAGTCTAACTAATATGTATCAACACTTAAATATTGATGTAACTATACTTATGTATACATATAAATGCAAACAAAAAAGAAAAATACACATATTAATATAACTATATACATGTGGATATATGTGACACACATAGTACTCAAAAATTTAGGGGGGCAGCCACCCCCCCTCCCCTCCCCTTCCGCTGGGTATTATGATAACTTTTTTGTGGGACGATCAAAATAAAAAGATGGAAAATTATTGTGGGATGGAAGGAGTACATATTGTTATTGCAAATTAATAAGAAATAAAAGATGAGCTCGTGCATACATGATCTTGTCAATTTTATTTTGTAATAAATTTTTAATATTGTTTTTTTAACATTAATGGCCTATAACCAATATCATATAAAAACTTAACTCATTCACGAAATATAAATAAATTTATTAAATTTAATGATAATCATTAAGTTATATATGAGGTTTTGACTGTGAGATCTAATTAATATAATTAATTAAATTAATATGTGATGGAGTATTATGTGAAACATAGTAATTATTTCCTTTAAAACATGTTTCAAGTGGAGCTTTTCATGTACATGAATCATAAATTATATTAGAAGCACACTAGTGTAGGACAGTTTTACAGTGATATATAGTATAATTTGGGCATTAGTGTTTTAACACTTTAAGAGAGGTGGGTATAATTTGTATTAATTTATACTCCGTCTTATATATAAGACTGTCTCATATCAACTCTTTGTCATTATACTAATAAGATCTACCTCATATACGAGACATTTTATATGAGTTTTTATTTAATTAATGGTGAGAATGACAAGATATAGTATAATATAATATATAATAAATGAAATATAATAACACGTGTGAAAATCGATGAGAGAGAACGACATATAATTGATACATTCTGAACATGGTCTAATTAATCTAGTAACGTGACAAACATATTTTTTAAAATAGATGTATAATATATATGTGCTAAAAAAAATCCTTCCTATAAAATATAATATTATAGACAAAAACTTGTATAGACCTGGTTCATGCTATGAACCCGGGTCAAACCTGACTCATACACTATAGATGGGTCAGATATATATAATTGAGCCCTTCGATGCGACCTCTCCCCTCTCCACACTGAAACCTGTCGAGACCACTCTCCTAGCCCCCACCGTCGTGACCCATCCCCTCCCCACGGCACGTCGCCGCGACCCATCCCCTCCTTCCCCATGCCGCCGGAAAGGTTGCCGCGCATTGATAAATGGTCGGCGTTTTCGACAGTACCGTCGCCCAAAAATCTGGAGAACAACGTTCTCCCAATTCATATACTCAGAAATCGGTGTTATAAAACTATCACTGTCACTCAGAAAAACTATCACTATTAATCAAAAAAACTATCACTATTATTCAGAAAAACTATCACTGTATTATATGCTATATTAAGTTTCACTATTACACATAAACTATCACTGCTATATATTAAAACTATAAATGTTACTCAGAAAAACTATCACTGCCACTATATGCTACAATAAGTTTCACTTTTACATATAAAATATCACTGCTATATATAAAAACTATCATTGTTACTCAGAAAAACTATCATTGTTACTTAGAAAAACTATCACTGTTACTTAGAAAAACTATCACTATTGCTCAGAAAACTATCATTGCTATATATATGAGCGTGAAATAACAGCGAGACGGCGCGACGCGAGAGAGACTAAAGCTTGTGGGCTGAAACGAGCACGCGACGGCACGACGCAAGAAAGATCGAAGCGCTTGGACTGATATTGTAATGAGTCATATTGAATTAGAGTTCATAGTGTGAATCTGGTTCACATGAGTGTTACTCAATATTATATCATCAGCAATGTGACAATTATTTTTTTTAAAAAATAGATTTATTAGGATATGTGCAAAATAATTTTTTATATCCTGAACGTTATCTCATCAAGCCACTTGACCAAAAAAAAAAGGAAATGGAATAGAACGCTTTTTAAGGATAAGTGCAAAATATGGTTTTATTTCCTAAAATAAAACATTATCTCGTTTATCCACATGAAATAAATGTAAAATGATATGTGCAAAATAAATTTTCATTTCCTAAAATAGAAGCCATCAGGTCATTTACAAAGAAAATTCTCCGAATAGGCACAACATTATACGCTCCAAGTGTACTATAAATTCAAGCGTATTTTTAAAATGTGTAATTTATTTTATTGAATCGTTTATTTAAAACAAGTTGAATGTTTCAGTAAAATAAATTACACGTTTTAAAAATGCATTTAAATTTCACGCACTACAAAAAAAATGGATTTTAATGACGGATATTAGCGACGGCCACAAAAATCGTCGCTAGTAGCGAAGGATTAAGTCAGACGATCAAAGTCACCGTATTTAGCGACGGTTTTGGTAACCGCAGCTATTAGCGATGGAATAGCGACGGTTTAGCGATGGGGTATTCGAACTGGGTCAAATCAGTAGTTAAAGTCGGACCCGGAGCACGAAGCATCTCGACACTTGGACCACGGCCCAAGCCGAGTTTAGCGACAATTTTTTGAACATATCGATGGTTTATTACCGTCGCTCTAGCGACGGAAATTAATATCCGTCGCTAAATTCCAATTATATAACCTGCAAGTCAGCATTCTGACACGGTTTTTCCGCAAATAGTTCGTCCGCCGCCATACGCCGTTCGTTGTTGCCGTTCTGAGCATTCGATGCACGTAGAAAACTTCGTACCGTCGTAATCTTCCATTTGACGGTATTTTTTCTAATTTTTAACCGTTTATTTTCTCGTTTTATATACATACATGTTTTATATATATATATATATATATATATATATATATATATATATAATTCGAAATTATATATTCGATATTATATATGTGCATTTTAGTTTAATTAGTCAATTACGTATATTCATTTCAATTACGTATATGCATGTTAGATTAGTTTGGTTGATTAGGATATTTTATAATTATGTGATATATATATATATATATGTGTGTGTGTGTGTGTGATAGAATGGTTAGAATTGTTAGATTGATGGTTGATTAGGATGGTTAGACTTGTTTTATAATTATGTGATATATATATATATATGTTAATTTGGTTAGAATTATTAGATTGATGGTTGACTAGGATGAATATATTATACAGTCGAAATTCTGTCGAAATTTAGGCGCGATTTTAATTAATTATTTAAATTAATTAATTTATGTCAAATTATTTGATTGGTTAGATTGTTAATTAGAATTGAAATTTGTTGGTTGACTAGAAGATGAGTATATATAATACAGTCGAGACTCTGTCGAAATTTGTTGGTTGGTTAATTAAATTGTTATTAAAAAATATAATGAATTTGTTAATGCAGATGAGTACTAGTCAAGGTGTAAGTGGCAGTGACAGCGGTCGCGGCAATGGTCGAGGCAGAGGTGGTGGTCGGGGCGACGAGTCCATTCCTCTGAGCACCAGGAGGAAGAGGGTCCTTAGACCGACGGTGATCCTGAACACATCCGGCAGAGGCAGGTCCAGCTCGCAGCAACTGCCCCCAGCAGGGTCATCTCTAGCGGGGTCGAGCTCAAGCTTGGTCTCTGTATTCATCGTGGCTCAGCCCCCACTACTCGATTGGCGATCGATCTGAGTCAGGAAAAGTAAGTTATAATTTTTTCTTACTTATTAATTTGTTTAGTTATAAAATTAATTATTAATTATACTTATTAATTTTTTAATATGTTTCAGCATCATACCCAGTCATGAGGCTTCCACTCTAGCCACCAACTCCATCTTGCGAGTTGGAATTGCAATGGGGGCCCACAGTTGAAAAGGCATGTCTGAAGAACAACGTCAATTCTACTTCGATGAGTTTAAGGTACGCACAATAATTGATTACTTATTTTAATTTAATATATATATATATATATATATATTGTTAAATATAAATTTAATAAAGGTTGTATTAATGAAATGCAGAAGCAGACGAAGTGGGGAGATGGTATGACACCTACCGATTTCTACATGTCGTTCTGTATGCTTGCCCAAGCCCGGCACAAGGACATGCTTTACAGGTGGCATGTCGGGTGGAGGGATGAAGGGCTGGATATGACGAATGACCTGGACCCAGGCGTATGGGAGTCGATTGTGGCGGTTTGGAGCGATCCCGCATACCAGGAGATGTGCAGGAAGAATCGCCAAAACCGCCTGAGCCAGCAAGGAGGGGATGGGGGCATCGCTGTGCACAAGGCCGGATCCCGATCGATTCTTGAGCACCGTATGGTGGAAGTAAGTAATATAATTTATTTAATTGTATAATAATTAAGTTCATAATTAATATTAATATATTTTTATTTGTTTATAGGAACTACGGCTCGGATGCCCTCTAAACGCTCTTGAGACGTTGGCACTCGGCCACCCCTACGAAGAGGAGACGAGGACCTCCACTTACAGCCGCACCACCCACGTGCACGTAAGAAATTAATGTTATATTTCGTAATTATTACACCTGATCTTAATTATAATATTTAATTTTTACAGAGAGCGGTGCGAGATAGGGTCGAAGCTGCCAGCCAGGCCCAGGTGGGTGAACCGTCAAGTTCAAATCCTCCAGCTCCTCCAATTAATTTGAATCAGATCTATGTGGAGGAGGCCGACATCAATAGACAACGGGTACTCGGGTACGGTAGGTTGTCTTCCGCCCTGATCGCGGAGACACAACCCTACTCATCCAGACCTCTATTACTTCAGCACCGCAACCGCCGCAACAGCCGCACCAGATGGTTGAACAGATTAGAGAGGCGGTGACGACCGAAATTAGAGAAGAAAATCAACGGAAGTGGCAGCGGCTTGCATCCGCTATGGCCGTTCAAATGGGTTGCTCACCAGATTTTTTCCTCGACAACATTAATTTTGAGGACGATGGTTCAGGTGGCGGTGGCGGTCGTGGTGGTGGTTCAGGTGGCCTGGTCAATGGTCGTGGTGGAAACGGTGGTGGTGGAGGCGGCGGCGGTCGTGGTGGCAGTGGTCGTGGAGGCAGCGATCGTGGTGGCAGCAGTGGCAGCGTGGCCGGGTTCAAAGATGACGGTGGCAGAGGAGGTGGTGGTGGTGGCGGTGGCGATGATGAAATCGGTTTCGATCCTAATTTTCTTTTTACTGCTAATTTGGGGGATAATGAGGATGATTATTATCCCGACCGTTTATGAAACTCTGTTTTTTTTTAAATATTATTATTCATGAGGCGACACATTTTTTTGGTTTAAATTTTCGTTTATGAAACTCTATTTTTTTTCTTGTTTATGTACGTATAATGTTTATCGTTTATGTATAATTTTTATTTATATATGTTATATTTGTCATTTTTTTAGATTCAAGTATTACTTGTTTACATAGAAAAGTATTACTTGTTTACGTAGAAAAGTATTTCTTATTTAGATAGAAAAGTATAACTTGATTAGATGAAAAATATTACTTGTTTAAATAGAAAAGTATTACTTATTTAGATAAAGAAGTATTACTTGTTTAGAAGGAAAAGTATTACTTGTTTAAATAGAAACGTATTACTTGTTTAAATAGAAAAGTATAACTTATTTAGATGAAAAGTATTACTTGTTTAAATAGAAAAGTATTACTTATTTAGATAGAGAAGTACTACTTGTTTAGAAGGATAAGTATTACTTGTTTAAATAGAAAAGTATTACTTGTTTAAATAGAAAAGTATAACTTGATTAGATGAAAAGTATTACTTGTTTAAATAGAAAAGTATTACTTAATTAGATAGAGAAGTATTACTTGTTTAGAAGGAAAAGTATTACTTGTTTAAATAGAAAAGTATTACTTGTTTAAATAGAAAAGTATAACTTGATTAGATGAAAAGTATTACTTGTTTAAATAGAAAAGTATTACTTATTTAGATAGAGAAGTATTACTTGTTTAGAAGGAAAAGTATTACTTGTTTAAATAGAAAAGTATTACTTGTTTAAATAGAAAATTATAACTTGATTAGATGAAAAATATTACTCGTTTAAATAGAAAAGTATTACTTATTTAGATAGAGAAGTATTACTTGTTTAGAAGGAAAAATATTACTTGTTTAAATAGAAAGGTATAATTTTTTTTTTTAAAAAAAGTAAAAAATATACATTTAATATAATATAATTTAATTTTATATAAAAAAAAATTATTATATAAAAATGTGATTGAATTAATAAATAAGATAATTGAAATAAAGATTTTTTAAAAAAATTGTTAAAAAAAATAATTTTTAGGACATATAAAATTAATTTCATTAAGTAGACGCAAGAAAGCAAGTGTCCGAGCGGAATTGATCCCTGCTCAAGCGCCCAAGGTCCCGTGTTCGGGCCCCCATGGGAGCGAATAATTGCCTCAATTAATTGGGAGACTTGGAGACTTATATATGAGATGCTTGGTTGTTGGGTTCGACATGATCCGTGGTTCGGTGCCCACCCGGGCGGCCCCCAGGCCCGGGTTTGAACCATCGTGAGCCATTTTTTTTTCGAAAATTCACGATATAGCGACGACCAACAACGGTCGCTAATAGCGACGGAAGTCTGTTGTCGCTAAACCGTCGCTATATTTTCGACGGTACAACGACGGTTATACTGACCCGAGCCCGGACCCATATGTCTGTCGCCAAAGCCGTCGCTATTTGGCGACGGTAAAAAATCGTCGCTAAATCTTAGCGACCCTCGGTTTCCCGACGGTCACAAAACCGTCGCCAAAGCCGTCGATATTCTGTTTAGCGACGGTTATAATCGTCGCTAAAACCGTTGTTAAACCCCCTGTTTTTTGTAGTGATGGTACACAATATCTATATGTATAAAGATATGTACAAAGTAAATTATATGTTTTTTCCTAAAATAGAACACTATGCCGTCGGGCCAGTTGACAAAGAAAAGTTTCCAAACAGATCTACTAGAATACATGCAAAATAAAGTTTAATATTCTTAAAATAGTGCATTAATTACCTCATCAAGCCAAGTGAGACAAAACCTCACAACCCGATTTAGAAGGATTAGTTTTGAATTTTTTATAGATACATTGAACTATATTTATAAGAGTAGGCTGTACAAGTTTATTACATAATAACGTTCAATTGAATTATTGAAACAACACATCTAATATTTAATAATACAAATACGACAATTTAGAGTTTTAACCTTGAAAAATTGCGGAAAAAAATAATTTAAAAATAAAATTACTCCTCGTGCACCCTCTCTGCACTGAATTCGTATATCCTAATTATTTTTGTTAAAGTTTATTCACGAATTCGCCATGTGGCGTATCTCATACGAATCCGACGTGAATCGCACACGCACCCTACGCATATCCGATACTGCAATTTTTAGAAGAATTTATGTATCATAGATAATAATGTATTCCTATAATATTTTATCAATTTATTTCTTAAGCTATAGACATATTTGTACACTTTCAAGCTAGAAAACTAGTAGTGCAATACATCTAGTATTGTTAAATTGTACAAAGATGTTATTAAATATTTTATATTTGAGCCTAATAAGTCATCATTTAGGTACTAATTGTATTGTAACATGCAATTTTAGGTATTTTGTGTTGCATTATATATTATATTGTAAATTGTTTAATTTATGTAAGACAATATTCATATAGTCAATTATTAATATGTTTCCCTAAACTTGCCATTTTAGTTTGATAGTAAATGAAATATATGTATAATAGTATGTTATAATAATCTATAAAATGTCATGTTAAATTTCCAAAATTTTAACATATTTTTTTATATTTTTTTAGGAATAAACCAAGAAGAGAATTGTGATCAATTAATTCAAAAAATTTTGAAGCCCAAAGAAAAAGGCACGGATTGGAATTAAATCTGCAAAGCCAATTATGTTTCAACTAGAGCTGGCAATTCGGGCCGCTCGGCCCGGCCCAGCCCACCCCATCGGGCCAAGCATTGTTCTTGGACTAGGTCGGGCCAGCCCATATTCTCATCGGGCCTACAAAAATGGAGCCCAGTCCAGCCCTACCTGGGCTAGCGGGCCAACGGGCCGGCCCAACCCATATTAAATTATTAGCAAGAGAACACTACTATTTTTCACCACATGTACAGTCTACTCACAAATTACCATAAAACTTTCAACTATGTTTCTTTCAAAACACATATTTTTAACTATTAGGCAAGACTTTCAAATGCATAGGATTTCGAAGTCATGACTTCCTCTGCACACCTAAATCCCGAAATAAACATACCCTAAAGGCTTGATCAACTATGCCACTATTAGCCACCTCATTTAGTGCACTTATTTTTTAAATAGCTAAGTCTAATAATTTTATAAATAAGCATTTTTACTCAACTGTTTTGAATTTGCACCCACACTTTTAATTAGACAAAATGTATTAATCAAGAGTTGAGAGCAAATAGCTGAAATTAAGTTTTGAAATATGGGCCGTTGATTCTATTATGAGTTTTACTAGTTCTCTACACGTGCAATGCACGGGCCTGTTGTCGTCATTGTACGGGCATGTTGTCGTCTAATTTTTGTAGTTTGTTAAAAAAAAGTGAATATATAATATATAAAAATATTAAAATAGTCTAAAAATAATATAAACTTTCCTAATCAATTGAATATCTCACGCCAAAATCCAATAATTTAATCAACCTTAAATCCCTAAACCAAATATTCATCTTGCACCGAATATCCGGTCATAAAAAAGTAGATTTACAGCTCTGACAAAGGTTGCTCTAATAATCTAAACAAACCACATTATACACAAATCCCTTGATGCAAGGGAGCACTTCATCTCTGAAGTTGACATTATGTATTGATAACAGGTTCCTGCATTTCTTATAAGAGTATAAACATGTAAGATTGAGTAACGACTCCAATGACTCCACATCCTTAAAAATTCTACAACACACAAAACCAATCCTACTATAAAAAAAAGCTGTAAAAGTTAAAGGTTTAGTTGTATTACTGGAGCATCAAAATCCTATTCCAAATAAATACCTGCCAAGAACATGATCAATCAAGGGTTTTGCATGACAAATATAGGGTTCAATCAAGACCATCAAGACCAAAACTTTAACACTAAAATTTGGAAGAATGAAAACTTGACACAAATTTCTTACTGATTATACAAAATTTCAGAATCAGTGAAGGCGAAAACCAACCTCATATCATTCTATATAGCCACAAATAAACCATCCAACAATGCTAAATAAATTCCATGACAACTACAGCTCCAGAAATCTCAAACCAGAATCTCCAGGCAAGCAACAGATATACCCTTAAAATAAAATTTTACTAAAAATATTCATCAAAATTTACATCAGAATCGAAACTTACTCTTCGCTCTGTTGTAATTCATCTTCATCCTCACAACAACTCCTAAAATCATCTTCATCCTCTTCAAGAAATCTCGTATTTCACTTTTATTCTTGGTAAGAACTCTTTGTTCCTCCATTATCATGTACTCCTTTTAAAACACCCAAAATTTCTTCACAACTTCACTCACGGGTTCTCCAGATTTAGAAAAATCACACAATAATCAAATTTCACTCTCTTTCCCCCAAATTTTTTTGATAGAAGAATTTAATACCATAGGAACGAAGATAATTCTCCTAAAATCTAACCAATGCATATCAAAATCAGCTCTCTAGGAAATAATATTTTTTTATGAACATTCAACAACTAACCATCAGCTTCAAGATCCGAGCATAAATCTATCTGAGTAAAGAAGATTCAAGATCCGAGCATAAATCTTGTTGAGTAAAGTAGCTTCCACCACTCAAAAAAGGCATTGAGACAAAAAAATTATTCGTTCTTCAACAAAAGTAAAGTCGATGAAAGTAAGAACCCACTTCTTAACCTTGCAAAAATAATTAAATTTGAAACATAGTTTGGTAAGTACACACATAATTATAGAAAGCAATGAGTAGAGAGAGGCAACAAATCAAGCTTAGGCTCGAAGAATTAATCACCTGACACTGTTCCTGAGAGAGCTTGTTTATTTATTATATATACTTTGTGCATATTCATAAAGGGGCAATACAACCCTAATCTAGTAAATCATTGCACGGGTATGTTGTAAATATTCACTTAGGTAGACTTCAAACATGTTATTCCTTTTGACACTTTTACTAACTGTGGATCACATGAAATATTAAACTTAGTGGGAAGTTCTAGAATTTTTTTACGTTGAATCTAATTTTATGTTCTTAAATTTGTTTCAAGTTTGAATTTCCATTCTTTATACACTAATCGCTCTAACCCAAGCATTGGACAAATGTAGATTGAACTATGGAATTACATATATTATATACAAAAAATAGGCAAAACATTTGAAAATACAACAACACCAAATAAATTAAGAGGAATTTGCAAACACAACCTAGCATTAGTATAAGTTGACACTCAAATTATTTCAATCAGTTAACAAAGAAACTCAAGCATATACATACATTTTGGCTAAAGAATGTCTTCTGGAAAAGAAAGGTGAATTGATGTAAGTTTGCCTCATGAACTAAAACATGCAAGAGAGACTCACACCATATATTAATGATTGTAATATTAAATATTCATCCAAGATACTTAGATCGAGCTTCTAAAGATGACTTTATTTTAGGAATTTATAAAAACAATTGAATGGTATCAATTTCATAAGGAATACTCATCTAAATCCATATCTACATGAGAACAATATGTTTGATTTAGTTTGTCCAACCAAACAAAAATAGAACGTCTTTGGAGCAAGTTCCCTTTTTTGACTAAATGATAAACTCATGAATGTAAATTGCTTCCCAAACAAATAAATTAAAATTTTAAAAAAGAACATGTAACCTTACTTGTAGGTAAAGAGGACAGCGTTGCAAATGGAGGTAAAATACACTTGTGAATTTAACCCCATATATATATATATATATATATATATATATATATATTTGAATTGGCCCTCATCGCTACTTCCATTGAGAGCATCATTGAGCCCCCTGCATAATAATCAAGAGAAAAACTCCGAATGGAGACGACATATTTAAAAATATAAAAACTCCTAAAAGAGTAGAATAGTTAAATCTGCTCAGCCGATGGCTCAACCCTGTGCAACACACTTTTAATAATCTGCAATCCAGATTTCAGTCATTAAATTGGATACAGATGACTTCGAGGAACATACAAAGGGATCCAACATTAGTCGTAATTTAACCTATAAATAAAATGTATGATGACCTCAAAAGAATGAGTCCAAGCATAGAGAAAAGAATATGATAACTATTCATCCAGGCAGGAAGAAATTTAGTAACACAATTATAGCAATCATAAAAATTCTATCAAATAAGTTTATGCAGCATAAAATCATACCCACAAATTTGAGGATGAACATGAACTTAGTTTCAGGGTCGACAAAGAATCCTCCTTTCAACCTTGCCTCACATGGAAAGAAAGCAAACAAACACATATACATAACTCGAAATTTCGAACTAAAAGCCCATTAATTAGTTAAGAAGTGCATACTTTTTAAACTGAATCTTCTGTGTAAGTTTTTCAATAGTAATCCATCCAGTCTTCACTTTGTTTCTAACAATAAATTACCATCTAAAAGGAACTATCGCTGGATCATCGTCCTCATCAACGTGATACGCCTCGTATTCGAATAATTCCTGAATAAACATAATAAGTTGTTCAATTTTATTTATATACCCAGAGAGCCTACAACCTATAATGAGAAGAAAAGGTGAATTCAAATTTCAATTACACTTGCAACTAATGAGATTGAAACAATAACTTGAAAATTTTTAAGTGTTGCTTTAAAGTACTCATTATAATTCTACTTATTCCTATCTACTTACTTGAAACATGAATTCTAAAAACTGCTAGATCCATTATTCCCTGTAAAAGTGATATCAATAATAGATTTCATTCATAACTTAAAAATAAACTGAGATACAAATAAAATTCAAAATCTACATATGTCGATGAACACCAATTAGAATACCAATAATTAAATGTTGAAAGCAGAAATACAAACTGAAAAATAAGTATCATACCCGACTTTGAACTATCAACCGAAGACTTCTCTGATCGGTAGTAACGAGATAAATGGGTGTGGTTTTAGGATACCTAATCCCATTAATCACCCATTTATGAGGACCAAATTCACACTCATTGTTGTAGAAGTCGCCCCTTAGCCTAATCAAATATGCTCACAATATTTTGGAGGGTGCAGATATGTTGGATTCTAAGCCCATTGCCACTCATTTGGTTGCAGGGGAGTCTCTTCTCAGTTCGGGCACTGATCCTTTTCATGATCCGACCTTATATCACTCTTTAGTGGGTGCACTTTAGTATCTGACTATCTCTCGACCTGACATGTCTTATGCAGTGAACTCTGTCAGTCAGTTCTTGCACTCTCCATCGGAAGATCATTTCTTTGCGGTAAAACACATTCTTCTATATGTAAAGAGGACTATTCACATCGGTCTTTCCTTCACTTATCATCCAGAAAAGGCTATCATTGGGTATTCAGATGTTGATTGGGCCCGTTGTGTTGAGACATGACGATCCACTTATGGTTACTCTATCTTCTTGGGTGGGAATCTTGTTTCTTGGAGTGCAAAGAAATAACCCACAGTGGCCCATTCCAGTTGTGAGTCCGAGTATAGAGCCTTAGCCAATACAACTTCGGAGCTTGTTTGGTTAACAAATCTCATACGGGAGTTGAAGGAGCTTTCATTAACCTGTCATTCGCTTCTTTGTGACAACAAGAGCGCTATTTTTTTGAGCCAAAATCCGGTTGCCCACAAGCGGGCGAAGCACATTGACATTGATTGTCACTTCGTTCGTGAACTCGTAACATCGATCTGGGAAACTACACACTCAGTTTGTTCCTACATATCTCCAACTTGCGGATATCTTCACTAAGAGTCTTCCACGTCCATCTTTCGAGTTTTTACGCTCCAAGCTTTGCGTTTGTCTTCATCCCACGCAACGCTTGATGGGGGTATTAAAAGTAAATAATATTTTTGCATATTTATCTCTTGTTGACTAAGCATTAAATTGTATAGATTTAGTCATAGCAAATTTTTGTAATTGATTTCCGTTAATTGCGGAAACTTGTTGTAATCCTCCTTTATAATTAGTGGAAAACTCTAATCACCGGTCATTGGTGATCCTAATCCCTTTCTCACACCTTTGCTACTCTTGCAATAATATTTCCCTTTCCCGGTTAAAAATAAATATTCACCAATTAAACTTGAAAAATTAATAAAAAGAAAAAACAAAGATCCAATTGATTTCAATGGAATACGAAAAAGTTTTGGGAAGAAATTAAAGATAATTACTTAGAAATGGTCAAATAACCTTTTAACCCAACTAATACCTTTTCTCAGCTCAAGTAATAATGTTAACATTAGTTGTCTTATGCGGATACTATAAATAGAGGTGTTAGTCATAGTTTTACTTACTGATTCATTTTCCCTCTTTCAAATTAATTGTAACTGTTGCAACCGTTTTCATTTCCTTCTTGATTCTCAAGAACAATGTTCAACATTCAATTCATAATTGATGATTTCAGTTTCAGCTTGATGTGGTATCAGTTTTGATTTCGTTCTGAAATCGATAGAAACGTTTAGGTTTCCTTTTGATCCTGTGCTTTTCGCTTTCGATTTAGGTTTGTTTCGATCGAATTCCTTCGATCGATCTTGTTTGTTTTAAGTTTCAGCTTAATTGTGTGTGGTTTTTGCATTTTTTTTAAATTCTGAATTTCTGGCTATGGCGTTTAACGGCTGTTCGTTGAATCCGGTGGATAATCCGCTCTCCCCACTCGCACTTCATCCAAATGACAATCCTGCGGTGTCTATTGTTCTGGATCCCCTGGAAGGCTCAAATTTCATTTCTTGGAGTCATGTTGTCAAACGCACTCTTACCGTCAAGAACAAAGCTCCTCTGATCGATGGATCCCTTCCTGTTCCCAGCGAAGACAGTGATCGGGTCATTTATGCCGCTTAGGTTCGTTCAAATAATCTAGTTTAATATGTATTTTGAATTCCATTAAACTGAGATCAAGAAGACTCTTGAATATTTCACCATTGCGAAGGATGTGTGGGATGAGCTTCATACCAGGTATACTCAATCTGATGACACTTGTGTGTATGAGCTTGAAATTTTTTTGAGTTCGATTTCTAAAGGATCTCAATCTTTGGTCTCTTATTATAACATGTTTAAATCATTATGGGATGAGTGGCTGAGCTTTAGGCCATCCTTGCAGTGTTCTTGTGGTGCAATGCTTAATTGTACTTGTGAACTTCCTCGTTTAGTAGCTAAGGCTCAAGAAAGAGATGTTATAGTGAAATTTCTCATAGGACTGGATGATTCTTACTCTGCTATTTGTTCTCAAATTTTGATGTAGTCCTCTTCTTTGTCTTTAGCTAAGATTTACTCTCTTGTTGCAAGAAGAGGTTCAGAGAGCTTTAAAACGTGATTCTGTTCAGAGTGTTCACTCTAATTCTATTGCTACGATGGTTAAAAATGGGAAGTACTTTAAAGATAATAAAAAATCCTTGAAGTGCAGTCATTGTGATGGTCCTGGTCATACTGTAGATAGGTGTTTTCAGCTTATTGGCTACCCACCTGGTTGGAAAGTCCCTAAGGGTCCTACAAAGAACCTGAAAACCGATCTCATAATGCTAGCAATGTTTTGGTTAAGAATGATGCCCCTGAGGGGGATGTGGCACTTTCAAACCCTTTGTTTAATCAAAGAGTTGTTTGAACAATTCTTGAACTTTATTAAAATGCAAAGGGGCACTGATGGCAATCACACTGCAGCTGGTGTTTTTGTTGAAGCTCACCAAGGTAATTCAGGTATGCACTTATGTTTAAGATCCTTATCCACTGATAGATTTTCTTAGATATTGGATACAGGGGCTATTGACCATATGGTCTATGATTTGACTATGTTCACCTCTAAACCTGAGTCTTCTGATATTAAAATAAAGTTGCATAATTACCATTTTAACAACAACTTTTATTGGTAATATTGTGTTAAATGAGTACTTTCTACAATGTGTTGTATGTCCCAAATTTTTCCTTCAACTTATTTTCTATCTCACATTTGATGAGATATTCCAATTGCACTGTTAGTTTTTTGTCTTCACACTGTGTTTTGCATGACAACACCACCAAGAGGGTGATTGATTCTGCTGAACTAAGTGGAGGATTGTATTTCTTGAAGGCTTCTCCAACTTCTAGAAAGTTTGCTAATACAGTTAGTCATACTTCTAATTTCTCTTTGTAGGATACTAGGCTTGACCATATTACTTCTGTTAAGAAATTGTTTCAAATCAAACAATTGAATGTAAATGTAACACCTCGTTATATTATTTCATGTTTTAAACAATTAAATTATTTATTTAAGTATCAAAGTTGTGAATTATTTCGAGTTTGTGCAAGCTTAAAATTTATGAATTTTAAGAGCTAATGTTTTCAATGGAGTTTTAAAGATTCTTTGCAGGATGGCCTACTGAGGAGATCGAGCTTGATCGCAACTCACTCGATACAAGTATTACTGAAAAAGAGATAAGTTAATTTTAGAACGAATTATGGTAAAATTAATTAATAATGATAATACATTTAGTAATAATAAATTTATAATATTTAATTATAAAAGATAATATATCAAGAAAGATTCTGCATAAATTATTTAGTCATAAGAAATCCTATAATCATGGAATTTAATTAGATTATTTTCATATATTTGTTATTATTGTAACTTTATATATTGTTGTAGCCATAATAATCGACCAACAACCACATGGTAAATAGTGATGACGTGGTAAATGGTGGTGACGTGGCAGCCAAAACCGAGTTTGGCAGTAGAGTACGAGAATGCCAAGGTTGGCCCTTGTAGGGCGACCTGGCGACCAGGACGGTCCATGAGCGAGGTAGACAAGAGAAGAATAAAGACAGCTTGACGGGCGACCTCCCCCGTGGTCGCCCCACGAGCAAAGAAGATCGAGTTTGCCTTAACGAGCGATCTCCCTCGTAGGCCGACTTGGAAGCAGAATAAGGAAAAAGACGAGTCGAGCTCGCCTAGGCAAGCGACCTCCCCCGAGGTCGCTCCGTGGGTGAGGTCGGCAGGCGTATCGGAGCAAACATAAGCAAGGAAAGAAGATCAAGATAAAGATTCCCGGTGTTTGTTATTAAAATAGAAGATCTTGCATATCAATTGAAGATACTGACGAAGATTTAGTGTATCTTGTATTTTCTTGTTTAGAAGACCCATTAAATGGCACATTAGGGTTTTATCTTTGTACACTTTGTAAATATTATAAATAGGGGACAAATCCCAAGAGAACAAACACGAAACACATACGAAAATATACACAAAAATCATAGTAGAGTGATCCTGGCTTGGTATGCCCCCAGACGTAGTCCTTCCGGACAAATTGTGTCAACAAATTATTTTGTCTTTACGTTTTTCATTCCTTGTTCATTCTAAATTCACATATTACTTGTTTGTAGCCCTAGATGTAAAATTTAGGTTACAACAATTGGCGCCGTCTGTGGGAATTTCTAACAGATTTCACTGCATATTTGTTAGGACCCAAAAACAAAAAAATTGGATGAAACACTCTGTTCATCCGAAAAACCGAGAATTATTCGCAAATCTAATGACCTTGAGAAGCCATTCATCAATACTTTACAGCCATTCCCCCATCGATGGCAAGATACAAAATCCCAAATCGGCCCCATGGATCTTTGAGATCTACGCCCCCAAAATAAAGAAAAACTGCGGCCTCGACCATGAAAAATTAGCATCACCGCTGGAGCCAATAGCTTCCTTCGCAGGATAGCATAAACCGCTCCAATCGCCATCGAGGATGGAGATCCACCGCTTGAAGTCGCATCGCATCGCGGCCATCCGAAGCCACCGCAATGTCGTGGCCGCCTCACCGATCTCTCCACAAGACTCTACCAACAAACATGCAGCACGAGTCCAACGCCGCAGCGCCTCCGGGCTCGTCCCCATACTCAAAGTTGCAGCGCCGCCGAGCCAAGGTTCAGTCCCGGCCGTGTGCAACACGAAGGCCGCCGCCACCTCAATGTTCCGCTGCGCCGTGAGACACCAGCATCGCCCAGAAATCAGACGCGCACCATCTTCTGCCCATAGCCGCGACAAATTCAGCCACACGTTTGTGTCGGCCACCACGCCACTGCACATCGCCGCAGCCGATGTTCATACCAAATCTTGCAAGTGGAATTAATTTTCCGGTATGGATAATAAAGCTGAGATGTCCTTACTCCAAGGATAAAGATATTAATTAATATAAAGCTTTTCAGTGGCTTAATTAATTAATGGACTAAATAATCTTAAACACGAGAAATAATAACCGGGAGCCAAATTACCGTAATTTGGGTTAAGTTGGATAGTGCAATATTAATTATACGGTGGAATTAATTAATATTAATGGGCTGAGTTATATTGTGGCTCAATATTGGAATTCATTAGTCCACTGGAAGGTCCATCTTAATTCTCCTAAAGACCCCTCAAGTAGCTCAAATTAAAGTCCATTAAATAAAAGGTGCTTGAAATAAATTAAATATTTGTTGCTTTATTTTTTCTTAATTTTTCAAAAATTATTAAAGAAAAGAGGGAGAAAGATTTTCTTGAAAAGATTTTATGGAAATGAGATAATGTATTCTTGGGATACAAGATTATCCCATAATTTCAAGAAATCTCCCACTTGGCCTCTTTAATTGTATTTTTCGAAAAAGAGGGTGATAAGGAGGAAGAAAAGTTTTTCTTGATTTTCTTGGAAATATTTTATGGAAAAAGATATGTATTTTTTAATACAAGAATATCTCATAAATTCAAGAAAGATCAAATCTTGAAAATATTTCCCTTATTATTTTCGAAATATATGGATATTTGTGGTGTGAGATTTTATGGAAAAAATTCACATGGAAAGAAGAATATATGGGATACATTCAAGATTTCTTGGAGATCAAGAAAAAAATCTTTCTCAACCCCTTGTAGCCCTAATATTTCGAACCCCTCCCCTATATAAAGAAGGGGATGCATTTTTTCATCCCCTACAGTTCCATGTGTTGCAACAATTATTTATTTTTCCTTTGTTTTATAAATTGTTCATTGGAAAACCTTCCATCGGGTTATTGAACGAGGACTTGGGAATACTTGAGAAGGACTTTTGGTTGGTCGCCAGTTACTTGATCCTGTCCGTCTCAACGGTTGTCTCTCCAACGGGTACGTTTACGTAAACTCCTAGAAATTCTGCATGCTAGGATCTTTTACGTGAAATATTATTTGCATGATGTTGTTGGATGAATTATTATTTAAATTCACTTAGGTTAATTCATGCTAGTTGTTGGGGCCACGTATCCACAGGTCACCATCCTCCGTGGGATGGCGACCATCACCGCGGTCAATAAGCGAGGGACCGACAATTAATGGCAACCGAGCGGAAACAAGGGCGACCACCTATATCAACAACCTCGGGCGACCATCCTAGGTCGCTGGTGATAAACATGGAACGAATACAGATAATTCATGGCGCGGATATCACGGGCGCAAGTTGGGCAAGTATATCTTGGGGGCGAAGATCGCGGCCCCTAATGAAGGAAGGTATCCGGAGTACGTGTAACCCTAAAAGGCCGAGGCATCCGGCCCACCAAAGAGATCTAACCTAGCTTGTAAATCTATAAATACCGGTTGTATATCATATTGTAAGGGATGAAATGTTTTAGTACTTAGGCAGATATTATAGTGAATTCCCTAGCTTGATATTTCCCCCGGACGTAGCCACAATTTGGCGAACCGGGTCACCAAACACTGCGTTCTTATTTGTTTTGATTCATTGTTTTACTTTGTGATTGATTGTTGGTACGTTGGAACAATTCCAGTTACAACAATTTGGCGCCGTCTGTGGGAAAAATTCCCAGATTTTACTAAATTTCTGTGAAACTCACGAAAACCAATGGCCGGAGCAAGAACCAGATCATCGGTTACAAGATCGATCCTCGCCTATGGAAGATAAGCCTCCTGACCATGTGGATCGAGACTATGTGGTGCCATCGGACGAGACTTGGAAGGAAACATTGCTAGCCATCTTCAGGTACACCTCCTTCCTCATTTTCTCCTTTTAGGTTCGGTGAAGAAGACGATCTCCAACTGGCCCTTAGGACTGCCCACAATGAGGCGGCGAAGAAGGTGATCTCCGCCCAGATGATCAGACGACCATCCACTGGTGGCCGCCCAGACGACCAGATGACCAGTGACCATTCAGGTCCGGCGAAGAAGGCGATCTCCAACTGGCCCTCAGGAGTGCCCATAATGAGACGGCGCTCAAGGGAAAGGTTCACGCTTCCCGACTGAAGGGACAGCTGACCATCACCCGAACGATGGCCACCTCGAAGATCCACCGCTACCAAAGGGACAGTGCAGGCAAGATCCATAACCGAGATGCAGGACACAAAGGGATCCCTGAGCAACTCAGTTTCCCAGCGCCTGAGGAGAGCAGGGACACAGAGGAGGCCAAACTAACATGGTTGTCCCAACATCGCCCTTGGGGCCGACCAGACGACCAGCCCGCCCAACCGAGGCAGGACACCAACATGGTCGTCCCGGCATTGCCCTTGAGGCCGACCAGATGACCAACCCGTTCAACCTGGGGTAGGCGACCAACATAGTCGTCCCAGCATTGCCCTAGAGGGCTGACCAACCGGGCCAGGAAACCAACATGGCTGTCCCAACATCGCCCTTGGGGCCGACTAGATGACCAGCACGCTCAACTGAGGTAGACGACCAACATGGTCATCCCGGCATCGCCCTTGAGGCCGACCAAACAACCAGCCTGCCCCACCGGGGCAGTTGACCAACATGGTTGTCCCAGCATCACCCTTGGGGTCGACCAGACGACCAACCCGCTCAATTAGGGCAGTCGACCATCATGTTTGTCCCGGCATCGCCCTTGGGGCTGATCAGACGACCAGCCGTTCAACCTAGGGCAGGCGACCAACATAGTCATCCCAGTATCACCCTAGAGGGCCGAACAACCAGGCCAGGCGACTAAAATGGTCATCCCAGCATCGCCTTTGGGGCCGACCAGACGACTAGCCCGTTCAACCGAGGCAGGCGACCAACATGATTGTCCCGGCATTGCCCTTGAGACTGACCAGACGACCAGTCGGACCAACCGGGGCAGTCAACCAACATGATTGTCCCGGCATCGCCTTTGGGGCCGACCAGGTGACCAGCCCGTTCAATCGGGACAGGCGACCAACATGGTTTTCCAGCTTCGCCTTTGGGGTCAACCATGCAACTAGCTCCAACATAGACCAAGATCAATGTGGTTTCGCTGAACAACGGGGACACTGAACCATGGACCCGTTTGATAAAATACAACTCCTACATGACATCCGCATGGGCATCCAGCGTGACCATGTGCAACTGGTTCCCCCTAACTTCGGGCGAACAAGCTCACAAATGGTTCACCCCCTGGGTACCCTCCTCGGTCGACCACTTCGAGCAATTGGGGAATCTCTTCATGGGCTACCTCGCGGCCATGGCACCAAAGCCAACAATAAATCGGACGGAGCACGCCTGGAAAGATTCGACGAGTTCATCAAATAGGAAGAGGCCGAAATCTTGGCAACCATCAACCAAGACAATGTGATAAAGATCATCAAAAGAAACGTCGTATGCTGATATGGTCTTCCACAAGCAATCGTGTCCAACAACAGGAGGCAATTTGACGGCCTCAAGATCGATGCTTCCTTTCAAAACTCCAGAAATAGCAGGCCGCTGCATGAATCGTGCGATCGAGATCGGCCAATTGGGAGTCACCTATACGCCCTACACAACCATCAAAGCGCAAGCGCTAGCTGACTTCGTTGTCAAACTCACCTTCCCAACCAAGCAGGGCACACCGACCAACCCACCTTGGGAACCCCACGTGGACGGATCATCCACACATACGTGAGCGGAGGCAGGCATGATGCTGATCAGCCCGAATGACCACTCTTTTCAGACGACCATTATGTTCGAATTTCCAGCAACCAACAATGAAGGACGAATATGAAGCCCTCATTGGGGGATTGGAGATGGGCGTCAGAAGGCTGAAAGCACATGTAGACTCTCAACTCATTGCATGCTAGGTGATCGGGGGAGTACGAGGCCCAAGGCGACCGAATGACAGCCTACCAGGAAGTTGTCAGGAAATTGTTGGAAAATTTCCTGACAACTTCCAGGAGCTAATCCCCAGGAATGCTGATTCACAAGCAGATGCCCTGGCAAGATTGGCGACCTCGGAGGGCCTTGCAGAAACGAAAGAGGTCACCATAAAGAGGTTGACACACCCATCGACCATACACTCTCTAGTCGCACTGGCCGACCTAGTGTACGTTGACGAGATGGCCAGCCGCAATGCAAGTCAACAAAACAAAGGAATGCAGATCCAGGCCGACCTCAATCTGGAACCCAACTTAGTTCCCAAGCACGATGAAAGATTACGATGATCGGAAAGGCAACCACCATGATCAAGGCTGCCACCCATCAATGGTCAGAGACCATATAGCGATCGCCCATCATAAATATGGAAGACCACGAAGTTATTCTCAACCCCCTCAATCCAACGGCGAGGTGGAGACCATCAACAAGATCGTCAAGCACACTTGAAAAGCACGACTCGAGAGGGGAATGGGGCAAGTGAACTGCCCGATGTTCTATGGTCATGAAGGACGATACATGGAAGCTCAACGGGAGAGAGACCATTTTTCTCTCAAAACTGCATTTTTTACATCTCAAGAACCCTGATGTCAAGGGGGAAACAATGTAACAATTTCGAGATACAATCGAAATCTCCTTCACTAAAGTCTCTTGCCTATCAACGCAATATGCATGTGGTTACTCAACACAAGTCAATCAGGTATCGTTCTACAAACGACCTGGGTGATAATGGTCGGGTCAAAAGGATGGTCGCTAAACGCGCGTAAGTTGACCTACTACGGTAGGAAGTGATCTCTGGAACTCATGTCAACAAGGCCGCTCCTCGCATTGGTCATGTACCTTGCACGACGACCTTCATAAAGACAACACCGTAACACGGCTAAGCCAAAGTTTAGTCACGCCGCATAAGATAAGACGGTTAAAACATAGTTCGGTTACATCGCATAAGATAAGATAATCAGAACACAAGCAACAATTCATAGTCGCTGGTGTATGTCCAAGATCACACGACCAATTCACGAATAACCATAGGCATATGAAAGCAATGATAAGAAGGCAATAGAGCAAAAGCAACCAGTTCCATCCATGATAAGCCCGAGGGAAAAAAGCACAGGCAGGCAAGGCCGGAAGGCGAATTACAAACAAGGTTAGATGGTCAACAAAAGAAGAAAATTCGGACCCAAGAAATATGCTGCGTTGGCCGAAGAAGTAAAAAACTTGCTCGATAATAAACTAATCATGCAAGCCGACCAACCCCAGTGGGTGTCAAATGCCATCCTGGTCAAGAAAGCGAACGAAACATGGAGACTATGCATCGACTTCACCGACCTGAACGAGGCATGCCCCAAGGATTTCTTTCCCATGCCGCATATCGACCACCTGATCAATAGCACAACCGGCCACAAAATGATGTCATTCATGGACTCCTTCGTGGGTTACCACCAAATAGCCATGCACAAAGACGACCGATAGCACACCTCGTTCCTCACCGAAAAAATATGTACTGCTGGAAGAGAATGCCATTCAGCCTCAAAAACGCCGGGGCAACATACCAACGGATGGTAAACCAAATGTTCGCAGAAGAAATAGGGAAAACCATGGGGGTATATGTGGACGACATAGTCGTCAAGAGTTTGAGAAGGGAGGACCACCTCGCCGACCTCGCCCGAACATTCGTCATTCTAAGAAAGTTCAACATGAGGCTCAACCCAAAGAAATGCAACTTTGTCATGGAATCCAGCAAGTTCCTCGGCCACCTGGTTAGTAAACGGGGAATAGAGGTCAACCCAACCAAAATTAAGGCAATACTGGAGATGGGCAGTCCACGAAACCTGAAAGAGGTTCAAAAGCTCTCAGGAAGCCTGCCAGCTCTCAGCAGATTCATATCACGCATGGGGGACAAGTGTAAACCTTTCTTCGACACACTAAAGAGGGCTAAAAGCAAGTTCCAATGGACAAAGGAAGCTCAGACGGCCTTAGACAACATCAAGGAATACCTCGCCGACCCAAAGATATTATCCAAACTCATCCCCGGGGAGAAGCTCTTCCTTTATCTGGCAGCCTCCAAGATGGCCATGAGTTCGGTCCTAGTACAAACAGAAGGGAAAAATAACTTGCCAATATACTATGTGAGCCAGGTCCTCAACGAGATGGAACGAAGATACACACCCCTCGAAAAGCTCGCCTACGCCCTCGTAATAAGCGTGAGAAAACTACGACCATACTTTTTCGACCACCAGGTGGAGGTGTTTGTTGGGGTTATACTGGAAAGTATGCTTTTACTTTGTATAACCAAACTGAATTTTCTGTCTTATTTACTGAAATAAATTATTTATCACTGATGCTTTAAATATCATTGAATGTTACATATATTTATTGCATAATTGTTCAATAAACAGTACGTGTTACATTGTAGTTAATTTAGTGATACCAGATCACAGAAGATTAAATTAACAGTCCCTTGTAACTAAAAGTACGTTGTTCACGACCTAGATGGAAATGAACAATCCATCGTGAAAGATTGAAGTGTAAGGCTCAGATTGACTTGTCTTGACCAAGAGATTACACTAGTGCATGACTGATGCACTGAACAGGACCTAAGGAGGATAAATTCTTCAGCACTGAACCAGGAAGAATTAGACCTCAGTGGTTCGTTATTTCTTAATCTACGTCCCTTAAATAGGATCGTGTGTGGTTAGTAATTATTGCTTTGACTTATGACGGGTAGAGAATCAATGAGATTCAATACTTTATATCTTGGGCAATATTACTGGTCACATGCGATTGCTAAGATTTAATACGAAGAATCGTGTGCGAGTACGCTCGTTTGATTTGCCCCCTTGGGAGGTTCACAAGATTTATCATACCAAATCTTGCAAGTGGAATTTGTTTCCGGTATGGATAATAATGTTGAATTGTTCCTTGACCAAGGACAAAAGATATTAATTAATGGAAAGCTATTTCAGTGGCTTGAATTAATTAATGGGCTAGATAATCTTAAACACGAGAAATAATAACCGGGAGTCATATTAACAGTAATATGGGTTAAGATGGATAGTGCAATATTAATTATGTAGTGGGATTAATTAATATCTATGGGCTTGAATAATATTGTGGCTCAATATTAGATATTCAAAGTCCATTAGAAGGTCCAATCTTAATTTTCCTAAAGGCCCCTCAAGTAGCCCAAAGATAATGTCCAATAACTGAAAAGGTGTTTAAAATAAAAATAAATTTTTGTTGCCTAATTTTTCATTTTTTCGAAAATTATGAATAAAAGAAGGAGAAAGATTTTCTTTGAATTTTGTTATGGAATGAGGATAAGTATTCTTAGAATACAAGATTATCTCATTAAATTCAAGAAATCTCCCACTTGGCTATTTGTAATGAAATTTTCGAAAATTCCATAACATAGGAGGAGGAGATTTTATTTAGGAGATATTTTGGGAAATAGAATATATTGGATATATTCAAGATTGTTTCTTGAGGAAGAAGCAAGGAAATTTCCCAATCACCCAAAAGCCCTAATATTTTCGTCCACCTTAGTATTATAAATAGGGGATGAATTTTTCATCCCCAAGTGCAATTACATGTGTTGGAAAAATTAGAAATCCACAAAGGTGGTGCAACATAATTTTATTTTTCCTTTTGTTAAATTGTTCGCGAGTTCCTACCACCGGATTGTTGAACAAGAACAAGGGAATACTTGAGAAGGACTTTTGGTGTGTTCGTGTGAACGGGATCCATCTTCTCAACGGTTGTCACTCCAAGAGGTTAGTTCACGTAAACCAGTAGTAATTCCGCATGCGTAGGTTTTATGTGAACTGTTTATATGCATGATTGGTTGTTGAATTATTATTTGAATTAATATAGGATTAATTCATGCTAGTAATAATTGTTAGAATTAAATTTGTATTTAAATATTCATCCCGAATAGATCCGGGCAATTAATTCCCCAACAGTGTTGACCTTACTCCCACTGAGAAATGCACTACATCGCCCCGACTTGGCTGGGCGGTGCATGAAATGGGCGATCGAAATCTGCCAGTTTGGAGTCACATACGCCCCACGAACGGCCATCAAAGCACAAGCCCTAGCCGATTTCGTTGTGGAGCTCACCTTCCCATTGGCCGCACCGGATACGCCAGTCGGCCCCCCATGGGAACTCTATGTGGACGGATGCTCCACTCAAACCCGAGTCAGGGCAGGCATAGTCCTAATCAGCCCAGACGGACACTCCTTCCAGACATCCATCATGTTCGACTTTCAGGCAACCAATAATGAAGCGGAATATGAGGCCCTCATTGGAGGGCTAGAAATGACAATGGCCATAGGTGTTAAAAAACTAAAAATACACACTGACTCACAACTGGTCGCGTGCCAGGTGTCGGGGGAGTATGAGGCCAGGTGTGATCGGATGACTACATGCCAAGAAATCGTCAGAGGCCTGCTCAAAAAATTTGATCATGTCTATGTGGAGCTGATACCCAGAAACGCAAACTCTCAAGCAGATGCTCTGTCCCGGTTGGCAACATTGGAGGGGCCGGCAGATATGAAAGAAGTCACTATCACGAAACTAACCTACCCATCCACCACACACACCCTGGTTGCCATTATCGACCCAATGGAGATCGATCATGAGGATTGGAAGACACCGATAGTCGATTACCTAAAAACAGGACATCTTCCCAACGACATGGTCAAAGCTCGACAACTACAAATGAGAGCGGCGAGGTACGTGATGGTCGATGGCAATTTGTACAAGTGTGGCTTCAGCATCCCGTTACTCAGGTGTGTGACATGGGAAGAAGGGCAAGCCATTCTGAGAGAAATCCACGAAGGCGTCTGTGGAAACCATGACGAGAGGCCAGTCCCTGGCCCACAAAATTGTCCAACAAGGATATTTCTGGCCGACACTGAAAAAAGATGCTCTCGAATATGCGAAGGCATGCCACCGATGTCAAAATTTCGCCCCCTAGATCAAGGTATCCCCAGAGGAGTTAACCAACATTCTGAGCCCATGGCCTTTCGCAAAATAGGGGATTGACATCATCGGACCCTTACCTACGGCCCCGGGGACTGTGCAGTTTGCCCTTGTTGAGGTCGACTACTTCACAAAATGGGCCAAGGTTGAGGCTCTCGCAACTATTGATCAAGACAACGTGATAAAATTCATCTGGAGAAACATCATCTGCCATTTCGGCCTCCCACAGGCAATTGTAACTATCAATGGAAAGCAATTCGACGGGCTTAAGATCTACGCTTTCTTCAGGAAGTGGAAAATAACAAAGCTCTTCTCCACCCCCTACCACCCACAGTCCAATGGCCAAGTTGAAGCGATCAACAAAATTATCACACACACGCTGAAAGCGCGACTAGAAGGGGGGAAGGGCAAGTGGGCAAGGGAGTTGCCCGAAGTATTGTGGTCATACAGAACAACATGCAGGACATCTACGGGGGAAACACCCTATTCCCTCGCATTCGGGGCAGAGGCAGTGATCCCAGCACAAATCCTCGTACCTAGCCACCGAACAAGCAGTGGAGCCTCGAACAACAGTGACATGGCAATGGCGACTGGCCTGGACCTACTGGAAGAAAGAGGGATAGAGGCGAACCTAAAGAATGCCAGCTACAAACGACAAGCAGAAAAATACTACAACTCAAAGGTCAAACTCCGACAATTCAAAGAAGGCGACCTTGTCCTAAAGAAAGTACTCGGAGTCCCCAAAGGAGCATTCGGCCCCACCTGGGAGGGCCCATTTAGAGTATCCAAATGTCTGGCAAACGGGGCAGATCGAAGACCCGGATGGCACACCAGCCCAATATCCATGGAACGCGACCCACTTGAAGAAATACTATCAGTAGAAAGTAGCTAATAGCCCATCTATCATATGTCATTTTCTTTGTAATAACTCCTTAATTCCAAGGACAGTCTTTTATAATCAATTACGTTTTTGAGAAAATCATGTATGCTTTAGAATAAGTCGACCAGGAATCGCTCCAAAGACGATCTGAACGACAAAGGTCGGGTCAAAAGAGTAGTCGCCAAACATATAAGCCAACCACCTATGACATGAAGCAACCTCCGGAACTCATGTCAACAAGGCCATCCCTCGCATTGGCCACATGCTAAGCCCGACGACCTTCTTAATGACAGCAACGTAACACGACTAAGCCAAAGTTTGGATACGCCGCATAAGATAAGATGACTAAAACATAGTTCGGATACATCGCACCATAACGAAAGGGCGATCAGAACATAGGCAAGAATTACAGTCGCTTGTGTATGTCTGGGGTCGCACGACCAACAATTCAAAAGCAAAAGCGATAAACTCATACGTAGACACACAACAAGGCAATGAAAATATGAAAGCTTCGTTCATCAGATAAAGGCCCAAGGGCCGAATACAAAAGAGGACCCGCAGGCCGCTTACGAAATCATGCCCCGAAGGGCCACAAAAACATCATAAAGAAAATTCAAAAGAAAGGGGTTCGCAGACACCCTGTACAAACTTTGACAGAAAGGGAGGCGCTAAACACTGCCCCCAACCTAACTTCCCCCTCGACCGGGGCCTAGATGCCCATCTGCTCCGCACTTCCAACAACCTCCCCACTCGGGGCAACCACCATCGCGTCGCTGCCGTCCGCCGTTATAGTTGCAAGCACAGGCTCCACGTCAGTACTAATAAGAGCCTGTCCAGGAGAAGCCCCCTGGTCGGTGCCCTCACCCGGCCTCCGCAACCTGCTCACCGGGGCTAGGAACGATAAGTCGATGCCAAAATTGGCCAAATCAGCCATGGGCAGCACCACGTCAGCCTCAGGCGGGCACTCGGTGACGAAGGCCTTGAAATCCTCTACAAGCACGGAGGCATCGGCGGAGGGGTCGCGACGAAACACCGCCCGAAGAACATCAGCATAGGGGCTGATGTAAGAGAAGATCCCAAGCGCAACATCATCAGCGGCCCGAAGGGAGGCCTCCTTGGACATTTGAAATTCAAGATTTTCCACCTGAGCCTCATAGTCAACTGCCAGGGCATGGGACTCCGCCAGTTGCCAGGTAAGCTCATCCACCCTCCCTTTCAGGGTCACCGACTCAAGGCGGTGGGTGTCAACCTCGACACGATGTTTGGTATTCACATCAGCAACCTGCAAACCTAACTCGGCCGACCGTTCCTGAGCAGCTCTCAGGTCGGCCTCCATCCGGGCCACGGTCGTGGTTGCCTCCTCAAGCTTCTTCTTTTACTCGTCAAGGGCCGAGCAGGAAGTCTCCAGTGAGATGACCAGATGAACACTTACACTCTGGAGCGATTAATGTCCCACCCCACGAAAGTGCGATCACCCGAGAACTGGCGACCAGGCGGAGGCGGCGGCGTCATCGGTGGGGGGCGAGCTATGAGAACCGACTCCCGTGGGGGAGCACTTCCCCCTTCAGCAGCACTAGGAGAATGATCGCCCTGCCGAGCATGTTTTCGAGAAGAGGAATCGTCCGAGCGAGTCGGGCGAGCACCCCCTCGGCCTTCTTTGGCCTTCCTTTTGTCCTTGGACCGATCCGTTCGGGAGGAACCCCCGGTCTGCACCACACCGTCCCCACGAGCCGAGGATGCAGGCCGCGCCGCGGACCCAGTACGAGAGAAGTTAAGGGCAGGATTCCGGCGGGAAGACATCTGCTCAGGGGTAGGAGCAATCGCTTGAACGGGAATATGGAGGGCTGCAGGAAAGTAACCCTCGATAAGAACGAACACCAAATATCAATGAAAGCCCAGTTTAAAGAAGGAAGAAAACTCACGAAGATGACCAGTCTCACAGGGGTTAGTTTGCAAACCCCCCACAGCCTCTCAAAAGTGGAGTTGAAGAAATCAACAAGGCGAAGATTCCAAGAATAGACGAAGGTGACCTGGTTGGTGACCTTGAAGTCCCAATTCAATCGGTTCTCGTCGGCAACAAGCACACATGCAAGAAGGACAAAGGAAATTAGATCAGCACGGAGGTGCTCGACACACCCTCAGAAACGAATCTTACGAGGAACCCGCTCTTAGAAGTCGGTAGGTATGGGGATCTCGAGACAGAACCCGGGGAGGCACTCTGCCACGCCTTGCTCACAAACCACCATCGGGCCGGGGCGCTTCTTCAAAGCATAATGCTCCTCCTGACCATGTTGAGCGACCAACGACCAGTAGTAGTTCACTTCCATGGGCGTGGGTAACCGGTAAAGGCTGACCTGGCCAAGCACGGTCAAGGTCGCCAGAAGATAGCTCCACCCGTTGGGAGTGATCTGTGCCGGAGCAAGATGCCAAGTGGCCAAGAGGTGGGAGATCACTGGATGAAGAGGGAAGCGAAGACCCGCATCTATCACCGCCTCGTGAATGGCGATCATCCCTTCAGGAGGCCGATCAACCCTCTCCGACCGCTCCGAACGATAAAAGAATACATCGTTCGGAGTCTCATACTTGCGGTGGGCGGCATCCAGGTTGGCCTCCGTCATGACGGAGCAATATTTCTCATCATTTATGTAAAATTTGGATTTGACCGCATCACAAATTTCAGACCGGAGCGGTCGACGATGTTCGAGGCCGGCCCGGTAGGCTTTGATAATCGAAATAGTCGGGGTGGTCTTGATCGCCGCAGATGGATGGCTCCGGAATGTCAGACGATGGGCGACCGCCAGCTACGGACAGTGTCCGCTCCAACGTTAAAATCCCCAGATCCTCAAGTGACCCAAACACATCGGGATCCGCTTGGGCTTTCCCCCCACTCCCGCGGATGGGGTCTAGGACTGCAGAGGTAGTCCCGATATCAGAAGGACCGGCGAGAGAAGCCTCCCCGATCGGTAGAGAGCGGGCGGATCGAAACTCGAAAGGAGATAAATCATCGGCACCCGACATACCTGACGAAAAGAAGCTCAAGAGAGGGAGACAAGATTATGATTACCGGAGAGAGCGAAGAGCTGCAACCATGTCGGACGAAGAAACTCTGAATGGAAACCCTTCCTTTCGAAGTTCAGAGGAAGCAAAAGTGTGGAATTGGGAATGGACTTTGTATTTATAAACGAAGGACAGGGACCCGAGTGTAATATAAAATTTCAAATTTTGGGGCAAATCCGCGAAATCCCGACATTTGCGGAGCGCGTGGCATCCACGCGCCATCATTGCTGCTCTGGGCGACGTCATCAGATGCAGTTTTTCAAGATGACTGTTGGACTTCCCGAGGACGTGGAGTGACCATCGTCGAGCCTTGAGATACGTGACTATTGTCCAGACCTACCAACGATATCCTCGCTGGCGGCCTGGGGGGCAATTGTTGGGGCCACGTATCCACAAGGCGACCATCCTCCGTGGGATGGCGACCATCGCCGCGTGTCAATAAGTGAGGGACCGACAATTAATAGCAGCCGAGCGGAAACAAGGGCGACCACCTTTATCAACAACCTCGGGCGACCATCCCAGGTTGCTGGTGATAAACATGGAACGGATATGGATAATTCATGGCGCGGATATCACGGGCGCAAGTTGGGCAAGTATATCTTGGTGCGAAGATCGCGGCCCCTAATGAAGGAAGGTATGCGGAGTACGTGTAACCCTAAAAGGCCGAGGCATCTGGCCCACCAAAGAGATCTAACCTAGCTTGTAAATCTATAAATACCGGTTGTATATCACATTGTAAGGGATGAAATGTTTTAGTACTTAGGCAGATATTATAGTGAATTCCTTGGCTTGGTATTGCCCCCGGACGTAGCCACAATTTGGCGAACCGGGTCACCAAACACTGGGTTCTTATTTGTTTCGATTCATTGTTTTACTTTGTGAGTGATTGTTGGTTCGTTGGAACAATTCCAGTTACAACAATTTGCAACTCTTGGTGTACGTACGAGTCGGTCAATTTGGCACGCATGCACATCTAGGGCATCCATCTTTGAAGACTAGTCATTCTATTACCTCCATTTTTGATTTACCAGTATTGAATAAAAGTACTATGTTAATTGATTATTTTGATTTGTCATGTTTGTAAGACACGTCGTTTGCCATTTTATGAAACTTCTCTTGCTTCAGTTCATCCGCTGAATTACATTTATTTTGATGTTTGGGGTCCTGTTAATGCTTCTACAAATGGTTCACGATTTTATATGTTATTTGTGGATCATTTTACAAAATATTGTTGGTTATTCCCTATTGCATCTAAATCGCAGGTGGCATCAATTTTTCATCAATTTTTATTTATTGGTGGAAAAACAATTTGATTGTCAGATCCAAAATTTATTCAGTGACAATGGTGGAGAATTTTTGGCCCTCTTATTTAAATGCTGATGGCATTAGTTGGCTTACAACTGCCCCGCATACGCTACAATAAAATGGTATAACTGAGAAGTGTCATCGTCATATTCTAGAAACGGGTCATGCTTTGTTACACTATGCCAGGCTTCCTTCTGACTATTGGTCCTACACTTTGCAAATGACATTTTTCTTGATCAATTGTATGCCAACAGTTGTCTTGCAGGGTCGCACTCCATTTGAGGCGTTATTTCAACGACCCCCAAATTTACGAGAGCTTCGTGTATTTGATTGTCTTTGCTTTCCGTGGTTAAAGCCCTACACCAAAGGAAAGCTTGATTATCCGTCTTGCCCGTGTCTTTTCGTCGGATATTCAACTAGCCAAAGTGCCTACAAATGCCTTGATGTCGAGAATAATCGCCTCTTTATATCTCGTCATGTACAATTCATGGAGCACTTATATCCTGCAAAATCATGGTCTTCCTCATCACATGGTGTAGAATCTTGTATGTCGTGCCTGCTTTCACTCCCAAGGTCCACACAAACACTTGACCAGCAACCCCCTATGCAACTTAACGTGCAGCATGATCATCAACACCATGAACCCATTGATGTGTCCACTCCCATGTATGCAAACACATCTCCTCATCGTACATTTCCATCTAGGGATTTTTAAACCAAAGATTCTTACTGCAGTGACTAAGCATCCTCTGTCGGACGATGTGGAATCGACGTGTGTCTCAAAAGCCATTTCTGACCCAAAATAGTGTGCTGCAATGTCCATAAAATTCACGGCTCTACTTAAGGATGGTACTTGGGATTTAGTCTCACCACCACCTAATGCAAACATAATAGGCTGCAAATGGGTTTTTCGAATCAAGAGAAAGCCCGATGGCACAATTGATAAATACAAGGGAGGAATTGTTGTAAAAGGATTTCATCAACGTTCCGATATAGACTATAATGAGACCTTCAATCCTGTTGTAAAATCTGTCACTATTTGAGTTGTAACTAATGTACAATTGGTTTATTCGTCATCTTGACATTAAAACATTTTTACTTTGAAATCATTAAGTTTATGGATTGGGTAGCGAATTTTATATTAAAATATTTTTACTTTGTAATCATTAAATTTGTTCAATCTTGACCCATTTTTTTTTATAACTTTACTTAATAATTATATGTTATATAATTTTTATTATTTTTTAAATTTAGGGTTGAGAAATAAAAAGTAGCTTGGGGTTGAGAAACATTTTAGAACTCTTTTACCCCTGCCACTTTTTATTTTGTTCAAATTGGTCATTTCTTTCATTTTTTTTTTATTTTAAAATATTATAAATTTAATAAATAACTTCTTTTAAATTCTTTTGTATCCGTTATATATTTTGATTTGTTCAATTTCGTTCCGTCTTTTATTTTCTATGGTTTCGTTCCATCTTTTTTATTTATTTTTTATTTTATAAATTTACTTAATAACTACTTTTATTTTCCACTATATATATTCAATTATAATTTATCGATTGGGGTCGTGAATTTTATATTAAAATGTTTTTACTTTGTATCATTAAATTTGATCAATCTTGACCCATTTTTTTTATTCATAACTTTACTTAATAATTATATGTTATATAATTTTTATTCCTTTTTAAATTTATCTTTAATTACAATTTTACCCTAGTTTTATTTACAATATTTTAATTTATTCAATTTGTTCCATATTTTATTTTATGATTTCACTTAATAGATATAAGCTGCATATTTTTTTCCTATTTAAACTTATATTCAATTATAATTTTACCTTAATTTTATTTAATTATTAAAATAGTGTGATTAAAGTACTGTTTCATCTATATCACTCATAAGTTACAAGAATTTTAAAGGGTCATAAATGGGCACAAGTTTAAGCGGACAAAGTATTAAAAAGTGGCTTGGGGTTGATATTTAAGGTTTTTTTAGTCTTCTCTAAAGATGGTTTGTTTTGTTATATTCCTTGAAAACATTTCTATTATTTGGTTAGTACTCCCTCCGTCCCAATTTTAACTGCACTATTTCCATTTCGGTCCAACATTTCCTTAAATGAAAATACTCACTTTAACTCACACCCTTCAAACACAGACTTAATTACCATATGTCACTCTCTCATACCCTCAACACTTTATCACTTTATCACCTTTAATAAATATTATTCTACTCTTCAATAAAGTTGAATTCCCCTTTCTACCCCCAACACTTTATCACTTTAATTATCATCTAAAATACTAATAAACATTTTTTTCTTAAACTCCGAGCACACAGTATGTTAGTGTTATTGCCCTAGAGACAATCCTTTGTAAAGACATAATGCTAAGATAATATTCAGTATTGGTTTAATATTATTGTTTGTTTAATATTAAATGTATGGCATTACACTTATTCGAATATTATGTTTGATTGTTTGCATTTGTTGTTATCTGTGTTCCCATGAGTCATTGCTGTCATTGAGGTTGTGAGAATTCAAATGACTTAAGCATGATTCTCAAATGGCCCCGATCAAGGATCATCAAGAATGAGATATTGATGATGCAATTGAGATATGTGTGCGATCTGCATCATACTCTTAGAGAGTGTAGTAAGATCTCACTTACTACGAGATACTAGGTATATCATGATGGATGCACATATACCTTAGAGGGTATTAGTATACCCATCCGAAAAACCGTTTGATGTAGTTCCACTATATGTGTCTACGGGTGTCTCGGTTAGTGGGAGTGATGTGATACTCCTTTGACTTGAGGTCAATACACACGACATGTGTGGAGTGATGAACTTTGACCATGACCGACGCTTGCACGTCAACTTAAACTTTATGGATAAGTGTGACATACATGATCAATTAGTGATTAGAGATAATATGATTAAGTTATTTGAATAAACACTTCATCATGTTCAAGACTAATCGAGTATTCGCGTCGAAAGGAAGATATCACAATAACCCATGTTTCAGTTACAGGTAGTTGCACTTTTCTCGCAACATACCTCATATATTGAGAATGTCTGATTTATTGTCTAGGGTTCAATTAACACTGTTAGTTTAACTAATCGCTCGATATATGAGGGCCTATGGGTCACAAAACAAGTAATTCTCATTTACGGATTATAGTTGGTTGATTAAATATTAAATTGGATTTAATATTTAATTTATGGAGAATTAATTAATAATATATTAATTTAGAAATAATTATTATTACTGTTTAATTAAATTAGATTTAATTAAATAGGAAACCCAAATAATATATGAAATATTATTGTAGGAAAATATATTTAGGGAAATCATATCTTGGAGATATTATTTGCAAGATTAGTAAATAATCTTCCTAATAAAGATTGCTTAATCTTTAAGCTGGACTTCTCCTATATATATGACATTCTAGGGATTCAATAAACACACAAGAAAACCTAATTTCTCCATAAAATCTAGAGTTAGAATTTTCCTAGCAAATTCGTCTCAAGATTCAACGCTGGCGAATCTGTACAAGTCTGTGAACGGGGATTACAAGGATACCATAGTTGAGAAATCTGTCTACGAATTACTGTAAGGATTCTCTTTATGTTTAACGTAATCGAATTATGCAATTAATTGTTCGTTGTTGGTGAACTGTTTATTTTCGCTGCGCATGTATTACGTGTTTACGTGTCTCTATATTCCAACATTGGTATCAGAGCTTCAGGCTCTTGTTATAATTGCTAATTGATTTATATTAAAAAGAATTTTTAAAAAAAGATATATACATGATGGTGCGGTCGAGTTTGACGTCAACCGCACCACAAAATTGTTTATTGTTTGAGGGGTACACGAATCGGTATTAGTATATTGTGAATGGTTTTATTTGATAAAAACACTCACTTAATTTGGCTGCCCCCTTTTCATCTTCCTTGTTGGTCCTTCAATTTAGGGTTTTCTAAAAACCCCAATCGCCACCATCCACCGTGCACCGCTCGGCCGGCGACGAAGACCCGCGGCGCGTAGCTAGGCGACGGCCGCGCGGACGCGCTCGCGTAGCGCGATGGCGGCACGCCCCGACTCTGGTTCGTTCGCTTTTGTTTGGAAATCCGCGATGTGGTTCCGGCTCGCGAGCGGTGACGGTTCGCCGACTCCTCCAGGGTTTGCAGCGGCGGCGGCATTCTATGGCTTTGATCTATCGCTTGGAGCAATTAATCGACCGCTTGCACCGGACGATGGGGGCGACTCATCTGCACGCGCGAAGCAGTACGGTGACGTCGCTCGCATTCGAGAATGGTGGCGGCGATTCGCCGGAAATGCGCTTCGAAACTGCTCCTAACGGAGCCGCGTGGACCTGCTTCTCGTCGTTTCGTGTTTCCATTTGTTCCTGTTTCTCGTCATTGTCCTTGACCCTATTCTGGACAGTTTCTGGCTTTGTTGTTCTTTGATTGATTGATGAATGAGATTGATGAAACTGATAATCTGGACTTTGGGGTTTGGAAATTGGGTGTTTGGTTTTTCAGATTGAATCTGATTTGGATGGGTGATGATGTGGGAGGATTGTTTTGCAAATTCGATTTGAGACGGGCCCTCCCGTGCAATTTTAAAATTACACCTGAGCCCCTAACAATAAAACAAATTAATATTTGATTTTGAAAAATTAATAAAGTTTGTTTTTTAAATCAAATTATGGTTAGATCAAAATAATTAATTGGACTAATTATTAAAGTTTAATAATCTTAAAACTGAGTTTTAAAATTGGACTTTAAAATTCATTTTAAAAGGTTTATTAAATCCCACTTAGTTGACTTATTTAATTAATTCGTTAACGCGTTTTACAGTCCGCATTATAATTGTTTAGGTAGGCGGCGCCCAATATCTGTCGGACCATTAAATGCTTGGGTAGAAGGCGCCCAAATATTTGTTAGTCCGTGTAAGTCATGTTTGGGTAAGCGGCACCCAATAATTGCTCAAATGTGACGTTGTTATCATGTTGGATCTCAATTAAGCAATTAATACCTCATTTTTAAAACGTTCCTCATTAAAATATGGTTTTCTCATTAATTTGATAAGATGTCTTCCATCAAAGTTAAAAGTAAACTGGGGATTTCGTTCCAATGAGTATTTATGACCAAAGTCTTTTGCTCGGATCAATATCCAACGGGACTTTTATAGGTACACGTAGTGTCGCCGCTTGATGGTTGTAAACCAACTTAACTTTGTTTCACTAGCCAAAGCAGGAAAATGAAAGTTAAGGGACATCCTATTAAACTAGGTTTAATCAACTAGGAATTGCATTTTTTTTCAATTGATTTAGAGACCTACCAGTTTTATTATTACAGTAATCAGCCAAAGCAGATATTGTAATAATAAGAACGTGGATCCTAGTCCATTATGATTTATATTAGATATAAATTCGTACTCTTCCGATGAGGTCGTTGAGTATGTGAAAATAATGGAGACGAAATAAATATAAAGGCCATATTTATTTTGATTGCTGAATATTGATCATAGGAATTATGTTTTAATTCCCGTTTTATTTTATTTCTCTAGGCTTGTTGAAATGAATAACTTATCACTGAGAAACATTTTGGAAACAAACAAATTGGTTATGTAAAATTTTCTCGACTGGCTCCGAAACGTGCGTTTGGTGCTTAGGCAAGAAAAGATTGAGTATGTGTTGGACACGTCAATCCCTGCTACCCCTGAGGCTGGTACCGAAGAGGCTGAAGCATTTGACGCTGCAGCTCAAAAGAAGCATCAAGAAGATGCTTCCCAGGCTCAGTGTGTTATGTTGCTCGGCATGACACCCGAGTTGCAAAGGCAGCATGAGATGATGCTCCCCTTCGAGATGCTCAAGCATCTGAAGGATCTCTTTGACTCTGAATCTCGTTCTGAGATTTATGAAGTGATGAGAGATCTCTTCAGATGCCGGCTAGCTGAAGGAGGGAAGGTCTCCCCTCATGTTTTGAAGATGATTGGGCTTATCGAGAAACTTGATCGTCTGGGCATTGAGCTCAAGATCAATGTTGTTGTTTATGCCATACTTCAGTCGCTTCCCGATTCATATTCAAGTTTCGTAGTGAACTTTATTATGAATAAGACGGAATCGACCATGCCCGAGCTTCATAACATGCTCAAGACTTTTGAGTCTTCCACTGCTAAGGAAAAACCCGTTCTCATGGTGAGTGCCTCTACTTCTTCGCTCCGAAAGGAAAGAAGAAGCGAAGAGGCAAGGCTAAGAAGGGCTCCAAGCCTAATTTCCTCAAGCCCAAGGGTGGAATTCAAAAGAAGGAGATGGTGGACAAGGATATATGCCTCCACTGCAAGCAGAAGGGGCATTGGAAGAAGGACTGCAAGGTTTTAGCAGCTGAAAAGAAGACACAAGGTGTCTCATGTTGGGATACTATATGTCAGGATCTATTCGGGATGAACTCAAAAACACAAATTTATATCACAAATTATTACTAACATGAATTAACCTATGTGAATTCATATAATAATCATGCCAACAATGTCATGCAAATAATAAGCACGTAAAAGGTCCTAGCATGCGAAATTTCTAGGAGTTTACGTAAACTTACCCGTTGGAGTGACAACTTCAGAGACAGATAGGATCAGGTATCTGGCTACCAACCTAAAGTCCTTCTCAAGTATTCCCAAGTCCTCGTTCAACAACCTTGGTGGGAGGTTCTCTAATGAACAATTATAAACAAAGGAAAAATAAATATTTTGTTGCACCACCTTTGGAGATTTCTAATTTTTCCAACACATGGAATTGCCTTGGGGATGAAAAATTCATCCCTATTTATAATACTGGGGGGGACAAAAAATTAGGGTTTATTGGCTCTAGGGAAATTTTCTTGCTTCTTCTTCAAGATACAATCTTGAATATATCCAATATATTCTATTTCCCAAAATAACTCTCAACAAAATCTCCTCCTCCCTATTATAAGGGAATTTTCGAAAATTTCACATTAATTGGGAAGAAATAAGATATTTGACTTTTCTTGAATTTATGGGATAATCATGTACTCCAAGAATACTTATTCCATAAAATCTTTCCAAGAAAATCAAGAAAATCTTTTCTCTCTTTTCCTTTAATAATTTTCGAAAATTATGGAAAAAAATTAGGCAACAATAATTTATTTTATTTTAAACACCTTTTCATTTAATGGACTTTATTTAGGCTACTTGAGGGGTCTTTAGGAGAATTAAGATGGACCTCCCAATGGGCCCTGAATTCCAATATTGAGCCACAATATTATTCAGCCCATTAATATTAATTAATTCCACTATATAATTAATATTACACTATCCATCTCAACCCATATTATGGTAATATGGCTCCCGATTATTATTTCCCGTGTTTAAGATTATTTAGTCCATTAATTAATTAAGCCACTGAAAAGGTTTATATTAATTAATATATTTATCCTTGGAGTAAGGACAACTCAACATTATTATCCATACTGGAAAATTAATTCCACTTACAAGATTTGATATGATAAAGGTTCTTAGTCGACCAAGGTGACAAATCATACAAGACTCTCCAAGCACACAATTCTCTGTGTTAATTTAGCAATCGTCATGTAATTAATATTATTGCCCAAGATATAAGGTATCGAAGTCGCAATGATTCTCTTCCCATCATAAGTCAAAGCAATAATTATTAATCACACACAATCCTTATTAAGTGACAGAGATTAAGAAATCAACAACCACTGAGGTTTAACTCTTCATCCCATAAGTCAGTACGGAAGAGTTTATCCTCTCTGCAGGTCCGCTTCAACGCAACAGATGTACTAGTGTAATCTCTTGGTCAAGACAAGTCAATATGAGCCTTACACATCAACCTCTACCAATAGATTGTTCAGATCTATCTAAGTTGTGAAACATGCACTCGTTTACAAGGGACTGTTAATGTGATCTTCTATGATCTGGTATCACCACACTAACTACAATGTAACACATGTTATTTTATGAACGGTTTGCAGTAAATATTTATAACATTCATTCATATCTAATGCAACAGTGATAAATAATTTATTTCAGTAAATAAGTGTTTAATACATAGGTTATACAAAGTAAAAGCATACTTTCACTTATAACCCCAACAATCTCCCACTTATACTCAAAGTCTGCTTTTAAGTATACCACATCATATCTAATGTATTACTACGTGACATCATATGTCACCTATATCAACCTAATAACATTTTTCCCACTTATACTCAAAGCAGATTGGCAACGCATTTGACACCCATTCCTTCCACATGTCTCTAGAATGTAAGTTGAGGCAGACTCTTTGTGAATGGATCAGCTAGGTTGTCCTCCGATGCGATCTTTGCCACCTCTATATCTCTTCTCTTAACGATTTCTCGTATAAGATGGTATTTCCTTTCAATGTGTTTGCTGGCCTTGTGGGCTCTTGGTTCCCTTGAATTTGCAACTGCTCCAGCATTATCATAGAACACCGTGATAGTGCTTGACAAATTCGCAACTACGTCCAAGTCCACTAAGAAGTTCTTGTTCTTTCGATGCTTCACAAGCATCTACATATTCGGTTTCCATGGTAGAATCTGTGATGCATTTCTGCTTAACGCTTCTCCATGTTATAGCTCCTTCTCCCAGACAAAACACACTACACGAGGTAGATTTTCTGGAATCTAGGTCCGATTGAAAATCTGAGTCCGTGTATCCCATTGAAAATAAACTGTCTGACTGATAAACCAACATCCTATCCCGAGTTCTCTTCAAATACTTCAGAATGTTTTTAATGGCAGACCAGTGTGGATTTCCTGGGTTACTTTAATATCTTGCTACCATGCCTACGGTGTAGCAAATATCTGGCCTCGTACACAGCATTGCATACATAAGGCTTCCTACTGCCAATGCATAAGGAGTGCCTCTCATGTCATCTATCTCCTCCTGTGTCTTAGGGCACATATATTTGGATAGATGGATTCCATGTCTGAAGGGTACAAAACCTTTCTTGGAATCCTGCATACTGAAACGCTTCAAAACTGTATCTATTTATGAAGCTTGCGATAAGCCTATCATCCTTTTCTTGCGATCTCGAGTGATCTTGATCCCAAGGATGTGCCCGGCTTCCCCTAAGTCCTTTATATCAAACTATTTTGACAGTCATACCCTTACATCTGACAAAAACCTTTACATCGTTTCCGATGAGCAGAATATCGTCTATATATAGTACTAAGAATACCAAGGCAGTTTCGTCACACTTCATATACACACAACTCTCGAACTCATTTTGATCAAACCCATTAGATTTGATTACCTGACCAAAACATTGGTTCCAAGCGTGAGATGCTTGCTTCAGTCCATAAATAGACTTCTTGAGCTTACATACAAGATGCTCTTGGCCTTTCACCATAAAACTTTCGGGCTTTTGCATATGAATTTCCTCATCAAGATATCCATTCAGGAAAGCTGTCTTGACATCCATTTGTCAGATCTCAAAATCCAGATGTGCGGCTATTGTCAAGAGAATACAGATAGACTAAAGCATGGCCACAGACGAAAAGGTTTCTTCATAATCGATACCCTCTTTTTGAGTGTATCCCTTTGCCACTAGCCTAACTTTAAAGGTTTCAAACTTCCCGTCCGGTCCTCTTTTCCTCTTGTAGACCCACTTCCATCCTATGGGTTTCACCCCACTGGGTGGTCAACTAACTCCCATACTCGATTATGATCCATTGAGCCTATCTCGGCTTCCATTGTTGTTTGTCAGGATTCTGCATCCTTGTCTTGGACCTATTAGTGTTAGTGTCCTAGAGACAATCAATTGTAAGGACATAATACTCGATGATATTCAGTTTGATTTAATATTATAGTTCACTTAATATTAATGTATGACAATACACCTGTTTGAATATTATGTTTGATTGTTTGCATTTATTCATACAAGTGTTCCCATGAGTCATTGCTGTCATTGAGGTTGTGAGAAATCAGATGACTTAAGCATGATTCTCAAAAAGCCCCGATCAAGGATCATCAAGAATGGGATATTGATGATGCAATGGAGATTGGTGTGCGATCTGCATCATACTCTTAGAGAGTGTAGTAAGATCTCACTTACTACGAGATACTAGGTATCTCATGATGGATGCACAAATACCTTGGTATACCCATCCGAGAAACCGTTTGATGTATTTCCACTATATGTGTCTACGGGTGTCTCGGTTAGTGGGAGCGATGCGATACTCCTTTGACTTATGGTCAATACGCACGACATGTGTGGGATGATGAACTTTGACCATGACCAACGCTTGCACACTTCCATGGGTAGATACGGCTTGGATTAGGTTCATCACGAAGTGCATGTGCGTGGTAGTTGAGCCAAGAATATGATTCATTCCTCAAAGTGGATTTAGAGAGAATACTCTTCTTCTCATCATAATTGGATCAAAGTCATCGGCCGATGCACGTCAACTTAGACTTTGTGGCTAAGTGTGATATACATGATCAATTAATGATTGGAGATAACATGATTAAGTTATTTGAATAGACACCTCATCATGTTCAAGACTTAATCGAGTATTCGCGAATGAAAGGAGGAAATCGTAATAGCCCATGTTTCAGTTACAGGTAGTTGCACGTTTCTCGCAACGTACCTCATATATTGAGAATGTCTGATTTATTGTCTAGGGTTCAATTAAAACCGTTAGTTTGACTAATCGCTCGATATATGAGGGCATATGGGTCACACAACAAGTAATTCCCTTTTACGAATTATAGTTGGTTGATTAAATGTTAAATTGGATTTAATGTTTAATTTATGGAGAATTAATTAATAATAGATTAATTTGGAATTAATTATTATTAATATTTAATTAAATTGGATTTAATTAAATAAGAATTCCCAATAATTATATTTGGAATATAATTGTAGGATTTAATGTATATGGAAATAAATCGTAGAGATTTTCATATAAGGTATTTAAATCCGTAGAGATTTATATTCAGGAAATTAAATTAAAAGGAATTAATTTAATTCAAGATTAGGGATTTTAAGATTTTCCCTAATTGGGTTAGCTTAAGATTTAAGCTGGGTCTTTCCTATATATGCAAGCTCTTGAGAATTCACAAAAGACGTTAATTCATATTTCTCCATAAAATCTAGAATATGAATTTTCCTAGCAAATTCCATCTCAGATTCAACGCTGGCAAAATCTGTGCAAGTCCGTGAACGGGGATTACGTGGATACCAAAGTAGAGAAATATGCGTACGGTTTACTGTAAGATTTCTCTTTATGTTTATACGTATTCAATTATGCAATTACGTGTTCGTTGTTGGTGAACTGTTTAATTCCGCTGCGCATGTATTACGTGTTTACATGCCTCTAAATTCTAACAGTGGTATCAGAGCTTCAGGCTGTTGATTTAATTGCGTAATTGTTTTATTATCTTTTTGCGGACGATTTATTTTTTGACTGCACTGATTGATAAATTGGGTGTGTGTGATAGCACCGATTATATTTGTTAATTGGGTTGAGACCCACATATTGGTCAAGTGTGGTTTTGTTTGTTTATTCATTGTTGCACGCCTGTTCACTTGTCTTGTTCGTATGGTTTCTCACACCGTATCACAAAATTAGGGTTTTGAACCCTCACAGGCGTCGCCGCCAGCGGCGGAGACCGCGGCACATCGCTCGAGGTGGCGGCTCACGCTGCGCTTCACAACAGTCGTGCGTCATCGCGTCGGCTGCGCGGTTGGCGGTGCCCTCGGCTCCGCATCGCGATGCTTCACGTCGATTAAGATAATGCAACGGCGACATGCGCTCGCATCACTCGATCGGCGATGCTCTGTTGCTCTGGCTCTGCTCACCTTTTCGTGTTTGATTGCAGTGATGAGGGCTTCGATTTGGATCGATTTCGTCTAGCGCGGCGATGATTCCGCTTGTGCCGTTGAAATCGAGGTCGAATCGGACCTTGTTAGATGCTTATCGATGAGTTGTTCCACGCATTTTGAACAACGGTGATGGTGAGTCGCTCGCACGCACCTAGCGGCGTCGGCGACTTGCCCACGCTCCGACGATAGCGGCGATTACTTGGGCGATTGTGACGATCCTCTCTGGTTTCGTCATGAGTCTCATGTATTTGACTGATTCTGATTCAATGCTTACTGGGTTTTGCCTTGATTCATTTTGGGTCTTGTTTCGCCTACTGTTGCTCTCTTTTTCATACACTGTAATCTCGATTCTTCAAAAAAAATCGATACTAGAAATTTGATATTGAGTATTGAATTATTGATGATGGATGATGGTTTGATATTTCGGATTTGGAGTTGGTTGTCCCGAATTACGGATTGGATCTGTGGAATTTGGACGGTGATGCGGAGAGGGATGTTTTGCAAATTTGATTTGAGACAGGCCCTCCCATGCAATTTTAGAAATTGCACTTGAGCCCCCTAAACAATAAATAATTTATTTTTTGAAATAAATAATTAAAATCTGATTTGTTTATTAATTTGATTAATATTAAAATTGGATAAAAGGTTGGACCTTAATTGATGATTAATTGGGTTGATCATTAAGTTTTAATAATTTAAAATAATAATTTTTAAAATTGGTTGGACCAATAAATAAATAATTAATTGGATTAATTATATTTTGATAATTGATTAAAAATTGGATTAAATGAAATTAAAATTGGATTTTGAATTTTGTTTAATAATTTTGATGATTATTGAAATCCCACTTGGTTAATTTATTTAATTAGTTAACGCATTTTACGTCCACATTATAATTGTTTGGGTAGGCGGCGCCCAATAATTGTCGGACCGTATTATTGTTTGGGTAGACGGTGCCCATATAAATGTTAGTCCGTGAAAATCATGTTTGGGTAGGCGGCCCCAATAATTGCTCAAATGTGATGTAGATTAACATGTTGGATCTCGATTATGCAATTAATACCCCACCTTTAAAAACGTTGCTCACTAAAATATGGTTTTCTCATTAATTTGATAAGATGTCTTCCATCAAAATTAAAAGTAAACTGGAGATTTCGTTCCAATGAGTATTCTTTTGCTCGGATCTACATTTAACGGGACTTTTATAGGGACATGTAATGTCGCCGCTTGATGGTTGTAAACCAACTTAACTTTGTTTAACTCGCCCTCGCGGGGACAAAGGGTAAGGGACATCAGTCGAACTAGGTTCGACAAACTAGGAGTTGCAGTTTGCAATTGGTTTAGAGACCTACCAGTTATGCTATTGTGATATTCAGCCCTAGCTGGGATTATAATAGTAGTAATGTGGATCCTAGTCCATTATGATTTATATTAGATATAAATTCGTACTTTTTCGATGAGGTCGTTAGGTATGTGAAAATAATGGAGACAAAATAAGCACTAAAGAAAGACCATGTTTATTTTGATTGTTGAATATTGATCATAGGAATTATGTGTTTTAATTCCCATTTTATTTTATTTTTCTTGGTTAGTTGAGATGTATAACTGTTATTGAGATGTGTTTTGGAAACAAACAAAATTGGCTAGGCCAAATTTTCTGGACTGACACCGAAACATGTGTTTGGTGCTAAGGCAAGAAAAGATTGAGTACGTATTGGACACGCCAATCCCGGTTATCCTTAAAGCTGGTACTATGAGACAGCCACGTTTGACGTAGTAGCTCAGAAGAAGCATCAAAAGGATGCTTCCCAGACTCAGTGTGTGATGTTGCTCGGCATGACTCCCGAATTGCTTAAGGCAACATGAGAAAATGGGTCCCTTCTAAATGCTCAAGCATCTGAAGGATCTCTTTGATTCTGAATCTCGTTCTGAGATTTATGAAGTGATGAGAGATCTGTTCAAATGCCGGTTAGCTAAACGAGAGAAGATTTCACCTCATGTGCTTAAGATGATATGCCTAATTGATAAACTTGATAATTTAGGCTTTGAGCTAAAAGACCAACGTTTTCATTTATGCTATCCTCCAGTCGCTCTCGGATTCATATTTTAGCTTCATTGTGAACTACAATATGAATAAGACGGATGCGACCATGCCTAAACTTCACAACGTGCTCAAGATTTTGAGTTCACTATCACTAATATGGTGTTCAAAAGAAGGAGCGGGTAGACAAAGATGTTTGCCTCTACTATAAGTAGAAGATGACATTGGAAGAAGGACTATAAGGTTCTAGTTGCTAAAAGGAAGGCGCTGGGTGCTTCTGGCACTAGAACATGTATGTTTGTTATTAAGATAGACATATCCACAAATAGCCCTAACTGTTGGGTATTAAATACCGGATATGACTCACACATTTGTACGAATGTGAAGGGGCTCAAATGTCTTAGGGCAGTTAGGCCGGGTGAAGTCGTCTTACACGTGAAAATGGAGCAAGAGTTGCTACTGAACGTGTGGGGACTCATGTGTTAGACTTATCATTTGGTTTTAGATTAGAACTTAATGATTGTCATCTAGTTCTTCCTATTACTCGCAACATGTATTTGTTGCATTATGGATATAATGTTCTTAATATACAAAATAAAAGACTCAAACTTAGTAAGAATGAAAACCCGACTTACTTATAACATTGTAGAACTTAATCATGTAAACGAGAAGAATTGCAAGGTTAAGAAAGTTAGATTACTTAACCCCATTCGACTGTGAGTCTTATGGAGATTATGAATCTTATCTCATGGGCAAGATGATCAACAGACCCTTTTCTAGGAAAGAGGTGCATGCCAAAGAAGTTCTAGAGTTGATCTACAATGATGTTTGTGGACCATTTCCCACTCTAGCTAGGGGTCACTTCGGATACTTCATCGTTTTTACCGATGTGATTTCTCAAGAGGAAATTTGCATTCAAAGAGTTTAAAGCTGAAGTAGAGAAGCAACTTGGTAAGAGTGTCAAGACTCTTTGATCAGATCGAGGAGGTGAACACCTTATCTATGAATTCACTGATAACTTGAAGTTACATGGAATCCAGTCACAATGGACTCCTCCCGGAACACCTCACATGAACGGTGTGTCCGAGAGTAGAAACCAAACCCTGTTAGATATGGTAAGGTCCATGATGAGCTTTTTCTCTTCCGACAGTCTCATGGGGATACGCGTTACAAACCTCAATTTACATTCTGAATAGGATTCCATCTAAATCGGTTGAGCACAGGCCATATGAACTATGGTGTGGCAAGAAGCCAACTTTTACACATATCAAACATGGGGTTGCCATGTGATTGTGAAAATGATGCTTACCGACAAGTTGGAATCCAAAGGTGAAAAGGGTTACTTTGTGGGATATCCTAAGGAAACTAAAGGATATTACTTCTATCTACCTGAGAAACAATCAGTGATTGTTTCTAGGCAGACCAAGTTCCTCGAAAAAGACTATGTCTTTAAGGAACAAGGTCGTAAGCTGATAGAACTTGAAGAAATTCAAGAACCACAAATTAACAAAGAGACTGACATCTTGTCAAAGCAACATGACAAGAATTCAGTGGGAGCATTCAACAACTTTCACGGTGGGAGTCTTTCACTAGGTGATCGTCTTTCAGCCAGTGGGAGAGTAATTGGAGTTGGCTTGCCTGTGCAAGAACCTCCAAGTGGGCTGAATGAGAACAACATAGTTCAAACTCCCGCCCAAGAGGCATCTGAAAGTGTAGCTCTTGAGGACTCTCCGGACATTGATGAAATCAATGCACCACAAAATTTTCACAATCAGAATGTACAGCCTACACAACCACAGCTCCGTAAGTCAATTAGGAATCATAATACACCCATTAGATACGGTTACCTCTTGGAGGAACTCAGTAATACGGACATACTTGATAAGGACGATCGTAATACTTATTCTGAAGCAATATCAGACATTGATTCAGGGAAGTGGCATGAAGCCATGAAATCCGAGATGGACTCGATGTACACCAATCAAGTCTGGGACTTGGTTGAGTTGCCTAAAGGGGTTAGACCCATATGTTGCAATTGGGTCTTCAAGCGTAAGACTGATGCAAATGGCAAAGTACAAACCTACAAAGCTAGGTTGGTGGCGAAGGGTTATAGTCAACGCAAAGGCATTGACTATGATGAGACCTTCTCACCAGTTGCAAAGATCAAGTCCATTCGAATTTTACTTGCGATAGCAGCACACTATGATTTTGAGATTTGGCAGATGGACGTCAAAACAGCTTACCTCAATGGAAACATTGATAAGGAAGTGTTTATGACTCAACCTGAAGGTTTTACATCTAAGTCAAATTCTAATCTAGCATGTAAGCTAAAGATATCCATATATGGATTGAAGCAAGCTTCTAGGAGTTGGAATATCCAATTTGATGAAGCTATCAAGTCCTTTTGACTTCATCATTAATTTGGAAGATCCTTGCGTTTATCGTAAACGCAGCAAGAAGAATATTATTTTCATAATCGGGTATGTCGATGACATATTGATTTTGTGAAATAATATCCCGTTAATGCAGTCCATTAAAGATTTTAGAGACCTTCATGATGAAGGGTCTTGGTGAAGCCTGCTACATCCTAGAGATCATGATCCACAGGGATAGATCCAAGAGGATATTGAGGCTGTCATTGTCCACCTATGTAGACAAGGCGTTGAAGCGTTTTGCGATAGAGAACTCTAAGAGAGGGTCTCTATCGGCAAATCATGGGATAAAGCTATCAAAGAAGGATTGTCCTTCTATTGAAGCTGATATCAAGAACGTGAAAGATGTCCTATATGCATATGCAATTGGGTCGATCATGTACGCCATGACTTGCACTAGGCCAAACGTGGCCTACGCTATCAACATCACTGGTAGATACCAAATGTAATCCGGTGACTCTCATTTGGATTGTTTGTTAGATCATTCTCGAAGTATCTCGATTTAACTAAGAATGTCTTCTTGTCTATGGTGGACAGTCAGAACTAGTAGTGACTGGTTAAGCTGACATAAGTTTCCAATCCGATTGTGATGATAACAAATCACAGTCAGGTTACGTTTCACTCTCAATGATGAGGCTGTCAGTTGGAATAGTTCCAAGCAAAAAGGACCGCAGATTCAACAACCGAAGTTGAGTACATTGCTGTATCAGAAGCCTCAAGGAGGTTGTCTGGATTTTATAGTTCTTAAGAGAACTAGGGGTAGTTCCGAGTGCCAGATGTCTAATAATCCTGTATTGAGACAACGTTGGTGCGATTGCGCAAGCAAAGGAACCGAGATCGACAAGCAGTACTAGACTTATTATTTGATCTGAGAGATCATAACGATAGGAGAAGTAGAATTAAAATGTATTCCCACATATATAATTTGGAGGATCATTTCACCAAAACACTGAGTGTTCATGTACACACTAGACATTTGATGGTCTAGGGGTTAGACATGTAGGTGATTGACTCTAGTCCAAGTGGGAGATTGTTAGTGTTAGTGTCCTAGAGACAATCAATTGTAAGGACATAATACTCGATGATATTCAGTTTGATTTAATATTATAGTTCACTTAATATTAATGTATGACAATACACCTGTTTGAATATTATGTTTGATTGCTTGCATTTATTCATACAAGTGTTCCCATGAGTCGTTGCTGTCATTGAGGTTGTGAGAACTCAGATGACTTAAGCATGATTCTCAAATAGCCCCGATCAAGGATCATCAAGAATGGGATATTGATGATGCAATGGAGATTGGTGTGCGATCTGCATCATACTCTTAGAGAGTGTAGTAAGATCTCACTTACTAGGAGATACTAGGTATCTCATGATGGATGCACAAATACCTTAGAGGGTATTGCTTGGAACTATTCCAACTGACCGCCCCATCATTGAAAGTGAAATGTAACCTGACTGTGATTTGTAAACATCACAGTCGGATTGGAAACTTGTGTCAGCTTAACTAGTCACTACTAGTTCTGACTGTCCAGTATAGACAAGGAAACATTCTTTAGTTAAATAAGATACTCGAGATGGTCTTGACAAAGAATCGATGAGACTCACCCGGATTCTGTTGGTATCTACCAATGATGTTGATAGCGTAGGCCACGTTTGGCCTAGTGCAAGTCATGGTGTACATGGTTGACCCAATTAAAGATGCATATGGGACATCGTTCATGTGTTTGATATCAGCTTCACTAGAAGGACAATCCTTCTTTGACAGCTTTATCCCATGATTTGTCGGTAGATGCCCTCTCTTAGAGTTCTCCATCGCAAAACACTTCAACACCTTGTCTACATAGGTGGACTGTGACAGCCTCAACATCCTCTTGGATCTATCCCTGTGGATCTTGATCCCAAGGATTTAGCAGACTTCACCAAGACTGTTGGGATATTTTAGTTTTGATGAATTATGCCAAAAACATTATCAACTTGTGTTTTTGAAGTTAATCTACAAATAACAAGTTGAGGGGGAACGAGAGAACAAGTTGAGGGGGAACTCACGAAATCAGAAGAAGATGATCGAGATCGAGCCGAGGCCCGTCGAGATCGGATAAAATAAGATGAGTTAAGGAGTTAAGCTGAAATTTGTGCAAAATCGAGAAGAGAAGAAAAGCTAAGCGGTGATCGGGAAGATCGGATGACCCGGATGACTTCTCTTACGGTTTCTTCTCGCCGATCCGGTATCTGATTTACGGTTTTCGATATCGATTTCTTCTACTTTGATCCCGGTATCTGCGATTTTTGGTTTTCGATATCGATTTCTTCTACTTTGATCGGTATCACATTTACGGTTTTCTAATATCTTGTTTCTTCTCGTCTGATCTAATCAGCTCACCTAATCAGATCAGTATAGCATCAGGACATCATATCAGTTTATCTGCATCAGATTAGTACATCAGGTTAGCATATCAGGTTAGTTGCATTAGGTTAGCTTATCTGATCTCGATCACGCCTGATCTCGATCAATCTCATCTGCTCCTCTTCTGATCTGCAACCTCCTCTTCTGATCTGAAACCTTCTCTTCTGATCTGGTCATCTGTTCATCTGATCTTCTGATCAGCTGGCTTAGCTTTTCTTCTCTTCTGATTTTGCACAACTCATCAGTTAACTCCGGAACTCATCTTACTCATCTGATCTCGATCAGTCTCGTCTGCTGCCTCGTCTAATCTCGATCATCTTCTTCTGATTTCGTGAGTTCCCCCTCAACTTGTTCTCTCTTTCCCCCTCAACTTGTTATCTGTAGATTAACTTCAAAAACACAAGTTGATAATGTTTTGGCATAATTCTTCAAAACTAAAATATCCCAACAATTTACCCCTTTTTGATAATGACGCCAAAACATTAAAATATATGCATTTTTACAGAAACGAGTTTTTGTTTAAAAAGATCAGTTCAGGTTGTCACATTTGAAATCAGTGAACTTTTGAACTCCCGCTCTGATACCAATTGTTGGTATCAGTTCAGATGGTCATCTTGAAAACAGTGATCTTTTGAACTCCCGCTCTGATACCAATTGTTGGTATCAGTTAAGATTTTCCCGCTCTGATACCAATTGTTGGTCCCGATTCAGATTGTCCCGCTCTGATACCAATTGTTGGTATCAGTTCAGATGGTCACATTGAAAGCTTGTGAACTCTTGAACTCCCGCTCTGATACCAATTGTTGGTATTGGTTCAGGTGGTCACATTTGAAATCAGTGATCTTTTGAACTCCCGCTTTGATACCAATTGTTGGTATCAGTTCAGATGGTCCCATTCTGATACCAATTGTTGGTCCCGATTTGAAAACCCATGAGTGTGGAAAATACCATGTAATGCATATAAAACAGGGGTGAGGGCAGAGTGATTCCAATTTTTTTTTTTTGCTTTTAAGAACGATGTGTGTTTTGCTTATAATCAAATGCATATGGCAAGTAAGAACATAAAGCAGTAAAGAACACACGATTTTATAGTGGTTCGGAGTCCAACTCCTACATCCACTCTTCCCTATCACAAGGGGCACCAACTTAACCAACTGGACTTAGTTTAACGTGATAGTCCAACATCCAACATATGTTTACCGAGTTCACACTCAAACGGGACTTATCACCCTCACGGGATCGTCTATAGATGTTTACCGAGTTCTCACTCAAACGAGACTTATCTCCCTCACGGGATTGCCTACCCTCCCTTTCGGGATTGCTAGATGTTTACCGAGTTTACACTCACCTACAAACTTATCCTATCAAACTAATTTGGGTAAGGTTTGTTTGGTTTCCAACTAGGTTGAGATTTTCCCTTACATTTGTTTAGCCTCAATGCTAAGGATGGGAAAATCTCTCTAAGCTTAGGATATTACATTTGTGCTTAGATCTAGGATAGAACACTCTGAATATATGCGTGTATTTCTTGCTCAGTGTTCTATGGTGGAAATGCTAGATGATTTGGCTTTTTGGATGTTTCACGCATTTCTCCACCACACGAATAATGAAGGAAGAACTTGTATTTATAGTGTGGATTTGAATGTTACTGTTGGATGGAGTCACATTCAAATCCATACTATTCTGTAGCTTTTTGCAGCTTTTTCAGGCTTGTTGTCTTCCTCTCATTGGTCCACGTCAGTTGAATCTAACGGCTATATTCTTCAGGATCTTCTGAGTCTTCAGGTTTCTTGATTCAACAGACTTCTCTTCAGCGGACCTTGTCTGATCAGGTATACTGACACTCAGGCTAACTGAGTTCAGCTCTTCTGACTTCAGACAATCTGACCCTCGGGTTACTAGCACTCAGGCTAACTGATCATCAGTAGCGTTCTGATTCTCAGTGAATATGACTTCAGATGACTTCTCTTCTGATTTCTTCTCGCCTGATCCGGTATGTAGATTTCTGATGAGCTGAGCAAAATCAGAAGAAAAGATAAGCCAGCTGATCAGTTAACTCCAGAACTCATCTGATCTCGATCAGTCTCGTCTGCAGCCTCGTCTGATCTCGATCATCTTCGTCTGATTCCATGAGTTCCCCCTCAACTTGTTCTCTTGTTCCCCCTCAACTTGTTATCTGTAAGTTAGTTTCAACAACACAAGTTGATAATGTTTTGGCATAATTCATCAAAACTAAAATATCCCAACAAAGACCCTTCATCATGAAGGTCTTTAACAACAAATCTTTAACGGACTGCATTAACGGGATATTGTTTCCCAAACTCACTATGTCATTGACATACACGATTATGAAACAATATTCTTCCCGCTGCGTTTACAATAAACGCAAGGATCTTCCAAATTTTTGATGAAGTCAAAAAGGGACTTGATAGCTTCATCAAATCGGATATTCCAACTTCTAGAAGCTTGCTTCAATCCATAAATGGATATCTTTAGTTTGCATACTAGATTAGAATTTGACTTAGATATAAAACCTTCCGGTTGAGTTGTAAACATTTCCTTATCAATGTCTCCATTGAGGAAAGTTCTTTTGATGTCCATCTGTCAAATCTCATAATCACAGTGTGCTACTATCGCAAGTAAAATTCGAATGGACTTGATCTTTGCAACTGGCGAGAAGGTCTCGTCATAGTCAATGCCTTCGCGTTGACTATAACCCTTCACTACCAACCTAGCTTTGTAGGTTTGTACTTTGCCATTTGCATTAGTCTTTCGCTTGAGGACCCATTTGCAAAATATGGGTCTAACCCCTTTAGGCAACTCAACCAAGTCCCAGACTTGATTAGTGTACATCGAGTCCATCTCGAATTTCATGGCTTCATGCCACTTCCCTGAATCAATATCCGATATTGCTTCAGAGTAAGTATTAGGATCATCTTTATCCGGTATGTCCACATTATCGAGTTCCTCCAAGAGGTAACTGTATCTAATGGATGGATTACGAATTCTAATTGACTTACGGAGCTGTGGTTGTGCAGGCTGTACATTCTGATCGTGAATTTTGTGGTACATTGATTTCATCAATGTCCGGAGAGTCCTCAAGAGCTACACTTTCATATGCCTCTTGGGCGGGAGTTTGAACTATGTTGTTCTCATTCAGCCCACTTGGAGGTTCTTGCACAGGCAAGCCAACTCCAATTACTCTCCCACTGGCTGAAAGACGATCACCTAGTGAAAGACTCCCACCGTGAAAGTTGTTGAATGCTCCCACTGAATTCTTGTCATGTTGCTTTGACAAGATGTCAGTCTCTTTGTTAATTTGTGGTTCTTGAATTTCTTCAAGTTCTATCAGCTTACGACCTTGTTCCTTAAAGACATAGTCTTTTTCGAGGAACTTGGTCTGCCTAGAAACAATCACTGATTGTTTCTCAGGTAGATAGAAGTAATATCCTTTAGTTTCCTTAGGATATCCCACAAAGTAACCCTTTTCACCTTTGGATTCCAACTTGTCGGTAAGCATCCTTTTCACAATCACATGGCAACCCCATGTTTGATATGTGTAAAAGTTGGCTTCTTGCCACACCATAGTTCATATGGCCTGTGCTCAACCGATTTAGATGGAATCCTATTCAGAATGTAAATTGAGGTTTGTAACGCGTATCCCCATGAGACTGTCGGAAGAGAAAAAGCTCATCATGGACCTTACCATATCTAACAGGGTTTGGTTTCTACTCTCGGACACACCGTTCATGTGAGGTGTTCCGGGAGGAGTCCATTGTGACCGGATTCCATGTACCTTCAAGTAATCAGTGAATTCATGGCTAAGGTATTTACCTCCTCGATCTGATCGAAGAGTCTTAATACTCTTACCAAGATGCTTTTCTACTTCAGCTTTATACTCCTTGAATTTTCTCAAAAGATTCGGACTTGTGTCTCATAAGATACACGTATTCGTATCTCAAGAAATCGTCAGTAAAAGTGATGAAGTAACCGAAGTGACCCCTAGCTAGAGTGGGCAATGGTCCACAAACATCATTGTAGATAAACTCTAGAACTTCTTTGGCATGCACACCTTTCCCAGAAAGGGTCTGTTGATCATCTTGCCCATGAGATAAGATTCACAATCTCCAAAAGACACACAGTCGAATGGGGTTAAGTAGTCCAACTTTCTTAACCTTGCAATTCCTTTCTCGTTTACATGATCAAGTCTACAATGCCATAAGTAAGTCAGGTTTTCATGATTACTAAGTTTGAGTCTTTTATTTTGTATATTAAGAACATCATATCCATAATGCAACAAATACATGTTGCGAGTAATAGAAAGAACTAAATGACAATCATTAAGTTCTAATCTAAAACCAAAGGGTAAGTCTAACACATAAGTCCCACACGTTCATGATGGATGCACAAATACTACGAGATACTAGGTATCTCATGATGGATGCACAAATACCTTAGAGGGTATTGGTATACCCATCCGAGAAACCGTTTGATGTATTTCCACTATATGTGTCTACGGGTGTCTCGGTTAGTGGCAGCGATGCGATACTCCTTTGACTTGAGGTCAATACGCACGACATGTGTGGAGTGATGAACTTTGACCATGACCAACGCTTGCACCCTTCCATGAGTAGATTGGGTTCATCACAAAGTGCATGTGCATGGTAGTTGAGCCAAGAATAGGATTCATTCCTCAATGTGGATTTAGAGAGAATACTCATCTTCTCATCATAATTGGATCAAAGTCATCGGCCGATGCAAGTCAACTTAGACTTTGTGGCTAAGTGTGACATACATGATCAATTAGTGATTAGAGATAATATGATTAAGTTATTTGAATAGACACTTCATCATGTTCAAGACTTAATCGAGTATTCACGAATGAAAGGAGGAAATCGTAATAGTCCATGTTTCAGTTACAGGTAGTTGCACGTTTCTCGCAACGTACCTCATATATTGAGAATGTCTGATTTATTGTCTAGGGTTCAATTAAGACAGTTAGTTTGACTAATCGCTCGATATATGAGGGTCTATGGGTCACACAACAAATAGTTCCCTTTTGCGGATTATAGTTGGTTAAATAAATGTTAAATTGAATTTAATATTTAATTTATGGAGAATTAATTAATAATAGATTAATTTGGAATTAATCATTATTAATGTTTAATTAAATTGGATTTAATTAAATAGGAATTCCCAATAATAATATATGGAATATTATTATAGGATTTAATATATATGGAATCAAATCCGTAAAGATTTGATATACATGGGAATTAAATCCGTAGAGATTTTATATATGGGAATCTAAGAGATTTATTTTATAAGATTATGGATTTTATTTCCTAATAAGGTTAGCTTAAGATTTAAGTCTGGCCTCTCCTATATATATGAGACCTTGGGAATTCACAAATAACGTTAATTCATTATTCTCTCCATAAGATCTAGAGTTAGAATTTTCCTAGCAAATTCATCTCGGGATTCAACGCTGGAAAATCCATGCAAGTATGTGATTGGGGATTACGTGGATACCATAGTAGAGAAATATACGTACGATTTACTATAAGGTTTCTCTTTATGTTTACACGTATTTAATTATGCAATTATATGTTAGTTGTTGGTGAACTGTTTAATTCTGCTGCGCATGTATTACGTGTTTACGTGCCTCTGAATTCCAACATTGGCTTGGTCTGGCCTTTTTGCCTCCTCCTTATTCTTACCATCCCTTGGTCTAGAAGAAGTAGAAGGTCAATTTGCAACCAAGACATTATCCTTGCGCTCCATTTTCTCTTCAGCCAATGTTAGAGCCTTCACTAGATCATCCAAGGTGTATTCCTGATCGCTCATCAGGTAGTCTATATAGAAATGATCATAGCTCTTTGGTAGAGAATAGAGAATGAACTCAATTTTGGTCTTGAGATCACACTTTTTGCCAAGAATCTCAAGTTCGTCAAAAAGAACCATTAACCTAAGAACGTGCTCCTTCACGGGCATTCCTATTTCCATCCTTAGCTTGACCATGTCATGCCTGATGTTCTGTATTGCCACATGGGACGGATGTGAAAACATCTCTTCAAGATTTCGCATAATGTCTACAGCAGTTCCAAATTCTTTTTGAAAGTGTTTCAACAAATCTGACAAGGATGCCAAGATTATACCCTTCATCAACTCATTGGTTTGCTCCCATTCATTATACTCCATTTTGTCCATAATACATACATCCTTAGTAGGTTTTTCGGGTTTAGGTGTGTAAAGTACCCAGTGGAAATGTTGTACTGTTAGGACCATTTTCATTTTACGACTCCAATTGACATAATTCATCCCAATTAATTTATGATCTTTAAGTATAGAATAAGGTGGATTAAAAGGTTTCGACATGCTGAACTGAAATAAATAACAATTGTATAAGTGTCACATCCCAATTTTTCAAAGCTTTTAAAGACAATTTAAATAAGCGAATATCTAAAATTTTCATAACTAAGTAAAAATAATGCATATTAAATTTTCAAAGTTTGCAGTGAAAGCAATTAAATTCAAAACATTTCCAAAGAAGATAATTTAACCATTAGAAAATCTAATAAAATGTCTCATTGCTAAACATGGACCTTCAAAATAAAAATAACATAATCCCATGCTACTGCAAGTAATGTCAAAACTCAATCCTCAATATTCAAGTGAAATAAGAGTTATGCAATGAAATAATTTACTTAAGTAAAATGATAAATAATGTCTCGAGCAATCCATCGGCCCTCCACCGCACTCTGTATTTACTCTGCAAAATGTTAAAGATTGGGATGAGCAAAACAACTAGCTCAGTGGGATTCCTTCACAATGTTAATCAAATATAACACGTAAATAAAATCATCAACTCACATAACATGCATCATAATCATAATAACGAGTCAAAGATCTTTTCCATCCTGAGTCGTATTTGTTGGTCCCGATTTGAAAAACCCATGTGCGCGGAAAATACCATGTAATGCATATAAAACAGGGGTGAGGGCAGAGTGATTCCAATTTTTTGCGTTTTAAGCTCAATGTGCGCGGAAAAACCCATGTGCGCGGAAAATACCATGTGTGTTTTGCTTATAATCAAATGCATATGACAAGTATAAATATAAAGCAGTAAAGAACACACGATTTTATAGTGGTTCGGAGTCCAACTCCTACATCCACTCTTCCCTATCAGCAGGGGCACCAACTTAACCGACTGGACTTAGTTTAACGTGTTAGTCCAACACCCAACAGATGTTTACCGAGTTCACACTCAAACGGGACTTATCACCCTCACGGGATCGCCTACCCTCCCTTTCGGGATTGCTAGATGTTTACCGAGTTCACACTCACCTACAAACTTATCCTCCTAAACTGATTTGGGTAAGGTTTGTTTGGTTTCCAACTAGGTTGAGATTTTCCCTTACATTTGTTTAACCTCAATGCTAAGGTTGGGAAATTCTCTCTAAGCTTAGGATATTACATTTGTGCTTAGATCTAGGGTAGAACACTCTTGAATATATGCGTGTATTTCTTGCTCTGTGTTCTATGGTGGAGATGCTAGATGATTTGGCTCTGTAGCTTGATGGATCACGCATTTCTAACACTTAATTTGATGGAAGAACTTATATTTATAGTGTGGATTTGAATGTTACCGTTGGATGGAGTCTCATTCAAATCCATACTATTCTGTAGCTTTTGCAGCTTTTTCAGGCTGGTTGTCTTCCTCTTATTCGTCCACGTCAGCTGAATCTAACGGCTATATTCATCAGTTTATCTGAGTCTCAGGATCTTCAGTTCTATCTGAGCCTTCAGGTTTATCTGAGCCTTCAGGTTCATCTGAGTCTTCAGGTTCATCTGAGTCTAAGTGTCTTCAGTGACATACTGAGTCTCAGGTTTCTTGATTCAACAGACTTTTCTTCAGCGGACCTTGTCTGATCAGGCATACTGACACTCAGACTTACTGAGTTCAGCTCTTCTGAATTCAGACATCCTGACCCTCAGGTCACATTTACTTACTGACCCTCAGGTCACTTGACTCAGACTATCTGATTTCTTATTGCCTGATCTGATCAGCTCGACTGATCAGATCAACACTTCTTCAGATCAACACATCAGGATAGCATCAGGTCAGTACATCAGGTTAGCATATCAGGTTATCATATATGATCTCTATCACGTCTGATCTTGATCAGTCTCATCTTCTCATCTTCTGATCTGCAACCTTCTCTTCTGATTTGCTGGCTTTAGCTTTTCTTCTCATTTGATTTGCACAGCCCATCAGCTAACTCCGGAACACATCTAACTCATCTGATCTCGATCAGTCTCGTCTGATCTCGATCATCTACTTCTGATTTCGTGTGTTCCCCCTTAACTTGTTCTTTCGTTCCCCCTTAACTTGTTATCTGTAAATTAGCTTGAATAACACAAGTTGATAATGTTTTGGCATAATTCATCAAAACTAAAATATCCCAACAATATTGGTCAATCTATATACGGTGGAGTTGCCCCCAAGGATCTTTTCCATCCTGGACCGAAGTCCCCGCAAGTTACAACGATCTTTTCCATTGAGTAACCAAATAATTCAATATAATATTCCACATAATTCATGTAGCAAGCAACAATTAAATTCACATGAATATTAAAAAAATAACAAAGCAAGTAAAAATCCCACCTCAAGTCTTGATTAACCTCGTAAGCACGTAAATCGACTTAATGCGTATGTCCGTCGTCACCTAAAAATTTAAATATAATGTCTTAGAATTATTATAATTAATAAATAGTGAATGTTTGGTGTCTTAATACTACTTATTATATACCATTGCATAAACCCACTGGACCAATTAGAGAAAATTTTATTAGAATTTTAATATTAAAATTTTGGTTTCGGTCAAATGAATGAAAAGAAAAAAAATAGGCATGACCATGCCATGGATTATTAAAATAATGATATGAAATCATAATTTAAGCAACAGACTATCAACTCTAATATATGCCTAAAGTTCGAGACTTATTATAAGAAAATACTTGGATGAACACGGCTACTGACCCATTCCATTAATAATTTCATAACACTAAAAAAAATTCATTAACCTTGCGCAGTAAAAACGTTGGCTTACAATTTTGTAATTAATCATGTCCAAAAGACAACAGAAAAAAAATAGCGAACGAAAAGAATATAATACTCGTTTTGATATCTGCGGCAAGAAAATACTCTTTTAATTAAAAACATCTTTTGCATGGTATTAGAAACGGGAAACAACCAAAATTATTTGGGGTTTTGTAATCCGAAACACTGTATTAAAATTTTGATCGACATATTTAAAATAAAATAAAGACTATTGGAAAAATAAATAAAAGGTAGAAGAGGATACCGATTCACACGAACACAAGGAAAATGTTGGTAGCCAGCCTATTTGTTGTAACCATAATAATCGGCCAGCAGCCACATGTTAAATGACAATGACGTGGCGAATGCTGATGACGTGGAGGCTAAAACCGAGTTCAGATGTAGAATATGAGATGTCGAGATCGGCCTTTAAAGGGCGACCTGACGACGAGCAATGAAGATCAAGCTCGCCTTAACAAGTGACCTTCTCTGAGGACGGTCCATAGGCAAGGTCGAAAAGAGAATAATAAAGACTTTCTGACAGGCGACCTCCCCCGAGCAAAGTCGACAAGCACAGCGCAAAGAGATAATCCGACTTTACTTTCATGTTTCTAGACTAGATTGGCTCTACAAGCCCATGTATAAAGGTCCATTATGAGGTCCATTGATATTCTCTGCTTCCTTTGTAAACTCTATATAAAGAGGAAGAGGTCCACACAAAAGGAGGAGGAAAAACATACGAAAAATCATAGAAAAATGATCCTAGCTTGGTATGCCGCCAGGCGTAGTCTTTCCGAACGAACTGGGTCAACAAATTCGTTTGTTCTTTATGTTTTTCATTTATTCATTCGTTATTCATTAATTACTTGTTTGTGGTATAGACATAAAATCTATGTTACAACAATTGGCGCCGTCTGTGGGAACAACTAATGAATTTTCACTGAATATTCGTTAAGACCCAAAAATAAAAAATCTGGATGAAACACTCACTGTTCATCCAAAATTCATATCCAGATTTCACAAAAATCCAGAAACATCACGTTCATACAATCTGATCATTATGAACACCAAGAAAACCATTCACAAATCTCACTAGCATTGAAAACCCATTCAATAACAGTTTACAGCTTACCCCTCTATGGAATTCACCATCATCAACAACAGTTGAATCCCATTCATGAACAAAAAAAAAAGGGTCGCTGTGCACAACAGCAACAGCCCGTGCTCAACCCAAAAAGATCATGTTCAACCCATCGACGCCGTTCACAGCGCGTCACCATTCCACGATGTTGGGAAGTTTATAGTTTTGATGGAAGTTCCAAATCAGTTGTAATAGGACCAGTCGAACCTGCTAGTCGACTAATGATATGATAGGAAACCAGCTGAACATGTTAGACAACTGATGTATTAGACTAGGTCACATTTTTTAGGAGAAACTCAAATTGCACAAGTCAGGTCAAGATCAGTAGCGAAGATCAGTAGCAAAGATCAGTAGCGAAAATAAGATGACTTTACTTGAAGACACAGACGTCCAGTAGACCTACTCTCTGAAGACATCAGCAGAGTCGACTGGTTGATACTAAGACAACCATACCAGTAGACTCAAAGCGACTGATCAGTAGAAATGTTGATCAGTCCAGCCTAGTCAGAAAAAAGATAAGCTTATCTACTTATCCGAGACATACGTTGTAAATCAGACCAGAAGAATGTCAACATAGTTGGACTTACAATGACGTCGAATAAGTGTCCTTGTTAGCCAATAAGTGATCGACACGTATGAACAAAGCTGACATTGCAGGATATGGCGTATCAGGGCAAATGGCTACAAAGGACAAATATGCACGAAGACGGCATGGTCTTCCTGAAGCACGTCAAATCAACCCTGCAAACTACCAAATATAGCCTGAAATTCAAATTGCTCTCCAACGGCTATTTGATTTCGAGGTTTATAAATATGGGATTGCTCTTCATAGTGAAGACACGGAAATTATCATCAAGCTCAAGCTATAGCAAGATTTCCACACGAAGAACACATATTCAAGATTATTTTCTAAGTGTTCATCCCATTAGTTCTTAGCACAGAATTCTTATCCTCTAGCTTAAGGCTACCTCCAAACTAGGATAGAATTCCAGTTGGAACAAACAACAAATCTTTACCCAAACCAAAAGTTAGGTTAAGTTTGTTTAGCAAGATTTTAGACTAGGGTGGTTTCTAGTTCTGATTTCTGGGATCGGTTGAGTGAGAACTCTTGAAACATCTGTTGGTTGTACTGTGTTGGACTAACACAATAAACTAAGTCCAGTTGATTAGTTGGTGCCCCTTGTGTTAGGGAAGAGTGGACGTAGGACTGTTGTCTGAACCACTATAAAATCTTGTGTGTATTTACTTGTTCTTACCTGCTTTACACTACTACACACAACCTGGTTTTAAACTGCATACATATTCTGAGTTAGGATCAGTCTGCATCAAGCAACTGATCTGATCAGTTTGACACTTTAGTCATCTGATTGAAAACAGACTGCAGGATCTGATCTTAAAACTGGTTTTTCACACGGGTTAGAAACATGCTTCCGCACAGTAGTTAAACTGATAGACACCGAACAGATCTGCTATCAGGCGATCAGTAAGTTGGTTATCAGTCCAAACTGCTTCACACGCACTCTGATCAGGCAACCTGCTATCACACCTGATCCTGCACAAAAAGTTTTCAGAAGTCTATTCACCTCTCCCCTCTAGACTTCTGCCCTCACAAAACCCGTTCGGAACCTACAAGTGGTATCAAAGCAGTGGTTCTACGGACCACTGGCTTTGAGTATCATCGGTTCTTGAGGAAGAACCATTGTGGTCACTTGAACTGATCTTGAAAAACCGTTTTCAAAACTTCATCTGTTTTCAAAACTCACTAAGCATGGATAATACATCTTGTATGTATCATGATCTACCCAAGTTTTCTATTGATGAGTATGCAGATTGGGTCATACTCATGAGCAATCATCTGGGAGCTATAAGCAGCAGAATGATGGAAGTTCTTGAACAAGGACCTATCATTATCTACTACAATAATCCAGCTGAAGGAGGTGATCCAGAATTTCCAGTTGGAGCCAGAATCAGAAATAGTCCTTCTCTGATGGATGCTGAGGAAAGGAAATTGTCCAATCTGGATATTGTTGCCAGACACATCATTATGAAGACTATGGACAAGATAACTAGAGAAAAAATCAAATACCTCAAGACTGCGAAGCAGATGTAGGATACTCTAGATGAGATATGCGAGGGAAATGACCAGATAAAGAACAGCAGATTACAGGCCGAACTGGTTAAGTTCGAGAAACTCAAGATGCTGCCCAACGAGACGATCAACCAGCTAGATGGAAGAATTACCATGTCTATCAACAAACTCAGAGAGTTAGGACGTGAAATGACCGACAAGGACATCAACTACAAGATCTTGAGATCTTTAACGAAGAAATGGAATATGAAGGTTACGGTGATCAAGGACTGCCAGGATATAGCGAAGATGAAGCCGAGCAGTTTGTTCTTAAATCTGAAAGCCCATGAATTTGACCTGATTGAGATAGGGAAAGAGGAAGATGATGAAACATCTGCCGAAACTACACCTGCAACAACAAAAGCATTATCATTCAAAGCAGGCGGCAGCTGCTCAAAATCTTCTGAGCCTATTGGAAATATTGTTAACAGATTGCTCTACTCACCAGAAAGCTTGAAAGTTCAAATATTCAATTGGGAAAGTATAGGAGATTCTACAAAGACTATCAGAATAGCAGAGGAAGAGAAAGAAGATCGTCTGACAGATCACAGGAAAGAAATAGATCTGATGACAGAAGAGACGACCAAAGAGAAAAGAAAAAAGATGATCATGCTGAAGATCACAAATCATAAAGGAGAAATTCATATCAAAGGCAAATCGGGAAGTCACCTGACAGATCATACAGAAGACATGACTCACCTGCCAGAAGAAGTTCAGTAGAGAGAGGAGTCTGTCTGCCAGAAACCAGGTCACTACAGTGCAGACTGCCCTGACCTGATGCCTAGAGAAAGAGAAGATAAGAGGAACAGAAGAGAGCAACGATACAGAGATAGAAAAGATATGGTTGCTGACACAACTGGAATAGACGACTTTTATCTGCCATCAGAAAATTCTGGTTACTCATCTGTAGAGGACTTCTGCCTGATGAGCAATGCTGACAATTTCAATGACTTTGATGATCTGATGTTCTCATCCGATGATGACACCTGTTTCATGGCCAAAGAAGAAGATCAATCTGAGGTATCTTCTAAACCATCTGTGTTATCTGTTTCCACACCAGCTGTGCTGAGCACACCTGCTGGAGAGATTGACCTGCAGCTTTACAGTGAGCAATTGCTTGATGATCTCTCCAATGCAGTAGACACTTATACTATAGTGGAAGCTGAGAATGACAAGCTAAGGATAGAGAACAATCAGCTTGTTAAAGAAAATGCTGCAAGTAAAGCTGCTGAACTGAAATCAGCTGAGACTGTTCAGAAGATGACTACAGAACTTGAAGTTCTGAAAGTCAGTTCTACTTATCAGTGTAAACTGGTTAAGGAACATCTAGCTATTAACAAACAGCAAGCTGATGATCTCAAAATCCTTCAAGCTAAGTTTGATGAACTCTTCCGACTGGATGAGAGTCTAAAAGTTACTGAGGATAGTTTACGTAAGAAAATAGAGGTTTTCACAAAATCATCTAAGACCGTTCAAGATCTGAACAACTATTTTCGAACGTCAACTAATAAGAAGGGAATTGGGAATGAAAACCCTTCTGCATCCTCAAAAGCCGCGTCTGGTTCACTTCAGAAAAGTGTAATCAAACGAGTTTCTGATCAAGATACACGAAAAGTAAAATTTGTATCAGATAAGGGAAAAGGATCAGTTGACCAGGCAAGGCAAGTGTCTGATCAGAAAGGGAACAAAAATGGACCCCAACTGATCAAACATCAGCCGAGGAATCAACAGAAGAATCAAGTTCTTCTGAAGAAACCTCAACCTGATCAGCAGATTAGGAATCAGAAAAGACAACCTCTCAAAAGGAAATTTGATCTGAAACCTAATCAGGTCAAGCTGCCTAACAAGCAAGCTAATGGTAAAATTCTAAGACCATCTATGCCAAAAGGATATGAATCTTTTAATGGTAGCAGTCGTACATACCCTCACAATCAGAAACCTAGGGCTGCTGCACCTGAGCCCCACTGGATTAAAAAGAAGACAAATATTAATAAAAAATCTCAAGTCTTCTGATTCATCCAAGGCTCACACTAATGATTATACTGACCAGATTGCATATGAAGAGACGTATGATTATGTAGATGTTTATGGGAGACAAATCAAGCCCTCTAATTTCAACAAGGGTGCCAGATTTGTTTGGATTCTGAAAGGTATTTCTAACCCCCCAGGACCCGATTCTACTGGGGTACCTAAAGCCTGATCTGATTGTAGGATCGCGTGGGTTTGACCAATAAAGGAGGTGTACAAGCAACTATCTGGTACATCGATAGTGGATGCTCAAGGCACATGACTGGAAACAAACATCTCCTTAGCTCATACACAGAACAAGAAGGCCCATGTATACTCTTTGGTGATGATAACTTTGGTTTTACCAGAGGATTCAGAACCTTAGAGAATGATGATGTACAGGTTATTGGAGTCTCGTATGTCGATGGTTTAAAGCACAATTTTTATTGGTTTCACAATTTTGCGACAACGGATTCAGTGTTGAGTTCTCGACCGATCAATGCACTATCAAAAATTGAGCTACTCAACAGATTTTGTTAACTGGTTCACGAAAGGGAACGATTTACACTGCCGGTTGGAACAGTTGTCCAAGAAATGCATGCCTGATTGTTAAGAGTTCCAAAATCAGCAGCTGGCTCTGGCACAAGTGAATGAGTCATCTGAACTTTAAAACTCTTAACAAGATAGCAAGGATGTTCCTGGTTGAGGGTCTCCCGAATGAGGTATTCTCTAAGGATCAGACATGTGTCGCATGTCAGAAGGGAAAACAGGTTAAAGCCTCATTCAAGGGGATCCCAGGACCAGCATCCAGCAGAGTATTGCAACTGCTCCATATGGATTTATTCGAACCAGTTACCCCACTTAGTCTCAGCAGACGCAAATACACTCTGCTGATCGTGGATGATTACTCCAAGTTTACCTGGGTGGTATTCTTATATAAGAAGAATGAGACAACAACCAAGCTACTCGAGCTGCTCAAGAAATTACAAAATGAGAAGGGTGTCAGTATTGTGAAAATCAGATCCGATAAAGGTATAGAATTTCTGAACTCCTCTATTACTGACTTTTGCACTAAGTTTGGAATATAGCATGAAACATCAGCTGCAAGAACACCACAACAGAATGGAGTAGCAGAACGGAGAAACGGAACACTCAAAGAAGCTGCTCGAACAATGTTAGTTGAATATGCAATTCCAAACCGTTTCTGGGCAGAAGCTATCAACACAGAATGTCATACTCAGAACAGATGTTCTCTGACTAAGATTCACTTTAAAACACCTTATGATTTGTGGAAGGGCAGAAAACCTCGTGTTTCTTACTTCCATATTTTTGGGTGCAAGTGTTTCATACACAACAATGGGAAGAGTCAGTTGAAAACCTTTGAAGCCAAGTCAGATGAGGGTACATTCTTAGGATACTCCTCAACCAGCAAGGCTTTTAGGGTGTTCAACAGGAGAACCCTAGTTGTGGAAGAAACACCTCATGTGGTCTTTGATGAGACATCTTCTGAACAAGAGAAATCTGCCTCAGAACAAGCAGTACTAGATCAACCGGTACCTAATGCACAGAAAATGGATCAGCAGAGTATCAAGGAAAAGGGATCAGATCACGTAACAATGTATGTCCTAAAACTTGATCTTACTGATTCACCAGGTCAGTCAGACCCAAAGGTACGTACAACTGTCGATGAAGAAGCTGGTACAGCTGAGACAGTAACAACTGAACCATCTGGTTCAGGGGGAACACTTGATGTTCCTATGGACAAACATCAGCATATGATGATTCCAACATCAACTGAGACTTGTCCATGTCAAGTGGATCATATTTCTGCACCACTCCCAATCATTAGTGACTCAATATCAGATGAGGATAATGACATCCAAACTGATGCTAATCAGAAAAGAAGGACCTGGATAACCAGTCATCCAACTGATCTGATCATCGGAGACCCATTTGATAGAGTTAAAACTAGACATCAGATTGGTGAAAGTGCAATGTATTGTTGTTATCTGTCTTTGAAGGAACCAACCACTATAGAAGAAGCTCTACAAGATGCTAGTTGGATTCTAGCCATGCAAGAAGAACTAGAGCAGTTTGAAAGGAATCAGGTTTGGAAACTGGTGGACAGACCAACTCATCAAGATGTGATAGGCACCAGGTGGGTATTCAAGAACAAGAGAGATGAGAATAATGTCATAACCTGAAATAAGGCAAGACTTGTTGCTAAGGGGTATTCACAATCAGAAGGAATTGATTATGATGAGACCTTTGTACCAGTCGCTCGCCTGGAAGCCATTCGGCTGTTTCTGGCATATACTGCCCACAGAGGGTATATTGTGTATCAGATGGATGCAAAGAGTGCATTCTTAAACGGGGTACTAACTGAGGAAGTTTATGTTGAACAACCTCCTGGCTTGAAAAAGGCAACCAAGTGTACCGTTTAAGAAAAACTCTTTATGGCCTGAAACAATCTCCTCGAGCCTGGTATGATACACTCTCTCAGTTCTTGATAGACAGTGGATTCACTAAAGGAGTAGTAGATAGAACCTTATTCAGAATAGAAGATGGTGAAGACATTCTGATGGTTCAGATCTATGTGGACGATATCATTTTCGGATCTCCCAACAAGAACCTATGTGATAGATTCAGCAAACTGATGCAAGGGAAATTTGAAATGTCCATGATGGGTTAGATGAATTACTTTCTGGGTCTTCAAGTTAAGAAAAGTATAGAAGGGATATTCATTTGCCAGGCAAAGTACACTAGGAATTTATTGGCTAAGTTCGGAATTCAGAATAGTAAGGAAGCCAAAATTCCTATGATGACTGGATTCAAGATGGATCCAGATGAGAATGGTCAGAAAACTAATCAGAAAGAATACAGGGCTCTCATTGGATCTCTACTATACCTGACTGCCAGTAGACCAGACATAAATTTTGCAGTAGGTGTATGTGCCAGATTTCAGGCAAATCTAATGCAAAGCCACCTGGAAGCAGCTAAGCGGATTCTTAAGTATCTGAAGGGGACAATAAACCTTGGTTTATTCTACCCATCAGATGATAATCTAGAGCTTAGTGGGTATTCTGATTCTGATTATGGAGGTTGCAGAATAGATAGAAAATCAACCTCAGGAACATGTCAGTTCTTAGGAAGCAAACTGGTCTCTTGGTTTTCAAAAAAACAGACATTTGTTGCCACATCTACTACTGAAGCAGAATATATGGCTGCATGAAGTTGTTGTTCCCAACTGCTCTGGCTTAGTCAGCAACTGAGGGATTACAACATTATAGCTATGAACGTACCTATATTCTGTGACAGTAATAGTGCTATTGCAATTACTCAGAACACAAGATGCAAGCATGTGGATGTCAGACATCACTTTATAAGAGATCATGTTGAAAAGAAGAACATCAGAATGGAAAAGATCCATACTGATAAGCAGAGAGCTGATATTTTAACCAAGCCACTAGCTGAAACCAGATTCAGAGAACTATGTAATGAGCTAGGACTTCTGGACCTTGGAGAAAGTGCACCAGAAATGTTTGGTGGACTGGTCTCCAGAACCAGTTAGTTAAGAGACTAACCAGATAAGAAAAATCAGTTGAGTCAGGTGCCTCAACTGATCAGAAAAGATCAATCAGGAACTGATCAGAAAAAGGTCATCAGAAGAAGGGGGAACGGATCAGATTGGATAAGAAAAGAACCTGATCAGATAAGTGGGACATTGTTGGGAAATACTAAGGATTATGCAGAAACTAAGATCAACAGAAATCAGTCAGACTTCATGTGGTATTGGCTGATTACAAGATCAGTCAAACAAATACGCATTTCTGATTCTTGTCCTTACTGATTAATCATATGTTTTTACCTAAACCTTATCCGCTTTTACTGTACACATACTTTCATGATGCAAGTCCTGCAGAGCATTTAATGCGGACGCGAGGAATATGTATTAAATACATTAATTACGAGGTTTTAAATCCAAAAAGCTGCTATCTATTGTTTTTCTCACCGCACTATTTCAATTTATTAAATCTGGACCGTTCATCAAGATTAAGCGACGCTTCGGTTCCATTTCAAAACCCTTCATCTTTCCCTCTTTTTTCTAAACAAAGCCTTATTCACCATTTGCACGATTCACAAAAGCTTAAACCTTCTCTGCAAATTTCACGCAAGCTAAAATCTCTGAAAAGTCTTTCTGCAAATCAAAATATACGTCTTTTTCCATCAATATCTCTTGTGTATTTATACCTGGTAATTTGCATAACATATTTTTTAATTTTGACAATTGTTATGTGCTAGGGTTGCAAATTTTATATTGATGCTTAATTTGGGACATGGCCACATACTATCTGAAATCTCTGCAAAATATATTTTAAAGCTTAATCTAACATCAATTGTTGGAATATGTTTCAGAAATGGCTCCCAAAGTACGACAGATTGCAGAAACTGCTCACTCCTCATCTCATGCTTCACCGGAACCCCAAGATCCAATCTTCAGGAATTTTGCCGATGACGTTATAGAAGAACGGTGTGTCGATTTCCGGACCACCACGGATCCAGAGTCCCTTGAAATCCTCAAATTGCTAAAGGACTGTGGCTTGAAGACGCACTGTTCGGCGAGTGCAGATTCAATTCTTTTGGACGGTGCTCTCGAATTTCTTTACAATCTGAGAGACCATGAGGGTGTATTTTATTCGGAGGTTCATGGATAACACTTGGAAATCACCGATGACGACCTGTTCAGAATCTTCCGCCTTCCAGCTCCTGCAGATGGCATCATGCCCGATGCATATTTAGCCTCTAAGGAGAGCGCGGTTATCAAGAATCTTCTACGGCCCGCGAATGCTCATCACTTCAAAGGTTTTAAGAAACCCATGCTCAAGAGAAAATATCGACTTTTGTTCGATATTGTCCAAAAGGTCATCATAGGCATCACCTATAGTCTGGATGCGGTCACACAGGAGAAAGCCCGGATTATGACTACAATCATTCATAATGCCAAGATCAACTGGCTGGGGTTTCTGAAGAGGAGATTGCTGGAAGAATTAGACAAATTCGCGGTGGAAGAAGGAAAAATTGTTCTTCGGCCAAGATCACCATGTTGCACAAGGTGTCTCTAATCCTAATTGATCTGATGCGGGACAGGGACTGGAGTGAAGATGCGATGATTCCGTACAAACTGGCTCACAAGAAAATGTTGATCATCAACCGACTGATACCTGGCCCATCTGATGACGTAGCAGAAGCTGCTGTTAAATCAGCAATTGAAGTTCGATGGGCTGGAAAGGGTGGTCAGAAACGAAAGGCAACCACCAAGAAGCCAGAAAATGGGGTTGTTATCAAGGAACCAGCTGCCAAGAAGGCAAGATCTGCACCAATGATGGAGTTTGCTGGTAAGGGCAAACAAAAGCGACAGACGATAATGGTGGACGAATCGTCTGATTCTGATGATGATCGCATTCGGATCAGCAAACTACCTAAAGGCCCAGGACAAGCATCAAAGAGCCTGCGCGCAGATGAACCCATTCCTCTTTGCTCTCATCGGCCTCAACCGATTCGCCCCTGGAGGTCTCATCACCTGATTCGGAGCCTCCAGAAGCCATGAGCCAAGATTAGCGCAGTTCAGAGTCTCCGCCGTGTCGCTCCTCTCTCTCCATCATCTTCTCCACAAGCAGAAGCCTTGTCCTATACTGAGAAAGTCATCAGAAGGCGTTTGGAGAAGATGATTGAGGAATGATACCCAGAACTAGCCCTCAAGCCAGACGCCAAGGCTATGGTACTGGATGTGCTTACATGGCGGGACATCCGGTTGAAAAAATTTGAGGACTTTGGGGATGTCTTGGAGCAGAAGGGTGGAATTCGTTCATTCCTCGAATATGAGCTGCAGATGAGGAAGGTTGCTGGGGTAGAAACTGCACCGGATCTCTTGTCAGATGATGTTGTTGCAGGAATCATCAAGAGACAGTTGGGTATGCCAGATACCCCCATTCATAGAGAAATGACCCATAAGATGGTCAAATACAACAGAGCAATGAGGAATATGCCACGTTCTGATGAGGACGATGAAGCTGTTGATGTCGGCCCAATCAGCATTGAGGAGATCTTTGAGCAAATGGCCGACACAAAGCAGACAGCGAAGCAGATCCGAATCGTTGAGGAGCCTATGGATGCTGCCGATGACGTTGATGTGGGAGATGCGGCAGAGTCCCCATCAGCTGAGGCACAATCAGCCGAACACTTCATAGACCTGACTGCTGGGGCAAGTCAAGCTGAAGAAATGGAGGTCGAAGGCCCTTCGACAGCAACAGCTCAGGTCGTGCAGATTCTCCAAACCTCTCCATCCTTTGAAGAGAATCTGATGAAGTATATCAAGAGTTCAGGGACAATGTCAGCTTCTTCGTTCCCCGTCAAATTGAGAAAGTCATTTTCACTGAGAGAAAGCATGTATCGTCTCACTGCGCACATATATCTGAAGAGTTGAGAGATACTACTGCTGACAAAATGATTGAGGTAAACGAGTGTATGGTCAAGATTGAAGAAACAAGAAATCAGCAATTCAGGCAGATGATGAATGAAAAGATGGCCTAGTTGACCCAAATGAAGAATGAACTTTCTGAAGTAACCAAACGGGTCAACTCGTCTGCTGACAAGCTCGACACTTTATTCAACAAGGTCAACACTGTGGTGGATACTGCCCAAACGTCTATGCTGGCAGTTGTTGATCAGGTCCGAGCTGAAACTGGTGCTGAGTCTCCAGCTGTGAAAGCGATGCAGCAATCTCTTATCCAATCAATTGGTAACCTCAGCACTGAATTAAAGGCACTTTTTGAGGGAACCAAAAAGGGGGGAGAAGAGAAAGATGCTGAAGTACAAGACAGGCTCAACCAGGTGGAAAATTACGTGGCTGGCATTCAGATAAAGCTCGACAAGAAAAGAATTCAAAAGGATGCTCGAACAGCTGCAACATTGGACAAAACTGAAGGCATCTCTTCATCCACGGAGTCAGACAAAAAAGCAAGATCAGCAAAGAAATGTAAGAAACCTGCCGCTGAGGCAAAGAAGAAATTGTTGGATCTTGCCGAAAAACGAAAAGCTGAAGAGTTAAGAAAAGCTGAGCTGGATAGGAAAAGAAGAATGGAAGAAGCATCGAGTCTTGACAAGGCATACAAGCAAAAGAAGAAGAAAGGACTCGTTGCTGAGTCAGGTGAAGGTTCACATTTCGTTGAGCCTATTCTGGATGGTGATGTTGATGTAATTGTAAAGCCGGATAGAAACATGGTGGCTGAATGGAAGAAGATTAAAGGAGAATGGTATATCTCGGCATACATCAACCAGGTTATTCCAACCAACGTCAAAATCAATGAGATATTCAGAGACTGGTTGAGTAACAAACATCCAAGATTTTACGAGAACGCCATGAGGGAGGCCAAGAAGTTAAGCTGCATACCAGTTGCCCCCGAAGTCGAGATCATGGAATACAAGAAGACAGCAGATGGAAAGCTCGACAAATTTGCCTTCAATGCTACGCTAAACATGTGTCTGGCACAAGATGACATTTTTTAAGAAAGCAAGGTTGCAGAAATCAAGGCAAGACTGTTTGAAATGTGTGATGTTCCGGAGGAAGAAAGATACTGAGGATCAGAAGACTTATCTTTTGTAAAGATCAGAATAGGATTTGATTGTACTTGTAAAAACATTATCATTAATGAAAATTCTACTTTTCTGATCTCAAGACAAACTCTCTTTGTCTTCTGATTCACTGTCTCTTTTACTTATGTTTAATTCTGTTCAGCATTCTTTCTGAGAAATGTTTTGGTTCCATCAAAAAGGGGGAAATTGTTGGGAAATTTATAGTTTTTATGGAAGTTCCAAAACAGTTGTAATAGGACCAGTCGAACCTGTTAGTCGACTAATGACATGATAGGAAACCAGCTGAACATGTTAGACAGCTGATGTATTAGACTAGATCACATTTTTTAGGAGAAACTCAAATTGCACAAGTCAAGTCAGGATCAATTGCGAAGATCAGTAGCGAAAATAAGATGACTTTACTTGAAGATGCAGAAGACCAGAAGACCTACTCTCTGAAGACATCAGCAGAGTCGATTGGTTGATACTAAGACAACCATATCAGTAGACTCAAAGCGACTGATCAGTAGAAATGTTGATCAGTTCAGCCTAGTCAGAAAAGTGAAGCTTATCTACTTATCCGAGACATACGTTGTAAATCAGACCAGAAGAATGTCAACATAGTTGGACTTACAATAACGCCGAATAAGTGTCCTTATTAGCCTATAAGGGATCGACACGTATGAACAAAGCTAACATTGCAGGATATGGCGTATCAGGGCAAACGGCTACAAAGGACAAATATGCATGAAGAAGGCATGACCTTCCTGAAGCACGTCAAATCAACCCTGCAAACTACCAAATATAGCCTGAAATTCAAATTGTTCTCCAACGGATATTTGATTTCGAGGTCTATAAATATAGGATTGCTCTTCGTAGTGAAGACACAGAAATTATCATCAAGCTCAAGCTATAGCAAGATTTCCGCACGAAGAACACAAATTCAAGATTATTTTCTAAGTGTTCATCCCATTAGTTCTTAGCATAGAATTCTTATCCTCTAGCTTAAGGCTACCTCAAAACTAGGATAGAATTTCAGTTGGAACAAACAACAAATCTTTACCCAAACCAAAAGTTAGGTTAAGTTTGTTTAGCAAGATTTCAGACTAATGTTTCTAGTTCTGATTTCTGGGATCGGTTGAGTGAGAACTCTTGAAACATTTGTTGGTTGTACTGTGTTGGACTAACACAATAAACTAAGTCCAGTTGGTTAGTTGGTGCCCCTTGTGATAGGGAAGAGTGGACGTAGGACTGTTGTCTGAACCACTATAAAATCTTATGTGTATTTACTTGTTCTTACCTGCTTTACACTACTACACAAAACCTGGTTTTAAACTGCATACATATTCTGAATTAGGATCAGTCTGCATCAAGCAACTGATCTGATCAGTTTGACACTTTAGTCATCTGATTGAAAACAGACTGCAGGATCTGATCTTAAAACTGGTTTTTCACACGGGTTAGAAACTTGCTTCCGCACAGTAGTTAAACTGATAGACACTGATCTGATCTGCCATCAGACGATCAGTAAGTTGAATATCAGTCCAAACTGCTTCACACGCACTCTGATCAGGCAACCTGCTATCACACCTGATCCAGCACAAAAAAAATTCAAAAGTCTATTCAGCCCTCCCCTCTAGACTTCTGCTCTCACAAAACCCGTTCGGGACCTACACACGACACGGAAACTCAGCGGCAACCTTGCCCAGAAGAAACAGAGAACCACGCCGTTTCTACCTCTCGGCAACCCGAGGTCACGGTGCCCCGCTCACCGCCGCTAACCGTTTCGCCTCCTGCCCAGCCCAAAGCAGAACTCTCATCCAGAACTCGGCCGCCTCACGCTAAGCGCCTCCTCTCTGAACCGCCGGCGTTGCTGCTCCCACCGCGCCACGGTCCGATGCCAGGGGCACTGAAATCTAGAGTTAACGCGGGTATTGTTCCGGGTCAGGCGCCGCGATCTGTACCATTGAGCCACAGTTCCTAATTTTTTCGCGAACATTGCTCCGCTACCATCTGCTTCTACCCGAAGGCCTACCATTTCTGCCCGATCGAGACTTCCGCCGTCAAAACTGCACGAGCTATTTCACTCTGAGCTGCACGCCGCACAGTCACTCTGAGCCCTAGCCACGAAATCGTACGAATCCGCCGCATTGCAATTTTCTATAGATCGCCCCAACCCCACACAACGATCCTTGCCCATTCAAACCATCAGAACCGCCGCCGAAGCCCGAAGCCACACAGCCACCGTTGCTGCGATCCACGGTGTGATTTCGTCGCCTATGGCCGGCGGGTAAATTGGGGATTCTGGGCGTTTGTGTGTTTTCAGAGGGGAAGGAGCGTCATTTGGGGGCACGAGATGCGCGATGTCATCTAAAGTGAGAAGGATGCGGGCAGATTTGGCGACGAAAGAGACGGTGATAGCGTGATTTCTGGTCCACTTGCAAATTCAGTCAAGATGGGCGAAAATTCCTGAAGAAGGAAAGTGAACGACTTCTTATTTCACCGGTGGACTTGGGCTTCATTTGGTAAGGAAATAGAGACTTTGGGCCGGGATATTGTTTATTAATACATTAGGCCTAGCCGATTTTAAGATGAGCAATTAACTTAAAATGGGCCCCGAGTCTGATAAATGCATAAACCCAGTTCCAGATTAATTAAATTGGGGTTTCAGTGCTTTATATTCACAAAAATAAAAAAAGATTGGGTCTGGCCCAACAACTAGCCTCTTAGAAATTTATATATTTATATACATAAATAAATATATTTATCTATATATTTACGTATATACTCATATGTATATATGTATATTTATATTTATGTATAGATTTATACATTTATTTATTTATGCTAGTCTCATCTCTAGCTTTCGTAATTCTACCAAAGTCGAATGTGACTAACTCGATTACGAATGGTTTACTTGTTTCTTGTGAGGAAAAATGCTCGTGTCTCTCGAAAAGGAAAATTGCACGTACGCACAAAGCCACGGGTGTAATTTAGGGAATCTACGGGCAATCCTTTAGCCCACTCATATCAGGTTCATTTTTAGTAAACCCCTTTTAACATATACTGCAGCCCGCGTGCTTTCGTATATATTAAAAGACGGGGGGCATATATACTCATATCTCGAGCTATTCGAGTTAATTTCAGAAAACTAGTTGACGTTAGAGACTTAAACTAGCATGTCTAAATTTAGAGGGTTAATTAAAACAAACTCCAAATTCTTATTTTTTCACTAATAACATAAACCCTCAAAAAGGGTTATCACAAAACCATCTACGAGCACTTGAAAGTCTCATACAAGGTGAAACAAACTTCTAATTCGACTTCAAGCTTACATCGTATCAAACAACTAAGCTAAATACTCAAAATTCACAAAGTCGCGGTCTCAAACAAGCAGACCCGACAACATCAAGATTTACAAAGTCGCGGTCTCAAACAAGCAGACCCGAAAAACTCAAGTTAACAAGGTCGCGATATCAAACGAACGGCCCTGTCGACCCCGACAAACACAAGGGGCATACCAGAAGTCAATCAAGTCGCAATGTAAATAAGAATACAAATAAATCTCTGAAATAAGAAGTCAAAAGGGAGTTGTAATCTCAATAAAACGACCTCCCAACACGACATCACGAATGTCTCAATCCAGGGGAACACCGGCCCAATACTCCGGGAACGCAGTCCACCTGCAGAAAGACTATCAAAAATTTCCTACACTGTGCCTAAACAGAGGGAGGTCGCATAAGTAAAACATCGACCTCCCGAAGTACGACTTTCGACATACTGGCGGCGAGATTGCCACCCTAAGTGGTGCGGTCCTCCCCCGACTTTGTAAGACAAGCAAAGTTCATAAATAAGTCGCATACAAGTAAGACGGCAAGAACAAGTTCAATTAAATCGTAATAACAATAAGGTGATAAGAACGAATGCAATTTTAAAAGTCGCATAAGGAAATCAAGTCACACATGTACAAAGAGAATCAAGTCCTTGGCGCTGGCCGCCTACTCGGCGTTGGACGCCTCCTCAACATGCTCGCCTCCTTGGCGATGACACTTCCGCCTTCTTGGCAATGACTTTATCCTCCACTACGGTGTTGACCTACCTGCCTCCTCGGCACTGGCACTTCCTCCTTCTTGGTGATGACTTTATCCACCTCTACGACATCGACATGCCCGCCTCCTCAGCATTGGCATTCCGCCTTCGTGGCGATGATCTTGTCCGCCTCTAAGGCATCGACCTACTCGCCTCCTCGGCGTTGGCATTCCGCCTTCGTGGCGATGATTTTTTCCGCCTCTACAGGTGTCGACCTGCCCGCTTCCTCGGAGCTGGCATTCCACCTTCGTGGCGATGATTTTTGTCCACCTCTACGGCGTCGACCTGCCCGCCCCTTCGACGCTGGCATTCCGCCTTCGTGGCGATGATTTTGTCCGCCTTTACGACGTTGACCTTCCCGCCTCCTTGGCACTGGCATTCCGCCTTCGTGGCGATGATTTTATCCGCCTCTACAGTCGTCGACCTGCCCGCCTCCTGGGCGCTGGCATTCCACCTTTATGGCGATGATTTTTTCTGCCTCTACAGGCGTCGACCTACTCGCCTCCTCGGCGCTGGCATTCCACCTTCGTGTCGATGATTTTTTCCACCTCTACGACGTCGACCTGCTCACCTCCTCGGCGCAGGCATTCCGCCTTCGTGACGATGATTTTTTCAGCCATTACGGTGTCGACCTACCCGTCTCCTCGGCGCCGGCATTCCGCCTCCTATGACGATGACTTTGTCCGCCTATATGGCGTCGACCAGCCCGCCTCTTCGGCGTCGGCTTTCTGCCTATTTGGCGAGATTCACTAGTTTTATTTATCATAAGCCAATAAAGTCGCAAACAGCTCGGCCAAAAATGGTCGACGATGAGCACAGAAAAGACTCGTACGAAGAGGCTCACCTTAAAGTATGAGCACAGACAAGACTCGTACAAAGAGATTCACCTCAAAGTACTAGCACAGAAAAGACTCGTACAATGAGGCTCACCTCAAAGTACGAGCACAGAAAAGACTCGTACAATAAGGCTCACCTCAAAGTACGAGCACAGACAAGACTTGTACAAAGAGGCTCACCTCAAAGTACGAGCACAGACAAGACTCATACAAAGAGGCTCACCTGTTGGGAAATTTATAGTTTTGATGAAAGTTCCAAAAACACATGTAATAGGACCAACGGTCCGGACAAGTAATGACCGATGTTTATATTACTCGCTATAGGAGACCAAATTGATAATGATTGTATAGAACAACCGATGAAATAGATAGGTCACATATTGATTGGGGAAACTCAATATGTATAGGTCGATCCAAGACTCAAAGGATAGCCGATATCCGACAGGGCGCCGAATGCAAGACAAGAATAGAAGATCGATCGTTCGATCCGTCCGATATCTCAAATAAAGTCATAAAGATCAAACTCAATACTCAAGATCGGACGAAGACCTAATCACGAGTCCGCTAGTTGAAGCTAAGTCAACCAAAGACTGAAGACTCTATCGTAGATCGATCGATTCAGATCGATCAAATCACCACCAGTGAAATCGATGTTTCACCTAATCATACGTCGATGATCCGAACAAGAAGAATGTCAAGCTTAGTTGGAAGAACATCACCGAAAAGTGAGTCTGCTATCCAATAAGAACAAGACACGATGATCGGAGCCGATAATTGCGGATTTGATGATGCTTCTCTCAGAACGCTATAAAAACACTTTTCACGCTTTTCGCCATGCCATTCTCAAGACATCACATCAATATCGCAAGTCTACCAAATATAGCCTTTGAAATTCAAATTGCTCTCCAACGGCTCTTTGATTTCAAGGTCTATATATATGGGATTACACTTTAGAGTGAAAACAACTAAACGCCGAACAATCAAGAAGCTCAAGCTAATATCGATTTCCGCACAAGAACACGAACAAGAAGATTAATTTTTATTAAGTGTTCATCCCATAAGTTCTTAGCATAGAAATCTTTTCATCTAAATTTTGTTAGGTTGCTTATACGCAAGAAAAAGATTTCATAGTTGGAACCAAAAATAATCTTACCCAAACCCCCAAGTTAGGTTAAGTTGTTTAGCAAGATTTCAGACTAGGGTTTCTAGTTCTGATCTCTGGGATCGGTTGAGTGTGAACTCCTTAAACATCTAGTTGGTGTCTTGTGTTGGACTTACACATAAAACAAAGTCCAGTTGATTAAGTAGGTGCCCTTGTTATAGGGAAGAGTGGACGTAGGACCGGGTTTGTCCGAACCACTATAAATCTTGTGTGCCTTTACCGCTTTGATTAACGATTACACAATCGCACACAACCTTTAAAAGCGCATACATATTCCAAGTTGAGATCAGTTAGCACCAAGCTTCTGATCTGATCAAACTTGATACTTCAGTCAACTGATTAAAAGATTAACTTTGGAATCTGATTTATCAAAATTGGTTTTTGACACGGGTAAAACTTAAACTTCCGCACACATCAGTTAAACTGATAGTTACCGAACTGATCTGCCTTCAGGCGATTAGTAAGTTGGTTATCAGCCCAAACTGATTCACTCGCACTCTGATCAGGCTAACTGCCCTCACACCTGATCTGCACAAAAAGTTTTCAGAAGTCTATTCACCCCTCCCCTCTAGACTTCTGCCCTCACTAAACCCGTTCGGGATCTACAAGTGATATCAAAGCAGTTGGTTCTACAGACCACTGACTCTGTGTATCATCAATTCTTGAGGAAGAATCTTTGTGGTCAACTGAACTGATCTTGAAAAACCGTTTTTAAAACTCATTCATTTTCCAAAATCACTCAGCATGGATAACACCTCAGGTATGTATCATGATCTGCCGAAGTTTTCAATCGATGAGTATGCAGATTGGGCCATATATATGTCCAACCATCTAGGTTCGATAAGCGGCAGAATGATGGAAGTCATCGAAAGAGGACCCATCATCATTTATTACGACAACCCTGCAGTCGGAGGAGATCCAGACTTTGTACCGGGAAGTCTTGTGCTAAAAAGCCCAGCCTTGATGGATGCAGAGGAAAGAAAGCTGCACACTCTAGATACTATTGCAAGGCATATTATCATGAAAACAATGGATAAGGTCACCAAGGAAAAGGTTAAATATCTCAAAACTGCGAAAGCAATGTGGGATACTCTAGCTGAGATATGCGAGGGAAATGAACAGATAAAAGACAGCCGTCTACAAGCCGAACTGGTGAAGTTCTAAAAACTGAAGATGTTGCCCAACGAAACCATCAACGAACTCGATGGAAGGATTACTATGTCAATAAACAAGCTTCGAGAACTTGGTAGAGAGATGTCTGATAAAGATATCAACTACAAAATTTTAAGGTCTCTCACCAAGAAATGGGACATGAAGGTCCGCAGAATCAAGGATTGCCAAGACATTTCAAAAAATGAAGCCAAGTAGCTTGTTCTTGAGCCTTAAAGCTCACGAGTTCGATTTAATTGAGAGAGACAAGCGGATGAAGATGAGGTGCCCGGCCAAGCCTCAACTTCCAAATCGGTTTGCTTTTAAGGCAACCATCGCTAGATTGAAGACCAATGAGCCCATTGGAAACATCATAAGTCGTGCGTAATCAGACGCTTCCGCTACTGTGAAGCTTGAAAAGTCGAACGTCCAACTTGGTAAGTATCAAAGATTTTATAAGAACTATCAACATAGCCGGAAGAGAAAGGAGATCAACCAACAGATCTCCGTGAAGAACCGTATCCGATGATCGGAGGGATCACAGATGAAAGGAAAAACAGATAATCGATCGAGGAAGGAAGAGATAACCAATCGATTGTAAGAAGCTCGACATCTACTACCGTAAAGGAAGTCACCGATAGGTCATACGAGACGGAGTGATTCACCCGAAGGAAAGGTTCATGGATCAAGGAGCGTGTTTCAACCGTGAGAAGCCAGTCACTATAGCGCAGATCGCCTGCACTGACGCCAAGAGAAAGGGAAGAAAAGAGAAATGTAAGAGAGCAACGTTATAGGGACGTAAGAGCTATGGTTGTCGACACGCCGAATTGACGATTCCTATTCCGCCTCCGAGGACTCGATACTCCTCTATAGAAGACTTCACCGATCAAGAAAGATCTTGTTGATTTCTATGAAAATGAAGATCTGATATTCTCTTCAGACGATGATGAGATCTGCCTGATGGCCAGCGAGGACCAATCTGAGGTAACCTCCAAACCTGCTTCATTCGCTTCTACACCTTCTATCATTAGCACACCTGCTGGGGAGATTGACCTCGCATATTTCAGCCAGAGTATCCCACATTGCTTTCACATATTTGAGATACTTAATCTTTTCCTTGGTGACCTTATCCATTGTTTTCATGATAATATGCCTTGCGATAGTATCTCAGAGTATCGATTTCCTTTCCTCTTGCATCCATCAAGGCCGGGCTTTTTTCGCACAAGACTTCCCGGGGCAAAATCGGATCTCCTCCAACCTGCGGGTTGTCGTAATATATGATGATGGGTCCTCTTTCGATGACTTCCATCATTCTCGCCATTGATCGAACCTAGATGGTTGGACATATATATGGCCCAATCTGCGATACTCATCGATTGAGAACTTCGCGATCATGATACATACCGAGGTGTTATCCATCTTTGAGTGTTTTTGGAAAATGAATGAGTTTTAAGAAGGTTTTTCAAGATCAGTTCAGTCGACCACAAAGATTCTTCCTCAATAATCGATGATACACAAAGTCAGTGGTCAGTAGAACCAACTGCTCTAATACCACTTGTTGGTCCCGAACGGGTTTAGTGAGGGCAGAAGTCTAGAGGGGAGGGGTGAATAGACTTAAAAACTTTTTGTCTTGATCAGTGTGAGGCGATTAACTTTGATCGAGTCTTGAGTGAATCGATTTGGGCGATAACCAACTTACTAATCGCCTGAAGCAGATCAGTTCGGTAACTATCAGTTTAACTGATGTGTGCGGATGCTTAAGTTTTACCCGTGAAAAACCAGTTTTGTAAATCAGATTCCAAAGTTAGTGTTTTAACCAGTTGACATAAATGTCAAGCTTGATCAGATCAGAAGCTTGGTGCTAGCTGATCTTCAACTTCGAATATGTATGCGCTTTAAAGGTTGTGCAATAGTGTGAACAGTTAATCAAAGCAGTAAAGGCACACAAGATTTATAGTGGTTCGGACAAACCAGTCCTATGTCCACTCTTCCCTATCAGAAGGGGCACCAACTTAACCAACTGAACTTAGTTTTATGTGTTAGTTCAACACAAAGACAATCGACAGATATTTAAGGAGTTCTCACTCAACCGATCCCGTAAATCGAACTAGAAACCCTAGTGCGAATTCTTGCTAAACAACTTAACCTAACTTGGGTTTGGATAAGATTGTTTTGGTTCCAACTATGAAATCTTTTCTAGTGTTTAAGGTAGCCTATCAGCTAGATGAAAAGATTTCTATGCTAAGAACTTATGGGATGAACACTTAATAAAATAATCTTCTTGATCGTGTTCTTCGTGCGGAAATCTGATAATTGCTTGAGCTTCTTGATTGTTTAGTGTTTTCGTGTTTCTCTCTGAAGTGTGATCCCATATTTATCGACCTTGAAATCAAAGAGTCGTTGGAGAGCAATTTGAATTTCGTGCTATATTAGGTAGGTTTGCGGGATTGATGTGACGTGGCTTCGTGACGACATGGCCAAAAGCGTGAACTTGTATTTTATAGCCGTTAGAGAGAGCAGCATCGAATCCCTTACTTGTCGGCTCCGATCATACGTGTCTTGTTCTTATTGGTTGAACAGACACACTTTTCAGTGTTGTTCTTCCAACTAACGTTGACATTCTTCTTGTTCAGATCATAGACGTATGATTAGGTGAAGCATCAATTCTCACTGGTGTGGTGACTGATCGATCCGAATCGATCGATCTACGATGGAGTCTTTTGGTCTTGCTGTTGACTTAGCTTCAACTAGCAAACTCCTACCGATGTAGGTCTTCCGTCCGATCTTCCGAAAGTCATCCGATCTTCAAGTATTCTCGAGTTTGAGCTTTATGACTTCAATCGAGATATCCGACTAGATCGATCGATCGATCTTCGTTTCTTCTCTAGCATTCGGCCCGCTTGATATCACCGTTTCTTTGGATTTTCGATTCGACTCATACATATTGAGGTTCCCCCTCAATATGTGACCTATCTATTACATCAGTTGTTCTATACAGTAATTATCAACTGGTATTCTATAATCAGTAATATAAACATCAATCAACTATTAGGTCTGACTGGTCCTATTACATGTGTTTCTGGAACTTTTATCAAAACTATAAATTTCCCAACAATTTCCCCCTTTTTGATAAAAACCAAAACACACGAGAAAACCAAAACACAGCTTGATAAATATAGAACAATAAAGAGCACATAATCGTAACACAATGAGATTTTGTCTTAGGATCGGAAAATAAACTTTTCTCATTAGATATATGGATTACATGTTACATCGTAAAAGTTTGAATTTAAAAAAAACCGATCCTCGAGAAGTCTTCCTCGATTCTTCACTCTTTAGGCTTGTATCCTTCTGGCATCTCTCTTTGATCTTGAGGTACGTTGAAAATCTGATATAGTTTCCATTTGACATCATTGGTCTGCTGAGGATCAGTTATGTGCGTTTTGCTCAGGATGTCAAAATAGAACCTCTGAAATGCCAGTCTGTCAAATGAGCCATCTGCCTTCTTCGAGTAATCCAACAGATCATACTCTTGGCGAGATATTTTTACATTGATAAGCTTGGCCTCATTTTCCAGATACTTCAGAAAATCTGGATATTTATTTTCTAACCAGTTGAGGAATTCATCATCCGAGATTCTTCTTGGGAACAAGATTGAGGACAAAAGCATCCAGAAGCCATTCACTTCTGATCTTGTTCCATTCCTCAAACCTCTTAGCATGTGCAGCAGTTTTTGGAATAATCTCATCAACTCTTGCTGGCAGCTGAGGTTCTGGTACAGATTTTCCAGCCTTTCCTTTCTTCGCTTTCGATCTGAATCTTTTCTTCAGACCTTCTGTCTCTGCCAATTTCTCTGCCCTTCTTTCTTCTTCGCTTTTTCTGGTCTCTTCAGCAATCTGCTCTTTGGATGTTTCACGGCGATTCTTTATCGGCTTTGATCTGGCTAGTTGCGTCTTCTTGTGACTATTTTAATCCGAGTAGTCGGGTACAGTTGTGATGTCCCTTTTCACTTTCGCAGCTACTACCTTTTGTGATGTCCCAGCAGCTACCTTTCTTGCCTTTGATTTTTCAATCTTTTCAGAGACTTCGTTAGCAAAGAGATCCAGATGGTCTAGTCTTTGTCCATAGGCTTCAACAGTCTGAATTAGATCTTCTGTTGTTCTGATCATGTCAGTTGGTTTCTCAGTCCGTCCTTCCCCCTTTTTGGTTTGATCAAAAAGCGCTGTGAGGTGGGAAGTTAGGGATCCAAAACCGACTGATATTGCCCTGTTGAGATCTGCAATGATAAGCACGAACCCGAGCGGTTAGAAGTTGAACCTTCGAGATCGGCTCGGTTTTGACAGATTCGATGGCGAAGAAAATGTAAAGATCGGTTTGTCAAGTTTGTCTTCGTCAAATCGAGCTTTTCGGAGCATCGAAAAAAAAACTTGTTGTTGATCCACACGAATCGACTTGTCATCCACGGATTTTATAAGATCGGCAGATCACGGTGGTCACGATTTGGGGAGAACCGATCTTTGATCGCTTAAATCCGGGAAATAGCCAATTCCTTTGATCGATATTTCTTTGAGGCGATCCGCCTCGATCGGCTATAATTCCCTCAATTTCTTCTTCGGAGATCTTTTTGAAACATGATCCGATCTCCGAAGTTGATCGTGATGATGTGAGATGTAGGAATGGTATTCGTCCACTTGATCGGTTTCAGTTGTTTGTGCCTCCGGTGGTTGGTCATGAACTGCAAAGCCGTTCCACTTTCATCAGCTGACTCTCAGATCCTTCATTGTAGCATCTGCCTGGGGAGCTTCTTGAGCGATCTCCGTTCGCCTTGTTCACCACCCCGGCTTCACATGGATCGAGCTTTGACAGATTCAAGAGTTATCACCTCGGTTTGGTGATCCTACTTTTAGCAGATTTCCTCATATCGAAATCAAAATCTGCAAAACTCATCGCTCACCGCCCATCCGCTCAATAATCATTATGAAATCGAGAAGCTTTTAATAAAGAGATCTCTCCGTGAGGATCTCCATAACTTCTTCTCTAATGGCGGGATGGGCGACCCGCCTCGATACTTCTCATCAATTTCGCTCGATTTCGGTCGACCATTTTCCCTGTGATGGTCTTTGATGATCTAGACTCAGGAATTGTCTGCTCAGTCTCAGGTTGATGAGATGTGGAGGGTTCTGGTGGTGCTTGAGTGGGCGGAAGTTGTCTGATTGGCTCGACCTGCAGAGGTTCTGCTGTGGAGGCAGGTGCGCCTGGTTCCACAACAGTGCTCTTTAAGTTCATGACCGATGTAGTTTCTGTGTTCAAGCAAGCGAGTGAGAGAAGGAGAAACATGCTCAACAGCCATTAGTCTGAGTGGTGAATCAGCTCGAGCTGGAGGAGAAGGAGATCGTTCGTCTCGAGCTTCTTCCTCAGAATGAACTGGCGAGCTCTCAGCTTGAGAAGCCTGCCTGTCTGATGCTTCACCTGATTTTTGTGGTGCAACAGACTGTTCTGGCGCTCCTTCTTCATCTGACTCATCTTCTAGCATCAGAGTCATGGAGGCTTGCTTCGCCTTCTTCGGCCTCTTCTCCTGGGCCTTTACCAGTTTTCTTTTCTTCTTCCGGGGGCATCCGTGTAGACGGTTTTTCTTGCTTTTTTTTTCCTTTCTTCGTCTTTGGAGGGGTTGGCCGCATATCATCGTCTGGTGGCCCAAATATGGCTAGAGTGGTGGAGAGGAATGCCTTGTAGGACTTCAGTCCATTCTGTTCCCATTTGGCCTTTGGCATTTTATCCTGTAGGATAACTGCAACCTTGTTGAGATTGCTGATTCTCTTCTTCAGACATACCTGCCTCCACTCATCAACTCCAAATTTATCATGTTCTTGGAGTAGAATGGCCTTTAGGAACCCATGCCAATTGATGTTCTTGGCTTCATCAATTATTGCAGCCATCTTTGTCGCATAAATGAGCGGATGTAAGAGCATTCAAATTTGAATGAAATACCCATAATTGTTTTTGACAAAATGTCAAACAACAATCGGTATTTCCTCTTGAGCATTAACTTTGACAAAAGCCCCGGACGATGATGTTTGTCGGCCTCTCGATGAGCTCGTTTTTCGATCACCATCTTGATTCTCCTCAGAGTGAGCAAAGAGATTCATCCTTTTGGTAGGCCGAAACAGACGTGTTATATCTTCATTCGCCGACCGATCTCTTCTCCTGACTGTTGTCAAAAGTAGTTCTTCTCTCCGGAGCATCAGATCCACCCTTAAATTCCTTAGAATTGAGGGTTTCATCTTTGCATCACCGATTGCAAAGGAAGCGAAGATAATATTTCTCAAGTCCTGCCTTCTTCAGGATTTCCTCTATTTCCATTGATTCCGGATCCTTTGTAACCCCAAATTGTACGAACTTGTCTTCGACAATCCTTAATGTCAGTTCCGCATAATTGCACATTATTTTACCCATACCGTGAGTGATCATCTACAGATAAGATAGATTCGGTTAAAAATTGTGCATTAATACAAAGAATATCACATAAGCGGAAACCAAGAAACAATAAAGCATAATACAGGATATCATCGATTGACAAGATCTTTAAGATCAATGGTTTTTTAAAAACAAGTTCATCAAATAATCAGTAATTACCAGATTCTGTGAATTTGAAACTTAAGTAAAAGCACTTTGAATCGCAGAGAAGTAATCTGGAGAGTTTTCAGAAAATAAATCGCAAGTTTGTGAATTGGAAAACTCTGGTAGGGTTTTTTTTATGAACCTTATAAAGATGAAGAGGGAAAAAGACAAAAGATTTGAAAGATCAACCGTTTGAAAAGATTAGACGATCCAGATTAAGCGGTTTTGATCGAATGGTTGGGAAAAGCACGTACAAAAACCTTTTGGATTTAAAAGCTCATTTTGTAGCAATTAATACATGTACCCCACGTCCGCATTAAATGATTTGCAGGGGATACGTCACACAGGTAATGCGTACAGTAAGGTAAATAAAAACAGATAAGATCCGATAAATAAGCAAATAACAAGGGAAAAGAAAGTCGTATCTGGTTGACTGATATAGTAATCAGTCAATATACCACTTGTAGGTTGATCTCACTTGTTGATCTTAGTTTTCTGCCTAAGCCTTATAATTTCCCAACTGTTCTTTTCAACTGATCTGTTCATTTTGTGTCTGATTTCCCTTCTGATCCTCCTCGATTAGTTGAAGTTCCCCCTTCAACTGATATTCCTGTTTTCTCATAGACTGATATATCTGATTTGTTGAGGTTTCAAGTTCAACTGATCTTCCTTATCTGATCAGTTTCGTATGTATCAAATTTTGGTTGATCTAATCTGATTCTTCACAAGATCAAGCCAATTCTTGGGATAAGTGTTACCGCCAAAACTTAGTCTAGAATAGTAGTCTCTATTCCCTAAGTTGGCGCGATTTAACATGCGTAATTATCGTCTGTATATCTTGATATGTCAATCCGCCGTAAATTTATCCAATTATCAGTCGCGTGATTTCTACACGCTGTCCTTGTGATGCAAATTTCTCTAAAAGGCTTTTTGAAAACAAATTTGCATTTGCACCCTTGCTTGGCCTCTATAAATTGGACCAATGTTTTACACAACATAACCCATTCACCATACTTATCTTTCTTTGTAAAAACATGCATTCTCGGTGAACCCTTATTTCCTATGAAAACTTCCTAAGAAACACCTTTACCCCTTTTTCAATGATTTCACTTCTCAAATCAACCCCGTGTGTCCCTTTATCACTTGTTTTTGTCGTCATCAAAGATTTCACATACAATTGTTGCCAAGCTCCTTTACCACCACGGGCGCGGATTCTTATCGCAAATCGAGAAGACACTTCTCCTAACCGTATGCACCTTGTGTGTCTATCGTTATAGCGTAACCAAAGAATAACAGACTCGATCGATATAAAACATGAGTTTGATATACGGTCTTGATCGGACAACAAATGATCTTCGATATCAACTCAATTTTTTTCATCGCACACATGTGCCCATAAGGTCTTTGAACCAATTTCTTGGCACATGTGCTCCATTTAACAAAATTGGAGAGTCCATTGACTTCGTGTCTAAGGGCTCTAGCTTAGAAATCCTATCAAGGCCGCTCTCGCCTCCAATGGTTTTTAGCTTCCGGTAGCGGCTTTAGGATTTCTTTTTAAAGCCTCTCTCACCCTTGTTAAGTGGGGGAAAATGAGAGCATCGATTTAAAATCTCTCTCTCCCCCGCTTTCTTCTTGGGTTAGGATGAGGGTTTAGGGTTATAGGTTTAGGGTTTTTACATGACTTATGTCTTGACCTCCGGTCCTTTGTACTTGTAACTTGTAATGTAATCGACCTTGGTCTTTATCAATGAAAAGTTCTATTATTCCATTGTTGTGTAAATTCTCTTTTCTTATGCGATTGTAGGCTTTAATCTGTGAATCTTGCTTGTTGAATATCGCCTAAATCGACTTACAAAGATGTAAAATAACCCAACCGATTTAATCGATATTCCTTTTAAATTGTGCGTTTCCTTTAATCGATAAACCTTAACTGATCGGTTCCTTTAATCGATAACTCAGAAAAAGCGATCGATTTCTCACATCGGTTCCTTGATCGATCTTACGATCGATTGAGATACCAAACTCAATCGATTCCTTTCAACTTTGGTTAGTCTCTTAACCACCGGTTCTAGAGAACAATCCATCAAGCATTTTAGGTGCTTTTTCTCCAAGATCCGTAGCCCCTAGCTCATTGCACAATTCTCTAAATCGATCTCGGCTAGTGGCTTGGTTAGAATATCGACTTTCAAATCGAAGTGAATCTTTTCCATTATGATATTCTTCTTTTCAACATGATCTCTTATAAAATGGTGTCGACATCCACATGCTTGCATCTTGTATGTAGAACAGATTCTCGAGTAATTGCAATAAGACTATTACCGTCACGAATATAGGTACATTCTTAGCTACAATGTTATAATCCTCACCGCCGACTAAGCCAGAGCAGCTTGGGAGCAAATAAATTTCCTGCAGACCATATATTCTCGCTTCAAGAGTAGATGTCGCGAATCGATGTCCGCTTTTTGAAAACCACGAGATCGCTTTTACTTCCTAAAACCCGACATGTTCTGAGGTTGACTTCCGTCAATCTTGCAACCTCCATAATCGAAATCGTAATACCCACTAAGCTCTAGATTATCATCGATGGGTAAAATAAACCAAGGTTTACCGTCCCTTTCAGATACTTAAGAATCCGCTTAGTCGCTTCTAGGTGGCTTTGCATTGATTTGCTCGAAATCGCACATACACTTCTTCGCAAAGGTGATATCCGGGTCTACTTGGCAATGTGCACAAGAGATCCAATGAGAGCCCTATATTCTTTCTCTTTGTTTTTCGACCATCCTCATCCGGATCCATCTTGAATCCAATCATCATAGGAATTTTGGCTTCCTTGCAATTTTGAACTCCAAACTTAGCCAATAAATTCCTAGTGTACTTCGCCATGATGAATATTCATTCGCACTTTGCTTCACCGAGACCCGAAAGTAATTCATCTGTCCCATCATGGACATCTCGAACTTCCTTGCATCGGGTTTTTGAATCTTTCACATAGACTCTTGTTAGGAGATCCAAGATGATGTCGCCCACGTGATCTGAACCATCGAATATCTTCTCCATCTTCTATTCTCAATAAGGTTACGTCCAATTCCTTTTAGTGAACCCACTTTGCCGATCAAGAACCGAGAGAGTATCATACCAAGCTCGAGGAGCTTGTTTAGAACCATAAAGAGCTTTTAAATGAAATCGGTACACTTGGTTGTTCTTTTTTTCGAAGCCCGGAGGTTGTTCGACATAAACTTCCTCTCGCTAGTACCCCGCTTAAAAATGCACTCTTTACGTCCATCCGATACACAAAGCCCTCTCTCGTGGGAGGCATATGCCGAAAATACCGAATGGCTTTAAAGCGGCGATCGTGCAAAGGTCTCGCCATAATCAATTCCTTCGATTGTGAATACCCCTTAGCAACAAGTCTTGCCTTATTTCCGTGATGACATTTTTCTCATCCTCTTGTTCTTGAAAACCCACTTCGTGCCAATTACGTCTTGATGCTTTTGTCTATCTACCAGTTCCCAAACTTGATTTCTGTCGAACTGCTCCAAATCGGCTCTTCCCGCATGGCTAGAATCCAACTTAAGGTCTTGTAGAGCTTCCTCTATTGTTGTTGGTTCCTTCATAGACAAATAACAAAGAATACATAGCACTTTCACCAACTGATGTCTAGTTTTAACTTTATCGATGGGTCTCCGATGATCGATCGGTTGGATGACCGGTTATCCGTGTCCTTCGCTTACGATTTGCGTCGGTTTGAGAACATCATCCATTTCGATAAAGGTTCATTACTAGTGGATTGGGAGTGGTGCGGAATTATGATTCACTTGATAAGAACATGTCTCGGTGATGTTGGACTCATCATGTGTCGATGTCTACGTTTAAATAGGAACTTCAGTGTTCCCCGAACCGGATGGTTCATTGATCTTATCTCCTCACCAGACTTCTTCTTTCACGATTTTTTCGTACCTTAGGATCTGAATGATCCGGTGAATCACCTAGATCCGGAATGTATATCGTATTCACGGTTTACGATTCTTTTCCTTGATCATTAGGTGATCCATTTTCTCGAGCATCAAGTACTTGTTGATCGTGTACATCTTGTTCGAGGCGATTTCTCTTGTTCGTAAGATGCTTCATCAAAGACTACATGGGGTGTTTCTTCCACAAGTAGGGTTAAATGCATTGTAAACCCCCGAAAGCCTTGCTAGATGAGGAATATCCTAAGAATATACCCTCATCGACTTGGCCTCAAAAGTCTTCAACCCGACTCTTCCCATTGTTGTGTATGAAACACTTACACCCAAAAACCATGGAAGTAAGAGACACGAGGTTTTCTGTCCTTCCACAATTCATAGGGTGTTTTGTAGTGAGCCTTAGTCGAAGACATCTGTTCTGAGTATGGCATGCAGTGTTGATTATTACGCTTTAAAATGGCTTGGTATTGCATGTTCACTAACATCGTCTGCGAAGCAAATTTCTTTTGAGAGTTCTGTTCCTCCGCTCGCTACTCCATTTTGTTGTGGCATCCTTGCGGTGATGTTTCATCTTCAGATACCAAACTTAGAGCAAAAAACCAAGAATAAAAGAGTTCGAAATTTCATACCTTTATCCGATCCGATTTTTACTACACCGACACCCTTCTCATTTTGTAATCTTTTTTTCTTCGTTGTCGCCTCATTCTTCTTATGTAAGAATATAACCCGTAAAACTTGGAATAGTCATCCACGATTACCAGAGTATATTTGCGTCCGTTGAGACTGACTGGTGTAACTGGTCCAAATAGATCCATATGAAGCAGCTGCAGTACTCTGCTGGATGCCGGTCCGGAATTCCCTTGAATGAAGCTTTGACTTGTTTTCCCTTCTGACATGCAGCACATGTCTGATCCTTTGAAAATACTTCATTCGGAAGTCCTTCCACTAGAGACATCCTTGCTATCTTATTAAGAGTTTTAAAGTTCAGATGGCTCATTCTTTTGTGCCAGAGCCAACTGCTACTTTTGGAACTCTTGACAATCAGGCATGCATTTCTTGGGCAACTGTTCCAATCAGCTGTGTAGATCGTCCCTTTCCTTGAACCAATTAGCAAAATCTGTTGAGTGACTCGATTCTTGATAGTGCATTGGTCAGTCGAGAACTCAACACTGAATCCGTTGTCGCAGAATTGTGAAACCGATAATAGGTTGTGCTTCAGACCTTTGACATACGAGACTCCAGTTACTTGTACATCATCATTCTCTAAGGTTCCGAATCCTTTGGTGTAACCAAAGTTATCATCACCGAAGAGTACACGCGGGCCTTTCTGTTCTATGTAAGAGCTGAGGAGATGTTTGCTTCCAGTCATGTGCCTTGAGCATCCACTATCGATGTACCAGATAGTTGCTTGCACACCTCCTTTGTTGGCCAGACCCACGCGATCCTGCAGCCAAATCAGGCTTTAGGTACCCCTTTTGGATTGGGTCTTGAGGGGTTAGGATTAGTTTTGGGGATCCATACAAACAGAGCACTTCTATTGTGATCAGTTAGATCAGAAGGCCTGATTTGTCTCCCATACCTATCAACATAATCATACGTCTCTTTATATGCTTTCTGATTAGTATGATTATTAGTGTGAACCTTGGGTGACTTAGAAGACTTGGGATTTATCTTTTCTGTTTGTCTTCTTTTTTCATCCAATTAATGGTTCTCGTGCAAAAATTTCTAGATTTACGATTATAGGGGTAGGTACGACTGCTACCATCAAAAGATTCATATCTTTTCGGCATAGGTGGTTTTTGCAGTTTACCTGAAGCATGCTTATTAGGCAGCTGACCTTGATTGGGTCTCAGATTGGACTTCCCTTTTACAGGTTGTCTTTTCTGATTCCTGATCTGTTGATCAGGTTGAGGTCTCTTCAGAAGAACTGGGTTCTTCTGTTGATTCCTCGACTGATGCTTTACCAGTTGGGGTCCATTTCTGTTCCCCTTCTGGTTAGGCACCTGCCTTACCTGCTCAACTGGTCTTTTTCCCTTATTAGATACATGTTTGGCTTTTGGTGTATCTTTGTCGAAACTTCGTCTGATTACACCTTTTTGAGATGAATCAGTCGGGGCTTTTGAGGATGTGGAAGGGTTTTCATACCCAAGTCCCTTCTTGTTAATCGTTGTTCGAAAATAGGTGTTCATGTCTTGAACGGTTTTAGATGATTTTGTAAAAACCTCTATTTTCTTACGCAGATTATCCTCAGATGATTTTAGACTTTCATGCTTTCTAACAAACTCATCGAATTTTACTTGCGGATTTTGAAGTCATCGACTTCTTTGTTTGTTAATTGCCAACGATCTTTGATCTCGCTTGTCCCGATCGAAGCTTTAACTTTCGAAATTTTAAGTTCCTCGGTTGCCTTACGAGCGGTTTAACCGATTTAAGTTCGGATGCTTTCTTGAGATCATTCTCTTTAGCAAGTCGATTATTTACGGTCCTCGACTTATCATTTTCAAAACTTCCACTATAGCATAAGTGTCTCATCGCATTGGAGAGATCCTCAAGCAATTGCTTTCGGTAGAGTCTGCAGGTCAATCTCCCAAAGGTGTCTTTAATGATAGCAGTGTAAAAGCGAACAAAGCGAGTTTGGAGGTTACCTCAGTTGGTCCTCCTTGGCCATCAGCAGATCTCATCATCATCCAAGAGAATATCGGATCTTCATTTCCATAGAAGTCAACAAAGATCTTTGATCGTACATAAATCTTCTACGAAGAGTATCCAGAGTCCTCGAGGGCGAATCTTTAATCATCAATTCTGACGTGTCGGTAACCATAGCTTTTCCGTCACTGTCTTGTTGCTCTCTTACATTTCCTCTTTTCTTCCCTTTCTCTTGGCGTCAGTGCAGGCGTCTGTTATTTGTAGTGACTGGCTTCTCTACAATTGAAGCCGCTCCTTGATCCACGGAACCTTTTCTTCCGGTGAATCACTCCGTCTGTATGATCTATCGGTTGATTTTCCTTTCGATAGTAATCCCGAGCTTCTTTCATCGATTGGTTATCTCTTCTTCTCTCATCATTTAGATTATCTCTTTTCCTTTCATCTCGTGATCTCTCCGATCATCGATCTCGGTTCTTCTGGAGATCTGTTGTCTGATCTCCTATCTCTTCCTCGGCTATGTTGATAATCTTTATAGAATCTTCGATACTTACCCGGTTGAGTATTTGATTTCTCTAGTTTCTGGGTAAGCGAAGCGATCTCGTTACGGCTTTGACTTATGATGTTTCCAATGGGCTCATTGGTCTTCAATCTATTTCTTTGGTTGCCTTAAAAGCAAGCTGATTTGGAAGTTGAGGCTTCAGCGGGCACCTCATCTTCATCTGCTTGTCCTCTCTCAATTAAATCGAACTCGTGAGCTTTAAGGCTCAAGAACAAGCTACTTGGATTCATTTTTGAAATGTCTTGGCAATCCTTGATTACCGCGACCTTCATGTCCCATTTCTTGGTGAGAGACCTTAAAATTTTGTAGTTGATATCTTTATCGACATCTCTACCAAGTTCTCGAAGCTTGTTTATTGACATAGTAATCCTTCCATCGAGTTCGTTGATGGTTTCGTTGAAGCGACATCTTCAATTTTTTTCGAACTTTACCGATTCGGCTGCCTGCAGACGACTGTCTTTTTATCCGGTCATTTCCTCGCGTTTTCATTTCCGAGTATCCCACATTGCTTTCGCAGATTTGAGATACTTAATCTTTTCCTTGGTGACCTTATCCATTGTTTTCATGATAATATGCCTTGCGATAGTATCTAGAGTATGCGCTTTCTTTCCTCTTGCATCCATCAAGGCCGGGCTTTTTCGCATAAGACTTCCCGGCAAAGTTCGATCTCCTCCAACCGCAGGGTTGTCGTAATATATGATGATGGGTCCTCTTTTGATGACTTCCATCATTCTCGCCAATCGATCGAACCTAGATGGTTGGACATATATATGGCCCAATCTGCATACTCATCGATTGAGAACTTCTACAGATCATGATACATACCGAGGTGTTATCCATGCCGAAAGTTTTTGGAAAATGAATGAGTTTTAAGAAGGTTTTTCAAGATCAGTTCAGTCGACCACAAAGATTCTTCCTCAAGAATCGATGATACACAAAGTCAGTGGTCAGTAGAACCAACTGCTCTGATACCACTTGTTGGTCCCGAATTCAGGTTTAGTGAGGGCGTAAGTCTAGAGGGAGGGGTGAATAGACTTCGAAAACTTTTTTGTGCAGATCAAAGTGAGGCGATTAGCTTTGATCAGTCGAAGTGAATCGGTTAATGATAACCAACTTACTAATCGCCTGAAGCAGATCAGTTCGGTAACTATCAGTTTAACTGATGTGTACGGAAGCTTAAGTTTTAGCCGTGAAAAACCAGTTTTGTAAATCAGATTCCAAAGTTAGTGTTTTAACCAATTGATAGAAATGTCAAGCTTGATCGATCGTAACCTTGGTGCTAGGTTGATCTTCAACTTCAATATGTATGCGCTTTTAAAGGTTGTGCAATAGTGTGAACAGTTAATCAAAGCAAAGAAAAGGCACACAAGATTTATAGTGGTTCGGACAAACCACCCCACGCCCACTCTTCCCTATCACAAGGGGCACCAACTTAACCAACTCGAACTTAGTTTTATGTGTTAGTTCAACACAAGACAATCGACAGATATTTAAGGAGTTCTCACTCAACCGATCCCGAAATCGAACTAGAAACCTTATCCGACCGATCGATCAATGAATCGATCGATCTACGATGGAGTCTTCGGTGCCTGGGTTGACTTAGCTTCAACTAGCGCACTCGGTGATGTAGGTCTTCGTCCGATCTTCCGAAAGTCATCGATCTTCAAGTATTCGAGTTTGAGCTTTATGACTTCAAATGAGATATCGACTAGATCGGATCGATCCGATCTTCGTTCTTCTCTAAAGCATTCTCGCCCGTCGGATATCACCGTTCTTTTTGGATTTTCAGATCTGACTCATACATATTGAGGTTCCCCCTCAATATGTGACCTATCTATTACATCAGTTGTTCTATACAGTAATTATCAACTGGTATTCTATAATCAGTAATATAAACATCAGTCAACTAACAGGTCTGACTGGTCCTATTACATGTGTTTCTGGAACTTTTATCAAAACTATAAATTTCCCAACAATAAGTATCAATATTACTAGAAGAACCAACATCAATTGGTTGAGTAATGTGACTATTATCTAAGTCATCATCTAAAGCTGAAATATTAAAGTTACTAAATTTTTCATTAATGATCTTTTCAAGATCTGACACAGAAGCTTCAGATTTGAAATCTTTTATCTCAATAGGAGACTGAATAGAAGAAGCAGTTTTAATAATAACATTATTATTAATATTATCGTAATTTTCATATTTGTTCTGAGAATCAATTTTAGAAATAATTTTATCAACTTTATAATGTAAAGAAATAATTTCTTCTCCAAGAATAGAAAGATAAAGATTACAAAAATCATTTTGTTCAATCATTTGATTGACATGTTTAACAGTAATTTGTATAACATCATTTTCCGTAATTCTAGAAAATGTAAGAAAATTAAATATTCTGCCATTTTTCTCAATTTGAAAAGGAACATGAGGAGGGTAAACAGATTTTTGTATTCCTCCAGAAATTATTTTATAATCTCGTTCAATGACTGAAATATAGTCAATAATTTTTTTTTAATAAATCAAGGAACATAATAAGTAATTTCATTATGCTTTTCACAGAATTTATAAAAATTGTCAACAAAATAGTCTAAATCATCTTTTGAAAATGATTTAAAATACGAAATTCTAAAATTATCCCATTTAGGATTATTAAACTCATCATTAATATGAGCTCTAGTTGAAGAACCTTTAGAAAAATCTAAAAAGATTGTAAAATCCATAAAATTATATTTTAAAATTCTTCCCAAAATTGTTTGAAATCAAATCCATCTTTGAGGATAATAAAGTTTTCATTAAATATTAAAACTCATTGTTATAATTATTTGTTTTACAATAACTATTTCTCTATAAAATGGTTATTAAATCTCTTAGTAAAAAAGATAATTCTACCTCATAATCTAAAAAGATATGATAAGTTCTGACTGATATTGATCTAGAATAAGTCGTCGAATGTCTTTTTTGATTAAATGGTTTAACCAATACTAATAATACCATCATTACTTTGTAGAAATGTTTAAAATCACTATTAATAATAGGAATTTTAGAGTCAGTTGTTCTATAATCGATTTTTGACGATATCCAATTTCTTTATCTTTATCTTAATGGATCTTCTTGAAGTTTAACATTTGATTTAAAAATTTGTTTATAATTATAATCTCATTATTAAATTTTTCAATTCTTTTACACATATCGTATTTATTATAAATAAAGGTTTATAATAAATATGATAAAAAATACACAGAAAGATAATAATGAGACTATTCTTATTTTAACATTTAATGTTAAAAATATTACTAATATTAAGATCCATTAAGATAAGATAAATTATTTTTCCTAAAATTAATATATAGAACAACTGTTCTAAAAATCCTATTATAAATAGTCATTTTTAAACATATTACTCAAAGTAATTATGGTATTATTAATTTATTGGTTTTCAAAATAATCAAAGAATACATCCAAATTCTCATACTAGATCTATGTCTAAACCATTTAATATATCTCTTCTTCATGATTATGAAGTAGAATTTCTCTCAAAATCTAGAGCTTATGAGTTCCTTTTATAGAGATAAAAATATCATTTTTTTAAAAAATAAAAATGATAATTATAACAATGAGAAAATTATTATTAATGAAAATAATATTATTCACAAAGATGAATTTGATCCCTAAAACAATTTCTTTGATTGTAATTTTAAAATTTAATTTTATGGATTTTACAAACTTTTTAGATTTTTCTAAAGGTTCTTCTACTAGAGCCCATATTAATGATGAGTTTAATAATCCTAAATGGGATAAGTTTAGAATTTGGTATTTTAAATCATTCTCAAAAGATGATTTAGATTACTTTTGTTAATGCTTTTATAAATTCTCAGAAAAAGCATAATGAAATTACTTATTATGTTCCTCGTTTATTAAAACTTTTTATATTAATTATATTTCAAATATCGAAAAGAGATTATAAAATAATTTCGTGGTATACAAAAATCGGTTTATCCTCCCCATGTTCCTTTTCAAATTGAAAAAGGAGAAAGGATATTTAATTTTCTTCCGTTCTCCAGAATTATTGAAAATGAGGTCTTACAAATTACTGTTAAACATGTTAATCAAATGATTGAGCAAAATAATTTTTGTAATCTTTATTTGTCTATTATCGGAGAAGAAATTATTTCTTTACATGATAAATGTTGGGATATTTTAGTTTTGATGAATTATGCCAAAACATTATCAACTTGTGTTATTGAAGCTAATTTACAGATAACAAGTTGAGGGGGAACGGAGAACAAATTGAGGGGGAACTCACGAAATCAGACGTAGATGATCGAGATCAGACGAGGCTATAGACGAGACTGATCGAGATCAGATGAGTTAGATGAGTTCCGAGTTAACCGATGAGTCAGGCAAAATCGTAAGAGAAGAAAAGCTATGCCACCGATCAAGATCGATGACCGTAATGCACTGATTAGATGATCAAGAACATGAAATGATATGGTGATCGAAGAATGCATAAGGTGATCGTAAAGAAACCGACCAAGATCGAAGAGAAGGTTGCAGATCGAAAGAGGAGCAGATGAGACCGACGAGATCGACGCGATCGAGATCGATATGAAGTTGAGCAGATGATCAAGATTAGACGTGATTGAGATCGACAAAGCTAAACCGATATGCTAAACCTAAAGTAATCGACTGATGCTATCCCGAGATATTGATCTGAAGAAGTGTTGATCGATCGGTCGAGAAATGATCGATCGAGCAAAGAAGAAATCGATAGCTTTGAGTCAAAAGTGACTGAAGGTCGGGATGTCTCGAATTCAGAGAACTCGAACTCGGCCACTGAGTGTCGAGATGCCCGATCGCATAAGGTCCGGCAAGAGAAGTCTCTTTGAATCAAGTATCCCGAGGCTCGAGATAAACCCGAGGACTCGGATATAATCCCGAGACTCAAGATCTCTCAAGACACCGAGACTCGTAGAGAATCTGAATGATTCCAAGGTGAGGAATCTGAGGAATATAAATTTAGAATCAATCGACGTGGGACCAATGAGAGGAAGACAACCACCGAAAAGTCAGAGAACATACAAAGAATAGTATGGATTTGAATGTGATTCTCTCCAACGGTAACATTCAAATCCACACTATAAATACAAGTTCTTCCTTCATTATTCGTGTGGATGCGTGGAGATTATAGCACGAGATGCTACAGAGCCAAAGAGAGTTATACCCAAAGCATTCCCACCCTAGAACACAAGTCTATAGATATACAAATATGTTCAAGAGTGTTCTAGAACCCAATCTAAGCAACCCACGATGTATCCTAAGCTTAGAGAGATTTTCCCAACCTTAGCATTGAGGCTAAACAAATGTAAGGGAAAATCTCAACCTAGTTGGAAACCAAACAAACCTTACCCAAATCAGTCGGTTAAGTTTGTAGGTGAGTGTGAACTCGGTAAACATCTAGCAATCCAGAAAGGGAGGGTAGGCAATCCCAAGTGAAGGTGATAAGTCCCGATGGAGTGTGAACTCGGTAAACATCTGTAGGCAATCCCGTGGAGGGTGATAAGTCCCGAGGCGAACTCGAGAGGGTGATAAGTCCAGTTGGAAGGAATTTCCCTAGGAACAGGGAGAGTGGATGTAGGAGCTTGAGTCTCCGAACCACTATACTTTGTTGTGTTCTTTATTGCTTTATGTTCTTATCTTGTCATATGCATTTGATTATAAGCAAAACACAACACATGAGCTTAAAATGCAAAAATCTGTAATCACCATTCCTTCTCCCCTGTTTTTATATGTATTTCATGATTATTCCGCATTTCATGGGTTTTCCACCGGGACCATCAATAAAGTTGATAAAATTATCTCTAGAAGAGATTCTCAAAATAAATTTGAAAATGATAATAATAATAATAATGTTATTAATAAAACAACTTCTTCTATTCAATCTCCTATTGAGATAAAAGATTTTAAAACTGAAGCTTCTATTTCTGACTTAGAAAAGATTATTAATGATAAATTTAGAAATCTTAATATTTCAGCTTTAGATGATGATTTAACTGATAATCATGTTATTCAACCCAATAATGGTAGTCTTAATAATGCTGATAGTATTAATAAAATGAAATGGGCTGATAGACCTACCATGTCTACTTATTATTATAAGAGACTCACTCCTATGGATGTTCTTATTGAAGAACAAAAAAGCTTTTTCAATAATTCTTATTCGGGAAAAGGTATTTATGAATGGAATATTGATGGTGGAAGTGATAATCATATTTTCACTCAATGTCATCGTATGCTTATGCATAGTTCTGCTTGTCAAACTTGTGGTAATAGTGATATTAGTACTGCACAAGCTATTACTTCTGGTTTTATCGGACAACTTAAAGGTTGGTGGGATAATTATTTGACTCCTCAAAATAGAATGAAAATTTTTAATTCTATTAAAATTGAAAATGGTGAAACTAAAACCAATGCGGATTACTCTTTGATTCTTACTATTTTGGATCATTTTACTGGTCAATATACCAATAAATATGAAAATACTAGAACCCTTCTTTTAAATATGAGGTGTAAAACTCTTACTGATTTTAGATGGTACAAAGATACTTTCTTGTCTCGTATCTATGAGATCCCTGATTGTAATCAGGATATTTGGAAAAATAAATTTGTTGATGGTCTTCCTAATTTATTTGCCGAGAGAGTTAAGAAAACTCTTAGAAAGGATTCTGATTCGATCCATTATAGGTCTTATACTTTTGGTCAAATCATTAGTGTTTGTGTTCAGGAAGGTATAAATCTCTGTAATGAACTCAAATTAAAAAACCAAATTAAAAAAGATAATCTTACAGAAAGAAAACAATTAGGTCAATTCTATGACCAATTTGGATTAGATAATCCTAATCCTAAAAATAGTTTGTATAAAACTAATAAAAGAGATTTAAAACAAAAATCTAATTATAAAAGAAGAAAACATAATTCTTCAAAACAAAAAGAGAAAGATTTTGATAATAATAAAAGTAAAAGAAAATCTTTCAAAAAGAGAAGATATGATACAATTATTTGTAAAAAATGTAATAGGACTGGTCATTATGCTAATCAGTGCTATGCGAAGGATAAAATTAAAAATCTTAATATTAATGAAGAGTTAAAAGAAACTATTTTTAAGATTGTCATGAGTCCTAATTATGATACTGAATCAGAAAAGTCTTATAATGACTGTTCTTCTGTTGAATCCTCTTCGGATGATGATAATTCTGTTAAATCAGAAAAAGAGAAATGCAATGATTGTATACTTGGAAAACCTTGTCTTAATTGTATCAGTAATACTGATAATGTTTACAATATTGATAATGAGTTTTATAAACTTATGAGTCAATTTCAAGATATGAATATTAGTGTCTTAACTAATAATAATATTTTTGAATTTCTTAAACATATTAAAGATTCTAGTTTAAGAGATAAAATCATTGAACAATTCCATGATTCTTTTAAGAATGAAGAAAATAATAAAACTAGTCTTTCAAAAAAGATTAATAATAATTATTATAATATGGGTGAATTGGAAAGACTTCTTCGCCTAAAAAATATGAAAAATAATCCTGTAACTTTAAATGATTTAGTCCATGAGATTAATAATCTCAAAACTGATGTAAAAATACTTCAAAAACAGAATACTGATCTTTCTGTTCGTCTTTCTTTAATGGAGAAAAGTAAAGAAAAAATTGAAGATTGTGAAACCAGCTATAATACTCTTTCACAATATTTAGATATTGATGATAATTTTAATATGGAGAAGAATCATTTATCTACCATTAATATGGTTATATCACAGAAGTGGTATACTAAGATTTCTCTTCTTATAAATAATTCTTATAAGAAAGATTTTATTGCCAAGATTGATAGTGGTGTTGATTTGAGTGTTATACAGTTAGGAATAATTCCTACTAAGTTTTTCGAAAAAACTACTCATTCACTTTCTCATGCAGGGGGAGGATCTTTAAAGATTAATTATAAGCTTAAAAATGTTTATGTTTGTGTTGATGGTTGTTGTATTCCTAACGACTTTCTTATTGCTGAATACATCACTAGTCAAATGATTATTGGTCTTCCTTTTCTTTTTAAAATATATCCTCTGACTTTTGTTGGAGAAAAGGGTATTACAGGTACTTATAATAGTAAACCTATTACTTTTAAGTTTATTACCAAACCTATTCATAAGGTTCTTAATTTGATTCAAGATCAAATTAATAATAAAAATTGTCAAATCAATTTTCTTAAAGATGAGCTTAATTCTATTACTATAAGTAATAGATTAAATAATTCTAAACTACAGGATAAAATCAAATTTTTAATAAATAAATTTTCCATTGAAATTTGTAATGATTTTCCTAATGCTTTTTGGGATAGAAAGAAACATATAGTTTCTCTTCCTTATGAAGATGATTTTAGAGAGAATAAAATTCCTACTAAATCTAGACCTTGTCAGATGAACTCTGAATACTTAGAGTTATGTAAAATGGAAATATCTTCCTTATTACAAAAGAAGCTTATAACTCCTTCTAAATCCCCTTGGTCTTGTACTGCTTTCTATGTTAATAAACATTCTGAGCAGGAACGAGGAGTTCCTCGTTTAGTTATTAATTATAAACCTCTTAATAAGGTTTTAAAATGGATTAGACATCATATTTCTAATAAAAAGGATCTTCTTGACAGATTAGTCAATGCTCTTATTTTCTCTAAATTTGATTTAAAATCAGGTTTTTGGCAAATTCAGATTAATCAACCTGATAGGTATAAAACTGCCTTTAACGTACCATTTGGTCATTATGAATGGACTGTTATGCCTTATGGGCTTAAAAATGCTCCTTCTGAATTTCAACAAATTATGAATGACATTTTTAATCCTTATAGTGATTTCATTATTGTTTATATTGATGACATTCTTGTATTTTCCAAAGATATTGAAATACATTTTAAACATCTTGATATGTTTAAAAATTTGGTCATTAAAAATGGTCTTGTCATCTCAAAACCTAAAATGGTTTTATTTCAGACTAAAATAAAATTTCTTGGTCATATTATTGATAAAGGAAATATTATTCCAATTCAAAGAAGTATTGAATTTGGTAATAAATTCCCTGATATTATAACTGATAAAACTCAGTTACAGAGATTCTTAGGAAGCCTTAATTATGTGTCTTCTTATATTGAGAATCTTGTTGAAGATTCCGCTATTTTATATGATAGACTTAAAAAGAATCCTTCTCCTTGGAATGATGATCATACTAAGGCTGTTATCAGGATAAAAGATAAGGTCAAAAATATTCCTTGTCTTATGCTGGCTAATCCCTGTTGGGAAAAAATTGTTGAAACTGATGCCTCAGATTTGGGGTATGGAGGTATTCTTAAACAAATTAATCCTGATAATAAAAAGGATTATATCATTAGATTTTATTCTGGTAAATGGAATAATAGTCAGAAAAATTATTCTGCTACTGCTAAAGAAATTCTTGCCATTGTTAAATGTGTCCTTAAATTTCAGGATGATTTATATAATCAGAAATTTACTATTAAAACTGATTGCAGGGCTGCTACTTTTATGCTCTTCAAAGATTTTGAACATAATGTTTCTAAACAAATGTTTGCCCGATGGCAATCACATCTTGCTTATTTTGATTTTGATATTGTTTATAAGCAAGGGAAGGATAATCATCTTCCAGATTTTTTAACTCGTGAATTTATTTCTTCATGACAGAAATGAGTCATGCTGGAAGGAATCCTTATTCCTCTTATAGAGGAAGAGGAGGAAGAGGCCATCCTCCGATTATATAGCATGGGAAGAAATCCCTTTTCAACCAGAATATTTCTGGAAGTGGCTCTTCTTCAAAAGGAGACAATGTACAAAAAGAGTTTCAAGAATTCCTGAGACAAAGGGGAAAAAATTTACCAATAGAGGACAATTCCTCAAAAGCAGAAGCTGAAGAATCATATTCTTCAATTGCACAAAAAGAATATAATTTCTTTGATTCTTCTAAAAAAGAATTAATTCTTATTATAGAAGATGATGATGAGAAATTCAAAGAGTCCCCATGGATTCTTATGGAAAAATATTTTCCAAATTCAAATTGGAATGTTGAGACTTACAAATCTAGAGGATTTTATGAGAATATTCTCATCAGTCTCGAAAGTGTTGAAATCCAGCATTTTCCTCCTAAGAGTAAAAGCTATCAATTACTCTAAATTTATTATCAAAAAGATTATTTCCATCCAAGAATGTGGAACTTCACCTTTTACTGAAAGAAGTATGACTAATGAAGTCACACATACCATTTACCATTACAATTACTGGGATTACCTTCAAAGTTTTTATAAAACACTGTTGTATCAGAATGTTAAGCATTCTCATACTTGGTTGATTAAAATATGTGAAAACATTGGCAGGAATCAAATTCCTAACTGACTTTTCTCATGGTGGGGAAATTTGGGGGTTTTGGCGATATCTTGCCAGAAGAGGTTAAAAATCTCTTAGAAGAATATACTATTATTTCTTCAGACTTAAAGTCTCATAATACGAGTAGTAAACTACTTGTATGTTCTTTGTGGATCCTGGAATCCCATGGGTTCTAAAATGGAGACCAGAGTTTGGTTATACTGAACGTGGTACACCTTGTTTATGGAGAATCCATACAACGCGATTTTGGAATAACTTAAATGTTATTACCCCTGGTTCTAATGAGTCACCAATACAGGAAAATATTTCACGGATTAAATCCAAAATGGAAGAATACAGAAAAATTTCTGTTAATGAGACTTCTAGTTCTCTTCCATCATTCTCTGAATACTCTAAGAAGTATTTCGGTATTTTCTCAAAAGAAAAAATTATGGATCTTTATATGGATCATATTAAGAATGATTTATTCAAAGATATTGATTTTTCTGATTCAAAATCAGACGCTTCAATGATTTCTGGATCTGATCTTCAAGATGCGCAGGATCCAAATGAAGAGGATCAGGAATTTTCTATTCAAGAAAGTTTCGATCTTTTGAAGAATTCTCTCAAAGGGAAATTAAAATAAGGCAAAGTCTTAATGGAAGGCTTACCCTAATGGTTTCTTTACATCCTTTACAACGGAAGGATGAGATATTCAGCATGGAATAATTCGTTCCAGATTATGCTATCTTCTAACTAATACATGAGTCTTACATTATAACATTTGGAGAATTCCTTCTCAAATTCTTATTGATAATGAGAATAATGTTATTAATGATAAGAATTATCTCAAAATTCTTAAGAAAAGGATTAAAGTTTTGGAAGTATGGATTCCATGGCTTGAAGCTTCACTAAGAAGAAATCAAGGAAGAAATGTTTTTCCAACTCATCGTCAAGAATTGGCCAGTTTCAGAGAGTCTCTTAAACTCCTTAAAAAGCAAGCTTCGTTATTGGCAATTTAGTGAAGATATTGACTTAGCACATTCCAGCAAAATGTGGCTACTGGATCAGACAAAATCAAATTTCGTCACTGCTTGCATCAACAGACAAAGTACTGTTCATGAATAGTAATTACTATTCAAACTTTTTTGTCTTTTTGTGGTTTTGTTTTTTTTCTTTTCTACACTATTTCTTTTTTATTTTGAAATCCGGGGTTTGATGTCCGGCTCTTTCATCTATAAATAGGCTTGTATTTTTCTTTTGAAGGCACACTTGAGTTTAGACTTGCCCTCTCATTCTCTCTCTTTATCCCTCTCTTGTGTGCAACCTTGTAAACCTTGTAATATTCCTGTACATTTTCAGGTTTATGATTGTGGCTTTTTAAAGGTATATTGTTATTTAAATTCTGCAATTTTAATTTCTTTTCTGATGATCGCCGCCTCTATGGACGGCTAGAATACTTGTATTGAATCATGACCTGACTTAATTATACTCTATTATCATGTGCATTTGGAATTATATTCCTATAGTGATCTGTAATTTGATATATCGAAGGTAGAGTTGGTTTAACTAGTAGGTTTGAGCTTTCCAGTGATATTCATGAGTTAACTATGTGGGCTAGCCCTTGTTGCCGTAATGCCGATGAATAGGCGCAGACGTTTTCTGGGCGTAAAAGCTTTTTTCAGGTTAACTCATGGACTATGGAATTTCTCAGTAATCTCCTATTTGTGTTTGTAAAAGATCCACATGATACTATTGATATAGATCTATGCACGATCCTTATATAAATATGGTATCAGAGCCATGAGAAATAGGGTATATATAAGTTATATGGTTTCATGATTCAATACATCGTGATTCTTATGAATCTGTTCCGATTGAAGGATACTGTTAAGAACAGTATGGCTCAGGAATATGATATTCCTGAAAATTTTGATCTATTGAATAAATGGACTATTCTTAAAATTGAGCCTAAAATGGTTTATAAATTAGGAGCTTTTGAAAAAATAGGTTTTAAACAAATTGTTAAAACTACTGAATCCTCTATACCTCTTCATGAAGAAGAGATGGTTATTAAATTGCTTAGTAAAAATGATATTTTACCTTACAAAAGAACTCATAAGTTCTTACATATTGGTTGTGTTCATGTCGCTTTTAGACCACTTACCTTAAATGGTTTACCAGAAAGCTTTCTAGCTTCTCTTAGGGATGGTAGAAATCTTAATTGGAAACAATCCTTAATGGGAATTATAGAGTCTAGTTTGGCTTTAGGACATGTCTATTTTGACGCATATCCTAATTTATCTTTATCTTTATCTGATAGTAATATTCTTGAAGCTTTAACATTAAATGTTAAAACTCATGGTTATAATTACATACCAGGTACAGAGGTTATGTGTATCTGTTATCGTATTTATTATAAGCCTTTATTTACTCTTAATCCTATGTGTAAAAAAAAATTGAGAAAGATGATAATGAGACTATTCTTATAGAAACTAATTTTGGTAAATCAAATATTACTACCAGAAGATCCATTAAGTGGGAAGAAATTATTTTTCCTGAAAATTGGATAATAGAACAATCTGTTCCTAAAAATCCTATTATAAATAGTGATTTTAAACATATTACTCAAAGTAATGATGGTATTATTAATATTGGTTTTCAAAATAATCAAAGAAGACATCCAAATTCTCATACTAGATCTATGTCTAGTCATTCTTTTATATCTCATTTGGATTATGAAGTAGAATTTTCCTCAGAATCTAGAGCTTCTATTTCCTCTTATAGAGATTATACTCATTGTAAAAATGATAATTATAACAATGAGAAAATTATTATTAATGAAAATAATATTATTCACAAAGATGAATTTGATCCCGAAACAATTTCGGATTGTAATTTTAAAATTTAATTTTATGGATTTTACAAACTTTTTAGATTTTTCTAAAGGTTCTTCTACTAGAGCCCATATTAATGATGAGTTTAATAATCCTAGATGAGATAAGTTTAGAATTTGGTATTTTAAATCATTCTCAAAAGATGATTTAGATTACTTTGTTAACAGTTTTTATAAATTCTGTAAAAAGCATAATGAAATTACTTATTATTTTCCTTGGTTTATTAAAACTTTTTATATTAATTATATTTCAGTCATCGAAAGAGATTATAAAATAATTTCTGGTGGTATACAAAAATCGGTTTATCCTCCTCATGTTTTCTTCCGTTCTTCAGAATTATGGAAAATGAGGTCTTACAAATTACTGCTAAACATGTTAATCAAATGATTGAGCAAAATAATTTTTGTAATCTTTATTTGTCTATTATCGGAGAAGAAATTATTTCTTTACATGATAAAGTTGATAAAATTATCTCTAGAATAAATTCTCAAAATAAATTTGAAAATGATAATAATAATAATAATAATGTTATTATTAAAACAACTTCTTCTATTCAATCTCCTATTGAGATAAAAGATTTTAAAACTGAAGCTTCTATTTCTGACTTAGAAAAGATTATTAATGATAAATTTAGAAATCTTAGTATTTCAGCTTTAGCTGATGATTTAACTGAAAATCATGTTATTCAACCCAATAATGGTAGTCTTAATAATGCTGATAGTATTAATAAAATGAAATGGGCTGATAGACCTACCATGTCTACTTATTATTATAAGAAACCCACTCCTATGGATGTTCTTAATGAAGAACAGAAAAACTTTTTCAATAATTCTTATTCTGGAAAAGGTATTTATGAATGGAATATTGATGGTGGAAGTGATAATCATATTTTCACTCAATGTCATCGCATGCTTATGTATAGTTCTGCTTGTCAAACTTGTGGTAATAGTGATATTAGTACTGCACAAGCTATTACTTCTGGTTTTATTGGATAACTTAAAGGTTGGTGGGATAATTATTTGACTCCTCAAAATAGAATGGAAATTTTTAATTCTATTAAAATTGAAAATGGTGAAACTAAAACCAATGCGGTTTACTCTTTGATTCTTACTATTTTGGATCATTTTACTGGTCAATATACCAATAAATATGAAAATACTAGAACCCTTCTTTTAAATATGAGGTGTAAAACTCTTACTGATTTTAGATGGTACAAAGATACTTTCTTGTCTCGTATCTATGAGATCCCTGATTGTAATCAGGATATTTGGAAAAATAAATTTGTTGATGGTCTTCCTAATTTATTTGCTGAGAGAGTTAAGAAAACTCTTAGAAAGGATTCTGATTCGATCCATTATAGGTCTTATACTTTTGGTCAAATCATTAGTGTTTGTGTTCAGGAAGGTATAAATCTCTGTAATGAACTCAAATTAAAAAACCAAATTAAAAAAGATAATCTTACAGAAAGAAAACAATTAGGTCAATTCTGTGACCAATTTGGATTAGATAATCCTAATCCTAAAAATAGTTTGTATAAAACTAATAAAAGAGATTTAAAACAAAAATCTAATTATAAAAGAAGAAAACATAATTCTTCAAAACAAAAAGAGAAAGATTTTGATAATAATAAAAGTAAAAGAAAATCTTTCAAAAAGAGAAGATATGATACAATTATTTGTAAAAAATGTAATAGGACTGGTCATTATGCTAATCAGTGCTATGCAAAGGATAAGATTAAAAATCTTAATATTAATGAAGAGTTAAAAGAAACTCTTTTAAGATTGTCATGAGTCCTAATAATGATACTGAATCAGAAAAGTCTTATAATGACTGTTCTTCTGTTGAATCCTCTTCGGATGATGATAATTCTGTTAAATCAGAAAAAGAGAAATGCAATGATTGTATACTTGGAAAACCTTGTCTTAATTGTATCAGTAATACTGATAATGTTAACAATAGTGATAATGAGTTTTATAAACTTATGAGTCAATTTCAAGATATGAATATTAGTGTCTTAACTAATAATAATATTTTTTAATATCTTAAACATATTAAAGATTCTAGTTTAAGAGATAAAATCATTGAACAATTTCATGATTCTTTTAAGAATGAAGAAAATAATAAAACTAGTGTTTCTAAAAAGATTAATAATAATTATTATAATATGGGTGAATTGGAAAGACTTCTTCGCCTAAAAAATATGAAAAATAATCCTGTAACTTTAAATGATTTAGTCCATGAGATTAATAATCTCAAAACTGATGTAAAAATACTTCAAAAACAGAATACTGATCTTTCTGTTCGTCTTTCTTTTATGGAGAAAGGTAAAGAAAAAATTGAAGATTGTGAAACCAGCTATAATACTCTTTCACAATATTTAGATATTGATGATAATTTTAATATGGAGAAGAATCATTTATCTACCATTAATATGGTTATATCACAGAAGTGGTATACTAAGATTTCTCTTCTTATAAATAATTCTTATAAGAAAGATTTTATTGCCATGATTGATAGTGGTGTTGATTTGAGTGTTATACAGTTAGGAATAATTCCTACTAAGTTTTTCGAAAAAACTACTCATTCACTTTCTCATGCAGGAGGAGGATATTTAAAGATTAATTATAAGCTTAAAAATGCTTATGTTTGTGTTGATGGTTGTTGTATTCCTAATGACTTTCTTATTGCTGAAGACATCATTAGTCAAATGATTATTGGTCTTCCTTTTCTTTTTAAAATATATCCTCTGACTTTTTTTGGAGAAAAGGGTATTACAGGTACTTATAATAGTAAACCTATTAATTTTAAGTTTATTACCAAACCTATTCATAAGGTTCTTAATTTGATTCAAGATTAAATTAATAATAAAAATTGTCAAATCAATTTTCTTAAAGATGAGCTTAATTCTATTACTATAAGTAATAGATTAAATAATTCTAAACTACAGGATAAAATCAAATTTTTAATAAATAATTTTTTCATTGAAATTTGTAATGATTTTCCTAATGCTTTTTGGGATAGAAAGAAACATATAGTTTCTCTTCCTTATGAAGATGATTTTAGAGAGAATAAAATTCCTACTAAATCTAGACCTTGTCAGATGAACTCTGAATACTTAGAGTTATGTAAAAAGGAAATATATTCCTTATTACAAAAGAAGCTTATAACTCCTTCTAAATCTCCTTGGTCTTGTACTGCTTTCTATGTTAATAAACATTCTGAGCAGGAACGAGGAGTTCCTCGTTTAGTTATTAATTATAAACCTCTTAATAAGGTTTTAAAATGGATTAGACATCATATTTCTAATAAAAAGGATCTTCTTGACAGATTAGTCAATGCTCTTATTTTCTCTAAATTTGATTTAAAATCAGGTTTTTTGGCAAATTCAGATTAATCAACCTGATAGGTATAAAACTGCCTTTAACGTACCATTTGGTCATTATGAATGGACTGTTATGCCTTTTGGGCTTAAAAATGCTCCTTCTGAATTTCAACAAATTATGAATGATATTTTTAATCCTTATAGTGATTTCATTATTGTTTATATTGATGACATTCTTGTATTTTCCAAAGATATTGAAATACATTTTAAACATCTTGATATGTTTAAAAATTTGGTCATTAAAAATGGTCTTGTCATCTCAAAACCTAAAATGGTTTTATTTCAGACTAAAATAAAATTTCTTGGTCATATTATTGATAAAGGAAATATTATTCCAATTCAAAGAAGTATTGAATTTGGTAATAAATTCCCTGATATTATAACTGATAAAACTCAGTTACAGAGATTCTTAGGAAGCCTTAATTATGTGTCTTCTTATATTGAGAATCTTGTTGAAGATTCCGCTATTTTATATGATAGACTTAAAAAGAATCCTTCTCCTTGGAATGATGATCATACTAAGGTCAAGTATCGGGGATAAAAGATAAGGTCAAAAATATTCCTTGTCTTATCTTTGGCTAATCCTCGTTGGGAAAAAATTGTTGAAACTGATGCCTCGGATTTGGGGTATGGAGGTATTCTTAAACAAATTAATCCTGATAATAAAAAGGATTATATCATTAGATTTTATTCTGGTAAATGGAATAATAGTCAGAAAAATTATTCTGCTACTGCTAAAGAAATTCTTGCTATTGTTAAATGTGTCCTTAAATTTCAGGATGATTTATATAATCAGAAATTTACTATTAAAACCGATTATGGTAATTCGCTACTTTTATGCTCTTCAAAGATTTTGAACATAATGTTTCTAAACAAATGTTTGCCCGATGGCAATCACATCTTGCTTATTTTGATTTTGATATTGTTTATAAGCAAGGGAAGGATAATCATCTTCCAGATTTTTTAACTCGTGAATTTATTTCTTCATGACAGAAATGAGTCATGCTGGAAGGAATCCTTATTCCTCTTATAGAGGAAGAGGAGGAAGAGGCCATCCTCCGATTATACAACATGGGAAGAAATCCCTTTTCAACCAGAATATTTCTGGAAGTGGCTCTTCTTCAAAAGGAGACAATGTACAAAAAGAGTTTCAAGAATTCCTGAGACAAAGGGGAAAAAATTTACCAATAGAGGAAAATTCCTCAAAAGCAGAAGCTGAAGAATCATATTCTTCAATTGCACAAAAAGAATATAATTTCTTTGATTCTTCTAAAAAAGAATTAATTCTTTAACCATTTTTACAGATTTTTGTGTGAAACTTGTTCACCTATATTTTACCCCAAAACAAACCTATCTTCAGGAAAATAGCCAGTCTTAACTCAATAATAATGAACCAAAAATTGTGAAGAGTGCGGCCTAAAAGGCCTTTCTTTATCTACTACACTCTATAACGCCCAAAACCAAAACTTGTACTAATTTAGAAGTGGAGAATTGGAGGACGTTCAATCCCTATAAGAATCAAGATAAGTGCAGACATTATGGAGCAACACAACTGCTAAAAAATTACAATTGCAATATATATATATATATGTATAAGCTTTAAAGCTTAGCCGTGCAACACATTTGGAGAAAGCAATATATATATTTTATTATCTACCTATTTCTTTTATAATTTATTTTATCTAAAATATCATAATATATATGTGGACATATATATTCAATTAATCCCTTCTTAATTCCTTTAACAAATATAATTTATACCTTTTCTTTTTAATAACCTATGGTGATTGAAAATCTTGGGTGTTACAATAAGCACAAAATATCACATAATTTTGATCACATTATTCATATCAAAATCTCAAAACAATATGAATATGTATCAGTCGACATCTCAAAACTGTTTAAATAGGTCACGTGGTGTGAACTATCTATTTAAACACATTCAAGCAGATTACAAACAGGAACATTTACAAACCTTTAATACAAAATTAATAGTCGGCTCCCACTTGACCAATATAAAATTGACAGGGACTTCGGGGAAGTATATGCATATAAATTTTATACCTAAGTAATAACCATGATTAAATACAGAATTATCACTTCATTTTGAATGAGCCTCGTGAGGAGGGTCATCGTCGCCACTAATAATAATCCACAATCATCCTTTTGGGAATTTATTCATGTGAAATCTATCTTTTGGTCGTTCCGAGGGGGAAATTTCTCCAAAATAATTCACAAATAATTAAATCATGGAGGTCAAAATTGATGTAATTTTATTATCCGGAATAAAATTGTTAATCAATAAAACATACTTAGTAATTTTCGAAAGTGAGATTTTCTTTAGACAATTCCAATAACATGCAAACACATTAACAAATAATTATGCATGAAATTAAAACCAAGTAACAAGACAAAAATAAATCAAGTTGGGCACATATATCCAATTGTCATGGTTTAAATTTCAAGTCTCGATCTTGAAAAATCGTCCTTCTTTTAGCCTTCATCGTTCGTCTTGAAAAGCTCCCACTCAACTGCAATAATTCTTTAAAAAAATGTCCTCCGTCTAGGGTTCGAGACGACGTCCAGCAACAGGTAGCTCACGGCCCGGAACGCGTGTCCGTGTGAGCCCAAGCGCACACCCGTGACCGTATCGGCCATCCCGCATCCGTCGCTCGGAAGTCATCGGCAGCGAATGCGTCACCCAGACGGATCCGCGCGCGCCCGCGCGCTGCCCAACCACTGCTGCCCCCGCGAGCGCCCGTACCCGCGCGCACCTAAGAGCGCGCTCGTGAGCGTCTACCCGACGCCAAGCTCCGCCAGCGCGTGCCCGTGCGATCCCAGCCTACCCCGTCCGCAACCGCCCAGCGCTGCGCGCGGTCGCTAGGCCTTCGGTCTAGCCCGCGTGCACACCTTGGTTCACGTACGTCCGGGCACTTGGTCGTCCGTCTTTAATTCTCCGTCTCCGCCTTCGTTCCCGATCCGGTTCCAATTTATTTACAAAAAAATAAATAAACCTAGATCTAGACTAGTCTATTACATTGATCAAATCAAATAAATTCTAATCTACTCGTGGATTTTCTCATGAGGTAAAATAAATTCGAACGAATTGAATTAAAAACCAACAATTATTTGCATGTAAAATTCATTAAAATACCATGACAATTGGATACTTGCAAAACAGATCTAATAATTCTACTATCCAATTTCAAAATTTAATGAACAACAATTTAAATTACTGTTAAAAAAAGACCAGAGCCCGAACCAGGGTTCTGATTCCAGTTGTTGGGATACTATATGTCAGGATCTATTCGGGATGAACTCAAAAATACAAATTTAAATCACAGATTATTACTAACATGAATTAACCTATGTTTATTCATATAATAATCATGCCAACAACGTCATGCAAATAATAAACACGTAAAAGGTCCTAGCATGCAGAATTTCTAGGAGTTTACTTAAACTTACTCGTTGGAGTGACAGCTTCTGAGACAGACAGGATCAGGTATCTGCTACCAACCGAAAGTCCTTCTCAAGTATTCCAAAGTCCCCCGTTCAATAACCTTGGTGGAAGGTTCTCCAATGAACAATTATAAACAAAGGAAAAATAAATATTTATTTGCACCACCTTTGTGGATTTCTAATTTTTTCAACACATGGAATTGCCTTGGGGATGAAAAATTCATCCCCTATTTATAATACTAGGGGGGGACGAAAATTAGGGCTTATTGACTCTTGGGAAATTTCCTTGCTCCTTCTTCAAGATACAATCTTGAATATATCCAATATATTCTATGTCCCAAAATAACTCCCAACAAAATCTCCTTCTCCCTATTATAAGGGAATTTTCGAAAATTTCACATTAATGGGGAAGAAATAAGATCTTTGACTTTTCTTGAATTTATGGAATAATCTTGTACTCCAAGAATACTTATTCCATAAAATCTTTTCTCTCTCTTCATTCAACAATTTTAAAAAATTATGAAAAAAAATTAGGCAACAATAATTTATTTTATTTTAAACACTTTTTTATTTAATGGACTTTATTTGGGCTACTTGAGGGGTCTTTAGGAGAATTCAGATGGACCTCCCAATGGGCCCTGAATTCCAATATTGAGCCACAATATTATTCAGCCCATTAATATTAATTAATTCCACTATATAATTAATATTGCACTATCCATCTCAACCCATATTACGGTAATATGGCTCCCGATTATTATTTCTAGTATTTAAGATTATTTAGTCCATTAATTAATTAAGCCACTGAAAAGCTTTATATTAATTACTACCTCCGTCCCCCAAAAGTATGCTCACAGGGTTAAAACATGTTTTACGAAAATGTAAATTAAGTCCATTTATAAATAACATAATTGATTGCGAGTAAAGTATAATGATAACTTGAGTAATTAAGTGATTGTTGGATGATGAAAATAAAAAAAATTGTGCCCATAAACATATTTAATCTACATTTCCATAAAACATGTTTCAGCCCACTGAGCATACTTTTGGGGGACAGAGGGAGTAATATTTTTATCCTTGGAGTAAGGACAGCTCAACATTATTATTCATACTGAAAAATTAATTTCACTTGCAAGATTTGGTATGATAAAGGTTCTGAGCCTACCAAGGGACAAATCATACAAGGCTCTCCAAGCACACGATTCTCTATGTTAATTTAGCAATTGTCATGTAATTTATATTATTGCCCAAGATATAAGGTATCGAAGTCGCAATGATTCTCTTTCCATCATAAGTCAAAGCAATAATTATTAATCACACACAATCTTTATTAAGTGACAGAGATTAAGAAATCAACAACCACTGAGGTCTAACTCTTCATCTCATAAGTCAGTACGAAAGATTTTATCCTCTCTACAGGTCCGCTTCAGCGCAACATATGCACTAGTGTAATCTCTTGGTGAAGATAAGTCAATCTGGGCCTTACACATCAACTTCTACCAATACATTGTTCAGATCTATCTAAGTTGTGAAACAACACTCGTTTACAAGGGACTGTTAATGTGATCTTCCGTGATCTGGTATCACCACACTAACTACAATGTAACACGTGTTATTTTATGAACGATTTGCAGTAAATATTTATAACATTCATTCATATCTAATGCAACAGTGATAAATAATTTATTTCAGTAAATAAGTGTTTAATACATAGGTTATACAAAGTAAAAGCATACTTTCACGTATAACCCCAACATCTCAGCCACTGGAACAGGTATGTTTGTTATTGAGATAAACATGTCCACAAATGATACTAACTGCTGGGTATTAGATACCGGTTGTGGCTCACACATTTGTACTAATGTGCAGGGTCTCAAGGACAGCAGGACAGTTAGACCGGGTGAAATCGCCTTACACGTTGGGAATGGAGCAAGAGTTGTTGCTAAACGTGTTGACGTTTATGTTTTAGATTTACCCTTTGGTTTTAGACTGGAACTGAATAATTGTTATTTTGTTCCATCTATTACTCGAAACATTATTTCTATTCCTATGTTAGACATTGAAGGGTTTTCCTTCCATTTTGATAATATTAATGGTGATGTGTATGTAAATGGTCCTTTATCGAATGGTTTATACTTGTTGCATTGTGGATATAATGTTCTCAATATACAAAATAAAAGATTCAAACTTAGTAATCATGAAAACCCGACTTACTTGTGGCATTGTAGGCTTGGTCATGCAAATGAAAAAGAATTACAAGGTTAAGAAAGTTAGACTACTTAATCCCATTCGACTTTGAGTTTTATGAAAATTGTGAATCTTGTCTCAAGGACAAAATGACCAACAAACCCTTTTTTGGGAAAGGGGTTCGTGCAAAAGAAGTTCTAGAATTGATCCACAGTGATTGCCGTTACAATGAGAGTAACGCCGAGTCATTGCCCCAAAATCGAAATAGATTCCAACAAATGCAAACATGGAGTTGAATTGAATGTATATGAAGCGAGGAAATCTGGTAAAAGTGAAAATGAGTTTGGATTTATACAATTTTTGGGAGGTGTTCGTTCAATATTCAATTGAGATTAAGGAGAGGATTATTCCAGCTCATCATCGTTTTCGTTCCAACCATTTTTCTTTTTCGACTTCAAATTACTCTTCTGCCCCTCTTTGGATTTAGGATATCTGCTAGATTATCTTCTAATTTACTCATTTTACAAATTTGATGTGTTCATTTTATAGAGTGACACTTGTGTGCACCAATTGCACAAGATGCAATTAGTGCAATTGAATTCAATTTCAATTTGGATGAACTATCTACACCCTAAACACTAAGGAGACGTTTGGTTCACGGGACTGGATTGATTAGGTGTGATAAAATTGAGTGAGATTGAGTAAGATTTGATTGATTGGACTTGATTTGTTTGAGTCAAGATATGCGTTTGGATTGGAGTGAGAGATTAAATGAGATACCTATTGAAATGTTATAAATACCCTGAAATTGAATTGAAACAACACACTTCATTCTTGTGAATCTATTCAAACAATAGAAGGACAATTTGTAATATTGCACTTGAGATATGTTCTATCCCACCTTTCACATGGGATTGACATATCCCTCCATGGAGGGATTTGATACATTTTTTACCCGGGCTTGGAGCATATCATGGGTCCTCATCCCACAAACCAAACGGTAGATTAGTTGGGATTAAAATCCTAATCCTGGCTTATCTCAATCAATCACGCGAACCAAACGGGGCCTAAATAATGAACCTTAAATCATGACATATTCGGGCCAGGTGAATCATGAACCACGCACTCGGGCCGGGCAAATAAAAAAAAACTTAAATGAAATCCAATTGCATCAAATCAAAATTAGTGCAAATGGTGCACAAGAGAGTTTGCCCATTTTAAATTTCCCATATAAAATTTATGGATGAATTTTTATATGTGTACTCAATGAGCAGTTCTCATATATAACCTTTTTTTTTAACGTAAAATTAATTTTATATTTATAAATATGAATCGTCAATTATTATGATTAATATTATTTTAATAATATAAATTATACATTTCAATTATCACTGTTAATATTGCTATTGTTATAGTTATATCTTTCGTACTTTGTACTTTGCCGCAATTATTACCCTTTATATAGCAAAAGGACATATACCCTTTAATTATTACTCAATTAATACTCTTAGTATCCTGTATTTTGCCGCAGTTTATGATTGTGAGTTCCATAATATATTAAAAAATAATAGTTTTATTTTTTTTATCAAGAAAAGAGATTTTATAATTATAATGTGGGTATAAAAATACTCAAAAATTACACAATTATTTACAAAGAACTCTCGATAACCATTCTAGGATTTGAAGTTCAATCACTAAAAGAAAATCTAGTAGTCGCATTATCTTTCACAAAAAGCCAGCTCCAAATTCTCGCCTTGAACTCTTCGATGAACTTGGTGTTAGAGAAAGCAAGGTTCCTAAAGATGATATCATTTCTCCATTTCCAAAGTAACCACACTACACCTAGCCAAAGACAAGTAGCAATGAGCTTACCTCGTTTCCCCTTAAAGCCTTGGACAAAAGAAGATAGATTCGAGACGACACTTGAATTTAGAGTTGTAGTGAAGTTAAGCCACTTCAAAATCTCCATCCAAATTGAGTAGGAGAGGGAGCATTCAAAGAACACGTCTTGAGTAGTTTCCTCCTCAGACGAGCAAAAGACACACCTTATATCATCCTGTTGTTGTAATATTTTTCGTCGAACAAGATTGTCTTTTGTTGGTAGACGATTCCAGAGTAGCCTCCATGCATGGCCCACAACTTTGAGTGGTGCAAACTTGTTCCAAATGATTCTGAATCAGGTTTCCAAGTCGTCAGGTAGTTGGTCCGCTACATGCCTAGCCATAAGAGAGTTGTAGGCTTCCTTGATGATGTACCTTCCACTTGTAGATGAGTTCCACTTCCACTTGTCCAACATTCCGGGCTTTGGTGAAAACCTGTTTAACATAGAGATAAGAGAGCTTAACACATCTAATTCAGAATCAAGTAAGTTACAACTCCATTTCCAGTCCCACACCCAAAATTCCCTATTCCAAACTCCCATAGAGCCCACCCTTCTCTCTTTCTCTAAGCTCAACTTATACAATTCAGGAAATTTCAGCCTAAGAGGTTCGTCCCCGACCCACGCATACCCCCAAAAAGACGTTTTTTTCCCATCCCCCACCACCCGCACCAGCCCCCTATTAAACCAACCCCCCTCTGGCCCGACTGTGATTTTTACTATCTCTCTCTACCACCCCGACATTCTACCTAACCTCTCTCAAGACACTGGTTTATACCCTCCCCCTGGATTTCCCCATAATTGGACTCTAAAACCCTCACCCAGAGACTCCCCTTTTCACTCATAAACCTCCACATCCACTTTCCTAACAACGCCATATTAAAAGACTCAAGATCCCTTACCCCCAGACCCCCCAAAACTTTAGATTTGCAAATAGTGTTCCATTTTACCCATGTAATCTTTTTCAAACTCTCACCACCACCACCCCCCAAGAAAATTTCGTTGAAGGCCCACAATTTCTCTCAAGGTTTTTTTGGGAATACGGAAAAGGACAGGTAATAGATAGGTATTGATGAAAGCACTGAGTTCAATAGAGTGATTCTGCCCCCATATGAGATCTTACTATCCTCTCATTTCTTCAGCCTGTTTCTGATTTTATTCAAAACACTTGTCCATTCAGCTGGACACTTGCTTCTTATGCCAACTTTAACCCCGAGGTAAGAAAAAGGCAATCTCCCCGTCTTGCAATGTAAAATTTTAGCCATGTCGTTTAACATTGCAGAGTCAACATTGACCCCCGTAATGCTACCTTTATCGAAATTTATTTTCAAACCCGACATGAGCTCCAAATTCCTCAGAATTCGTCTAATTACTCTAGCATTTTCCAAATTTCCTGCTCCTATGAAGATAGTGTCATCGGCGAACTGGAGATGAGAGATTTTAACCTTGTTGCTATCGATTTCAGCCGCCTGGAAGATCCCTAATTCGATTGCATGATTTAATAACAAACTAAGGCCCTCGACTACAATTAAGAAAAGGAAGGCCTCTCTCGAGCTCGAAATCACTAGATGGACTCCCATTCACCAGAACCGATGCCGACGCTGTCTTAACACACTCCATAATCCATCCCCTCCACTTCTGATGGAAGTTAAAGTTTTCCATCATAGAGTCAATGTAATCCCAATCGATCGAATCATAGGCCTTGGCAAAGTCAATCTTGATGAAGACTCTTTCCTTTTTCTTCTTCTTAGCCTCGTCGATAGCTTCGTTCAGGATCGATATGCTGTCGAGAATTTGTCTCTCCCAACAAAAGCACTTTGGTTCTCAGAGATAATTGAATCAAGCACACAACTCGACCTTTTGGCCAAGACTTTGGAAATAATCTTGTAAAGGCCAACGATCAAGGAAATTGGTCTAAAGTCGTTGAGACCAACAACTGCCTCCTTTTTGGGGATGAGCATAATGAATGACGGGTTGAGGCCCTTTACAAGCTTTCCATTTTGGTGAAACTCCTCCATCAAACACAAAAAATCAGCCTTAAACACATCCCAAGTTGCTTTGAGAAAGATGAAATTGAACCCATCAGGACCGGGACTCTTGGAGCTTTCACAAGACCAGATTGCTTCCTTCACTTCATCTTCAAGAAATGGAGAAACCAGAAATTCATTATCAAGGTCCGAGATTCTTTTACCAAACAGATCTGGTGTGAGTCATGGTCTACAAAATTCTTCCCGATTGAAATGCTTCTTAAAATGCTTCTTAAAATGCTCAAATATTCCCTTCTTCACATCCTCGACCTCCTCATACCATTGCCCATCAATTTCCACCCCCACAATTTCATTCTTCTTCCTCCGCCGATTGATAAACTTATGAAACATGCTGGAGTGTAGGTCCCCTTCTTTAAGCCAGCTAACTCTTGCCTTTTGAGATAGCAAGTTATTTTTGTGTTTGAGGGTCGAATAGAGGACTGCCATTGATTCGTTTCTCTTGGACACCTCAGAGTCTTCTAAACCAAATGTTTCATCAATCATATCAAGGCTCTGAATTTCTTGTTTCAACTCCTCAACCTTAGAGTCTATATTGCCAAAAACCTGTTGATCCCACTCCTTAAGATCTACCTTACACTACAGGAAATTCGAGAAATCGCGACGAAAAAATCCATCACTGAAACATCATTTTTCGTCACAATTGATAATTTGTGACGAATTTTTTGTGTGGCATAGATCGTCATTTAATGTGCGTGGTATTATGAAAAATGTGATGCTATATTAATTCGTCATTAAAAGGGCATCATTTGGTGACGAAAAAGGTCATCGTCACTATATGTTTCCATCTATTGTGACGCATAAATTGTCACATTAGGCATCAAAAATTCGTCACTTAACATGACGTTTCGTCACTAAAGTTCAATTTTACGTGACGATATAAATAATTGTCACAAAAAAAGTTACTTTAGTGACGTTAATTTTGTCAGAATTAGCATCGTTATTTCGTCACATTTTCTATATTCGTCAAGAAAGAGTTTTTATTCGGTGACGAAATGTTGATCGTCGTTATATGTGTACATATAAAATGACGATAAAATTTGTCACTAATTAGTATGATTTAGAGACAAAATTTTTATTGTCGCAAAATGATGTGGAAATTGTGACAAATTATGTTTGTCACTATAATATATTATTTAGTGACGAAAATAATAATCATCACTAAAAGTTCATATTTGGTGACAATATATTGTTCGTCATATTTTACATTTTTCGTCATGAAAGAATTACAAAAAAATGACGAAAAAAATTATCGTGGTTATATATATATATAGATATAATGACAACTAAATTTCGTCACAGAAAATTAGACTTTAGTGACAAAATATTCATCGTCATTAAAAGATGTGAAAATGGTGACAAAATATTTTTTGTCATAAAAAAATATTATTCAGTGACGATGATGATAATCATCACTAAAGAAATTGATACAGTAACAACATATATCATCATGATTAGTTAACATACCGTGACTATTATTTCATCATAAAAATTATAGATATTGTGACGCATTTATTTCATCATGAAATAATTACTTTTATTATCAATTGTTGGGAGAAATCCTAGCAGTCTCCTGCCTTTAAGGTCAGTTGCGGCTCAAGACCCCTCGTTCGCTCGATTAAAGGCATAGTTGCGTGCCGCCCGTGGTGCCTGCTGCTAGGTATGGGTTAAGGGAATTAAAGTAGCACCTCACTACAAGTCCGGGCTTTTAGTCTAGTGGCAAGCGCTTGATCCTTCATCAATTTATTTGAATTTTTATATATATTAAATCAGTAATAATACTAAATAATAAATATTACAACAAAAACTAAATTAATTAAAGATAAAAAATTAATTTGCATTAACGAAAAACTCCTTCAAACAATTAGAAATCAATCAACAATCTTTTGTTATCAATACTACATGAAACAATAAACTAAAAAAACCAATGTATTATGTCTCCAAAAATAATTTCCATGCCATTATTCATTTTTGCACTTCAAACGACGATGATGAAATCTTCTCCTTTGTAGATATCACCTATAAAAAAAATATCATATCAGATGAATTTATAAGAAAGCATAACTCCGTAAAGTATCAAGAAAACGATAATCCTAAACTTTAAATGCACGAATACACATACCATTCAAGAATGCATTGAAGGTGGAAATCATGCTTGCAGCTTGTAACCTACACGACAAACGGTTTCCCCAACAGTAAGAAACAACACAAACAATTAAACCAAAAACAAAATGTCCAAACGGAACACTATATTTTCACTTCACCGTGGAAGGATCACTATCAGAAAAACCCTCAAGGCATATGCTAAATATGGAACTTCATTGACACACAAGATCTAAGACTGTGTAAAAGAATATTAGATAATGGAAGTATCACAATCACCATAATTGACTGGATGAGTTAAACAAGCATCCCAAGCAAGCGGTTGATGAATCCAAAAATAAAAGGAAAAAACTGAGTTGTTGTTTCACATTCGTTGGACCTGTGGGAGCCATTTCAATAACAGAAAGGAGTCACATCACTGATCCGAGAATATGATTAATGGAAAAAGGTTTGAAGTAAACTAACAAGAAAATATTAGAGCAGATTATAATTATCAACCAAAAATATAATGACTTTTCTAAATTAACTCCAACTAATCTCAGATCCTAAAGGTCATTAGAGAACACTAATTATTTCTCACTTCTTTTCTCATCTCAATTTCCATTTCAATTTCCAGCAACTTTCAATATTCATATTTTCAGAGGATGTTCATTCTTACAAATATATCGACTGTATTTTATTATATCACTAGTGTGCCACTGTACCCAATTGATTCAGGAAACAAGAAGTAAGCTGGATAAACATTATAAACAATTTGACAAATAAACTGGAAAATTATATATGTAGCAGCTTGGTGAAAAGTGAATTTTTTTTATATTAATTTAACTCCAGAATCAAACCATAATAAGTCTGGATGTAACTCATAAGAGTGTAAGGTTATATTATATTTGAGGAGTGGAAGTAGGTAGGTAGATGATTTTTAACATTTATAACATGATTTGATGAAGATGAATAAGAAGCCAACACCACAAACCCATCTCATTTATGCAAATTAACAGGAATAGTTTCCATGCAAGACATTCAACCATCTTGTTGGTCCCGGTGCAAACGAGTCTTACACGTGTATGGGGGGGGAATACACGTGTTCAGTGTTTTTAAAACTTTTTTTCATCGAGGTCACTTGGGGTCGATAATCCTCAAGATTAGGTTCTCGAGAAGCCGCAGATCTCTCTCGAGTCAAAGTCTACAGAGACAATTGATCCCGAAATGCTTTTCAGATACCTCGATAATCCCAACCGAGTCCTCGAAGTGTCAGAGATCCTGAGTTGCTTGGATCGATAACTAACTTATTGAACCCTCGTAAGAGTAAGTTCGGTTTGGTAACTATCTGTTCTAGCTACTCGACGCGTCTGGAATGGTTGGCCCTTGTTTATACTCGTTTTAAGCTTTGTCTTGAAAAAACCTTCCTTTTTATGAAATAGTGATTAGACTGTGATTCAATTACATGCAACTTCAAAGGATTGATTCCAACCGAATATCGGTGAAAATGTTGGGAAATTTATAGTTTTGATGAATGTTCCAAAAACACATGTAATAGGACCCAATCACTGGCTAATTCCGATCGATGTTTACATTATCATCGCTATAGGAGACCGGGATAATGATTGTATAGAAAAACCGATGTAATAGATAGGTCACATATTGAGGGGAACTCAATATGTAAAGGTCGATCTCAAGAATCGGAAGAAAGTCGATATCCCATGTAATCGTAACGCTAAAAACCGTAATCGAAAGATCGATTGAATCGATCTCGCCGATAACTCAGATGGAAGTCATGAAGCTCAAACCTCTATACTAGAAGATCGATGACTTCCGAAGATAAGACCGTAAGACCTACATCGGCCCAGAGTCACCATTGAAGCTAAGTCAACAGCGCCAGAAGACTCCATCGTGGATCGATCGATTCAGATCGATCGGATCAATTTCATAAGATGAAAATCGATGTTTCATCTTATCATACGTCTGCGATCTCAACAAGATGAATACAAACCTTAGTTGGAGGAACAACACCGCAAAAAAGCAAGGCTTTCATCCAATAAGGAAGAAACACGATGAACTGAAATGACATCATGGGATTCGATGTTGCTTTCTCAAACGGGTATAAACTTTCAAATCCATGCCGTTCTCAAGCACGCCACATCAAGCTCGCAACTCTATCTAAAATAGCCCGAGATTCAAATTGCTCTCCAACGGCTCTTTGATCTCAAGGTCTATAAATATGGGATCACACTTCAGAGTGAAACACGGAAATCTTTGGGACAAACAACATAATCAAGAAGCTCAAACTATAGTCGATTTTCCGCACGAAGAACACAACTACAAGCTTTATTTTATATTGTGTTCATCCCATAAGTTCTTAGCAAGAAATCTTTTCATCTAGCTATCGTGTCGCTTATACGCAAAGAAAAGATTTCATAGTTGGAACCTCAACAATCTTACCCAAACCCCCAAGTTAGGATAAGTTGTTTAGAAGATTTCGATCTAGGGTTTCTAGATCTTCGATTTCGGGATCGGTTGAGTGAGAACTCTTAAAACATCTCGTTGGTGTCTTGGTTGGACTAACACACTAATCTAAGTCCAAATCGGTTAAGTCGGTTAAGTTGGTGCCCTTGAAAAGGGAAGAGTGGATGTAGGACCGGGTTTGTCCGAACCACTATAAATCTTGTGTGCCTTTATTTGCTTTGATTAATCGCTTCTCACATCGCACAATCTTAAAGCGCATACATTCTAAGTTAAGATCGATACACCAAGCTTCGATCCGACGGACTCGATTTCGACATCCGATTAAAAAGATAAAACTTGGAATCCGATTTATACAAACCGGTTTTTCACGGGTAAAACTTAAGCTTCCGCGACGATCGCTTAATCGATGGTTACCGAACCGACCGCTTTTCCGGCGCTCAAGAAGTTGGTTATCGATCGAATCGATTCACTTTCGCACTCGATCAAAGCTATCCGCCGCACACCGATCCGCAACGAAAAAGTTTTTTCGTAAGTCTATTCACCCTCCCCTCTAGACTTACGCCCTCACATAACCCGCTCGACCTACAAGTGGTATCGAGAGCGGTTGGTTCTTCCGACCAACGACTGCGGTCATTGTGGTCATCTGAATCGATCTTGAAAAACCGCTTTTAAAACTCATTCATTTTCCAAAATCACTCAAAGATGGATAACACATCCGGATGTATCATGATCTCGAGAAGTTCTCTATTGATGAGTATGCAGATTGGGCCATATATATGTCCAACCATCTAGGCTCGATCAAAAGGCGTAAATGATGGAAGTCATCGAGAGAGGACCCATCGTCATTTACTACGATAATCCTGCAATGGAGGAGATCCGGACTTTCCCACGAAGTCTTGTACGAAAAAAGCCCAAATATCGATGGACACGGAAGAAAGAAAAATCGCATACTGACACCATTGCAAGACATATCATCATGAAGACAATGGATAAGGTCACCAAAGAGAAGATTAAGTATCTCAAATCATGCGAAAGCAATGTGGGATACTCCGCCGAGATCTGCGAGGAAATGAATAGATAAAAAGACAAATAGCCTTCAAGCCGAACTGGTGAAGTTCGAGAAACTCAAGATGCCGCCCAACTAAACCATCAACGAACTCGATGGAAGAATTACAATGTCTATAAACAAGCTTCGAGAACTTGGTAGAGATGACCGATAAAGATATCAACTATAAGATCCTAAGGTCTCTCACCAAGAAGTGGGACATGAAGGTCACGAATCAAAGATTGCCGGACATTTCAAGAATGAAACCTAGTAAATTGTTCTTGAGTCTTAAAGCTCACGAGTTCGACTGATTGAAAGAGGTCAAGTCGATGAAGACGAGGCCCTCGCCGAAACCTCGACTTCAAAATCATGTTGCTTTCAAGGCAACCAAGAGCGAACAAAGGCCAATGAACCCATTGGAAATATATTAAGTCAGCAGAATCAGATCGCGTTGCTTACCGCGAAGCTTGAGAAGTCGATATACAACTTGGTAAGTATCGAAGATTTTATAAGGACTATCAACATAGCCGAGATTTAGATAGGAGATCGCATAATAGATCTCGAGAAGAACTGATCCGATGATCGGAGGGATCACCAGAGATGAAAGGGAAAGAGATAGTCGACAAAGGAAGGAAGAGATAACCAATCGATAGAAGAAACTCGATTACTATCGAAAGGGAAATCACCGATAGGTCATACATAATGAGTGATTCACCGAAGGAAGGGAATTTGGTGGATCCGAGCGAGCTTCAACCGTGAGAAGCCAGTCACTATAGCACACATCGCCCAGACTGGACGCCGAGAGAGAGGGAAGAAAAGAGGAACAAAAGAGAGCAACGGTTTAGAGACGTAAGAGCCATGGTTGCCGATACGCCGAATTGATTTATTCCTATCTCCCCTCCGAGGACTCAAATACTCCTCTCAGAGAAGACTTCGCCGATCAGAAGGCTTGCCGACTTCTATGAAAGTGAAGATCCGATATTCTCATCGACGATAATGAACTTTGCCTCGATGGCCAGGAGGACCAAATTCGAGGTAACCTCCAAACCCCCTTCGTTTCGCTTTACACTGCTATCATTAGCACACCCGCCGGGAGATTGACCAAAGCAAAGAACTCGTGAGCAATTGCTTGAAGATCTCTCCAATGCAAGAGAAACTTATGCTATTGTGGAAGCAGAGAATGATAAGTTAACCGGATCGAAATAATCACTTTTGTCAAGAAAATGATCTCGAAAAACCTCAACTTAGATCACCGAAACGCCAACGTAATTTTAGGAATTTAAAATTCTCGGTTAAAGCTTCTCGATCAGAAAAGCAGATCAAAGAACGTATGGAAATTAACAGATGAAGAAGTCGATGACTTCAAAATCTTGCAAGCAAAATTCGATGAGCTATTCCAATGCATGAAAGTCCGAAATCCTCCGAGGAAAATCACGTAAGAAAATAGATGTTTTTTCAAAATCATCTCAAACCGTTAAAGACATGAACGCCTATTTTCGAAAATAAAGATTGATAAGGAGGACTTGGCTATGAGAAACCCTCCACATCCTCAAAAGCCCCGACCGATTCATCTCGGAAAGGTGTAATCGGATTTAATTTCAAAAAAGATACACCAAAAGCTAAACTTGTATCTAATAGGGGTAAGAGACCGGTTGAGCGTGTAAGGCAAGTGCCTAACCGTAAAGGGAAATGAAATGGACCCCAACCGGTAAAGCATCACCGAGGAATCAACTAAGAACCCAGTTCCTCCGAAGAAACCTCAACTCGATCAACGGAGATCAGAATCGAAAAGACAACCTACAAAAGGGAAGTCTAATCGAGACCCGACGGTCACCGTACCTAATAAGCATGCTTCATAAACCGCGAAAAACCATCTATGCGAAAAAGGATATGAATCTTTTGATGGTAGCAAATCGTACCCCCTATAGTCGAAATTTAGGGCTCTTGACTTTGAACACCGATAATAAAAAGAAGACAAACCTAAAAGATAAATCATAAGTCTTCTAAGTCATCCAAGGTTCACACAAGTAATCATACAAATCGAAAGCATATGAGGATAAGTATGATTATGTTGATGTATGGGAGACAAATCAGGCCTTCGATCCGACCGATCACCATAGAAGTGCTCGCTTTGTATGGATCCCCAAATCCAAACCTAACCCTCAGACCTAATCCGAAAGGGGTACCTAAAACCCGATCCGATTGCAGTTTCAAACGTGGTCCGCCAACAAAGGAGGTGTGCAAGCAACTATCCGGTACATCGATAGTGGATGCTCAAGGCACATGACCGAAGCAAACATCTCCTCGGTTCCTACATAGAATGTAGCGGCCCGCGGTACTCTTTATTTGATGATAACTTTGGTTATACCAAAGGGTTCTAACCTTAGAGAATGATGATGTACAAATAATCGGAGTATCGTTTGTCGAAGGTCCAAGCACAACCTATTATCGGTTTCACAATTTTTGCGACAACGGATTCAAGTGTTGAGTTCTCGATCGATCAATGCACTATCAAGAATCGAGTCACTAACGGATATTGCTAATCGTTCAAGAAAAAAACGATCTACGGTGATTGGAATATTTGTCCAAGAAATGCATGCCCGATTGTTAAGAGTTCCAAAAGTAGCGGTTGGCTCGCTCGCACAAAAGAATGAGCCATCCGAACTTTAAAAACTCTTAATAAGATAAAAGATGTCTCTAGTGGAAGGATTTCAATGAAGTGTTCTCAAAGGATCGGATATGTATTGCATGTCGAAGGAAAAAACAGTTTAAGCTTCATTCAAAGGATTTTTACCAAAGATCCAAAGTAGATCTGCAAGAATTCATATGGATCTGTTTGGACCCGGTTACACCAATCGGTCTCAACGGACGAAAATACACTCGTAATCGTGGATGACTATTCCAAGTTTATTCGGGTTATATTCTTACATAAGAAGAATGAGACGACAACCAAGATACCCGAGCTACTAAGAAGATTACAAAATGAGAAGGGTGTCGGCCAGTAGTAAAAATCGATCGAGATAAAGGTATGAAATTTACGAACTCCTTTATTAAAATTTTTGCTCTAAGTTTGGTATATCTGACATGAAACATCACCGCGAGGACGCCATTTATGTAATGGGAGTAATTGAATCGGAGAAAAGAACTCTCAAAGAAGTTTGCCGAACAATGTTAATTGAACATGCGATACCAAACCGTTTTCAAGCGTATAATCAACATTTAATCATGCCATACGCAGAAAACATGTCTCCCGACTAAGGCTCACTACAAAACACCCTATGAATCGGAAGGCGAGAAAACCTCGTGTTTCTTACTTCCATGTTTTTGGGTGCAAGTGTTTCATACACAACAATGGGAAAAGTCGGGTTGAAGACCTTTGAGGCCAAGTCCGATGAGGGTATATTTCTAGGGTATTCTCATCTAGCAAAAGCCTTCGGGGTCTACAACAAACGAACCCTTGTTGTGGAAGAAACACCCCATGTAACCTTTTGATGAAGCATCTTACGATCAAGAGAAATCGCTTCGTATCAAAGAAGTACGATCTACGAACGATATTCTTAAAATGGATCAAGAAACGATCAAGGATAAAGGATCGAAATCAGATCAATTTACATTCCAGATCTAGGCGATTCACCGATCAATCGAGATCTAAAAGGTACGAACAACTGTCGATGAAAAAAGCCGATTCAAATTGAGATAAGAAGAAAGTCGAACCATCCGGTTCGGGGAACTTCGAAGTTCTCATACAAACAGACATCGGCACATGATGATTCCAACATCACCGAGACTTGTTCTTATCAAGTGGACCATAACCTCACACCACTCCCAATCACTAGTAATAAGATTTTATCGTAAACGGACGATGTTCTCAAAACCGACGCCGTCGTAATAGAAGGACTCGGATAACCATCATCCAACCGATCGATAATTGGAGACCCGTCGATAAAATTAAAACTAGACATCGATTGGTGAAAGTGCCATGTATTGTTATTATCCGCCTATGAAGGAACCTACTACAATCGAGGAAGCATTACAAGACGCTTGGCGGATTCTAACCATGCAGAGGAGCCGGAATCATTCGAGAGAAATGAAGTATGGGAACTAGTAGATGCACCGTGCCATCAAGACGAATTGGCACGAAATGGATCTTCAAGAACAAGAGAGATGAGAAAAATGTTATCACCGTAAATAAGGCAAGACTTGTTGCTAAGGGGTATTCACAATCGGGAAGGAATTGATTACGATGAGACCTTTTGCACCGGCCGCCGCTTTGAAGCCATTCGTCAATTTTTCGGCTTATGCTTCCATTTTGAGGGTTCATAATGGTATCGATGGACGTAAAGAGTGCTTTCTTAAACGGGGTACTAGCGGAGGAAGTTTATGTCGAACAACCTCCGTGCTTTGAAAAAAAAAACCAAGTGTATCGTTTAAGAAAAAGCTCTTTATAATTCAAAAAAGTTCATGAGCTTTGGTATGATACACTCTCTCATTTCTTGATCGAAAGTGGGTTCACTAAAGGAACAAAGTGATGTAACCTTATTCGAATAGAAGATGGAGAAGATATTCTCTTGGTTCGGATTAATGTGGATTTACATCATCTTCGGATCTCCAAACAAGAACCTATGTGAAAGATTCAAAGAACCGATGCAAGGGAAATTGAGATGTCCATGATGGGTCGATGAATTACTTTCTAGGTCTCCAAGTTAAACAAAGTTCGGAAGGGATATTCATCTCGCCAAGCAAAGTACACTAGAATATTTTGGCTAAGTTTGGAATTCAAAATAGCAAAGGAAGCCAAAATTCCTATGATGACCGGATTCAAGATGGATCCGTTGAGGCCGGTCGAAAAAACAAATCGGAAGGAATATAGGGCTCTCATTGATCTTTATTATACCCGATTTTTGAGACCGGATATCACTTTTTGAGAGGTGTATGTGCGATTTCGGGCAAATCCAATGGTCACCACCTAGAAGCGATAAGCGGATTCTTAAGTATCTTTAGGAACAATAAACCTTGGTTTATTCTACCCATCGATGATAATCTAGAGCTTAGTGGGTATTCTCGATTAGATGCGATTATGGAGGTTGCAAGATCGACGTAAAAAATCAACCTCGAGAACATGTCATTCTTAGGAAGTAAACCGATCTCGTGGTTTTCAAAGAAGGACATCGATTGATTAGGACATCAACAAATTGAAGCGAGAATATACGGTCAAGAGAAGATCGTTGTTCCCAATCGCTCGCTCGATCGGAAATGAGGATTACAACATTGTAGCTAAAACGCATATATTACGTACAAAATAATAGTCTTTATTGCAATCACTTTTTGGAATCCAGTTCTACATACAAGATGCAAGCATGTAGATGTCGACACCACTTCATAAGAGATCACGTTGAAAAGAAGAATATCGAATGGAAAAGATTCATAATGATATACGTATAATGATATTCTAACCAAGCCACTAAATGAGATCGGTTCCTCATTTATGCAATGAGCTAGGACTTCTAGATCTTGGAGAAATGTCACCAAAATGTTTGATGGAATGCTCTCTCGAACTAAATTGGTTAAGAGACTAACCAGATCGAGAGAAATCATATTGAGTTTGGTATCTTAACCGATCTCAAGAGACCGATAAGCAAAAAATCGATCGACATACACGCTACGGATCCAAAATTAGGAACCGATCGATTTTAGTGTTATCGATTTTAAGTCTATCATTTTAAAGGAACCGATCGATTCAAGGTTTATCGATTTAAGGTAAATGCTCGGTTTAAAGGATTATCCGATTAAATCAAATTTGGTTATAGTATTTCTTCAAGAAGCTATCAATCGCATAAGAAAAGGAATTTACACAACAAAATGAAATAATGAACTTTTCATTGATAAAAACCCGAAGGTGAGGTTACATTACGAAGTTACAAGTACAAGAAGACCCGAGGTCAAGACATAAATGTTAACCAAAAAATCCTAACCCTATAACCCTAAACCCTCATCCTAACCCCGTTGAAGGAAAAGAGAGAGATTTTAAACTCTCATTTTTTTTTTTTTAACAAGAAGAGAGGCTTTTAAAGAACGTAATCCCAAGGCAACAATGCAAAAGTCAAGATCAAGAAAACCGAGCGACAGAGGCCTTGATAGGATTCTTAAGCCCGAGCCCTAAATGGAGGAAAGTAGTAGGGCTCTCCAAATTCATAAATGGAGCACGTGTGCCAAAGAGTTGGTCATCGATCTCATGGGCACATGTGTCGATATTTTTATACCGCATTCCAGTCCGATGGTTCCGTTACGTCATCCAAAGATAGACACACAAGGTGCATACGGTTAGAGAAGTGTCTTCTCAAAAGAAGATCCGCCGCCGGTGGTAGAGAAGCTTTTTGCGTTGAATCGTATGTGAAATCGAAGATGATGAAGAAAACAAAGAATGAGGGATGCAAAGGGTTGATTTGAGAAGATGAAACCATATAAAAGGTGTAAAAGTGTTTTGCCGGAAGTCTCACCGAAACAAGGGTTCACCAAGATACATGATTCTTACAAAGAAGATAAGTATGGTGAATGGGTGATGTTGTGTAAAACATTGGTCCATTTTATAGAGGCCAAGGAAGGATGCAAATGCAATTGTCGGGTTCAAGAAACCTATCCGAGAAATTTGCATCAAAAGGACAAATGTGTAGAAATCACGCCGACGATAATTGGATAAATTTACGGTTGATTGACATATCGAGAGATTCGCATTTTATATTTACGCATGTCAATCACGCCTACTTAGGGAATAGAAGCTACTACTCTAGACTAAGTTTTGGCATAGAACACTTATCCCAAGAATTGGCTTAATCTGAAAAAGAATCGATGAGGTCAACCAAAATCGATTACTTTACAAGCATGATCGATGAGAGATCTCACGAGCCCAAACTCCATTAATTCGAAATATCATTTATAAATTCAAATATCAAGAAGGGGGAACTTCAACCGATCAAGGAGGATCAAAAGAGGGAAATCGACGTACTCAAGGAAAGATCACCTAAGCCAAGTTTCAACAAATCGATGCAACCGGAGAAGATCGCTTAAAAGGATCGATTTGGGAAATTTCTTAAGGCTTAAAGCGTAATGATTAAGATCAACAAGTGGAATCAACATTGACAAGTAATATTGATCGATAACAACATCACCAACCGACACGATCTCTTCTCTTGTTCTTTATTTATTTATCGGATCGTATTTAAAATTTTATTTGCCTTATTGCACCCACTATCCTTGTGACGTGTACTCTGCAAATCATTTAATGCGACGCTTTTACATGTATTAACCGCTACTTGATCGTGCTTTTTAAATCCAAAAGTTTTTGTGACGCGATGCGTTTTCCAACCCTACGATCAAAACCGCTAAACTGAGAGTACAATCTTTTCAAAACGATTGATCTTCAAAATCTTGTCTTATTGTACCCTCCGCCTATATAAGATTCATCAAACCTTACCGAGTTTTTTCTTCACAAACTCGCATTACTCTCATTGAAAAACTTCAAATTTTACTCTACGTTTCAAAATCGCCTCACAAAATTTGAATCGCAATATTTTCTTTTTAAGCTTAATGATGAATCTTTCTTTCCGTAAAAACATTGTTTTCATAAGTTGTTTTTCGGAAATTATGCTTCATTGCCTTTTGTTTTCCGCGAATGATATTGATATTGATTATGCACAAATTTAATGAGTCTATCTCACCAGAGATGGCCACTCATGGACTTGGAAAGATCATGTGCAATTATGCGAATCGCAACGAAGATCTTTGAGGATAAGTTCGTTCGGTTTGGAACCACCGAGGATTTTAATCCATGGAGGTGGAACAAATTTCAAGAAGGCCGGATCGAAACATATTGCTCCGCTCCATTGCAATCCAAAGATGCAAGATGAAGCACTTCAATTCTTCGCAGAAATTTGAGTGTGGATACAGAAAACCAGAGACGAACCGATGTCGACAAAAAAATCGGAGATGAAATCGATCGACAAAATGCAGGATCACTCACTTTCTGCATTCTTGCCAAAGGGCGAATCTCACCGCACATTACAGGAGAATGAGGATGAAGAAATCGAGAGGAGCTCTTAAGAGAGGCATTAAACATCGAAAGCCCGGATTCATCGAAGAATGCTCAAAAGAAAGTACAGATCATTTGTGACATTCTGTCAAGAACGATCATGGGAATCTCATTTAGCCCAGATGCTCTCACATCAACAAAATGTACAAGATGGCAAAGAATAATTGATGGGGCTCGGAACATCAATTGGCACGGCGACTTCCTCGAAAAGCCATCTTGCTCCAAGAACACGAAAAATTTGGAGTCAATGAATCCAGCAGTGTCTTTTCTCGAAAAAGAGAATCAATCTCAACAAGGTTGCAAAGTCATATTAAAAGACAAACCGCCAAGCTTTCCATTTTGAATGGAATCGAAATGGATCAAGTCCTACAATGCCTTCCTCTCATCAACTTCAGCCTTATATATGGGCCACCAGACGATGACAAGATGCCCACTCCAACAAAAATCAAGAAAGGAAAGAGCAAAGAAGCCGCCATCCACACCCGGGCTTGCTCCACGTAAAAAAAACGAAAATCGGTGAAGGCCTGCGAGAAGAGGCCAAAGAAAGCAAAAGAACTTACCCCGACTCTAAAGACTAGAAGATGAGTCGAAGAAGAAAAAGCGCCGTAAATGCATTGCGCAACAAAAGAACAGAATCGACAGCAAGCTTCTCAACCCGAGGGCTCGCCCAAAACGATCGAGGTAGAAGCACAAGCTTTCATCTACTTCTCCTCAACCTCAAGTCGATTCACCGCCGGACTAAAGGCCGCAGAGCATATCTCTACCGCTAGTTCACCCGCCATGAACTCCGAACCCGAGATACAATCGCCACTTTTGTGTTTGAGGGCTCATCGCAGTTGAACCAATCGGCACAACTTCCGCCCGATTCAAGCACAACCCGAAACCAAACATCTCATCCAATGAATGCCGACAGATCATTCCTCGCATCCAGATCAACAAAGACCATCAATCGGAAAAATGGTCGACTAAGAATCCCATCGGAGATTGATGAGATGTATCCACAACTGGTCGCCCATCCCGCTATCGAGAAAAAGTCATGGAGATCCTCACCGAGAGATCTCGATTAAAAAAATTTTCTCGGATCTTATCTTACTTGTTGAACAGATGGGTGGTGCGGATGAGTTCGCAGATTTTGACTTCGATATGAGGGAAGTCTCATTTGGTGGGATCACCACCGAGCTCATATCCGAGCAACTGCGGAAAGCTCGATCAATTAGTGAAGTTGGAATTGCCTTAAGAAGAGAAGCGGAGATCGCCAAGAAGCTCCGTTCAATTTGAAATGGTGAATGCCGAGTTGCCGATGAAAGTGGAACCGGTGCCGCAGCTTCACGACCAACCAACCGAGGCTCAAACAACTTTCTCGATCAAGTGATGGATCCAATTCCTACATCTCAAATCACCATTGATCAACTTCGGGAGATCGATCTTGTCTCAAAGATCTCCCCGAAAGAAGAGATTGAGGAGTTATAAATCGATCGAGACAAAATCGGTCTCAAACAAATCGAAATTGTCGAGATCGGTTCTCCCAATCTATGACCACCATATCTGGCCGAGCTTACAAAATCGCTTGATGATAAGTTTGAAATAGGTGGATCAAAATCAATCTTCTTTTTTTCGACGCCACCGAGAAAAGGCTCGAAAGTTATCGAAGAGAAATTTGATAAAATGATTTGGACACTCTTCGCTACAATGGAAACGCCAAGAAAGAACCGACATAAAATTTTCGAAATCTAACAAAATCAATCTTCGTGTTTATCTCGCTAATGATCTAAATCAGCATTGTCAAAAACTTTGGGTCTCGACTTCCCACTCAATCGCTTTTGATCAAACCAAAAAAAGGAAGGATTCGAAAACCAACCGACACATCGAAGACAAGGCCCATGGACAAAGCTCAATTGCAAGAAAGGCTGCTGGGTGCCGACATCAAAATCTGGACCGCCATTCGCATCGGAAAGTCACCGGAAGCCGTAATTAATCGACATCTGGTGATAAGGAGCTAGGCAAAAATTGTCCAAAGAGCGATGATTGAAGAAGAAAGAAGGACGTAAAAAGCGGGCACAAGCGTATGGGTTGAAACAAGTTCAAATCAAGGGCTAAGAAAGGATTAATCGAAAATCGCACTGTAACCTCTCGCCCAAAGAAGAGTCATTTAGATTATACCAAAAAAATGCTTTGCACACGCTAAGAGGTTTGAGGAATGGAATAAGATCGGAGTGAATGGCTTCTAGATGCCTTTGTCCTTGATCTTGTTCCAAAAGAAGAATCACCAGATGATGAGTTCCTCAACTGGTTACAGAATAAATATCCAGACTTTCTGAAGTATCTGGAAAATGAGGCCAAGCTTATAAATGTAAAGATATCTCGCCAAGAGTATGATCTGTTAATATACTCAAAGAAGGCAGATGGCTCATTTGACAGATCAATTTATTTGAGAGATTCTACTTTGACATATTGAACAAATCACAGATAACTGATCAAGTGCAGACAACTGATGTCAAATGGAAACTCTATCAGATTTTCAACATTCCACAAGACCAAAGAGAAATGCCAGAAGGATACAAGCCCAAGGAGTGAAGATTCAGAAGATGTCTAGGGATCAGCTGCTTTTAAATTCAAAACTTTTCTGATGTAACATGTAATCATCATATCTAATGAAAAGTTTATTTTTCTGATCCCAAGACAAAATCTCTTTGTCTTCTGATTACTTGCTCTTTAACTGTTCTATACTTATCAACTGTTTGGTTTCTCAAGTGTTTTGGTTTCATCAAAAAGGGGGAAATTGTTGGGAAATTTATAGTTTTGATGAATGTTCCAAAAACACATGTAATAGACCATCGGATTGTTAGGACCGATGTTTACATTATCGCTATAGGAGACCAGTTGATAATGATTGTATAGAAAAACCGATGTAATAGATAGGTCACATATTGAGGGGGGAACTCAATATGTAAAGGTCGAAACAAGAATCGAAATGAAAAACGATATCCCGATATTTTCACGCTAAACTGTAACGAAAGATCGATTGAACCGATCTCGTCCGATAACTCAATATGGAAGTCATGAAGCTCAAACCTCTATACTAGAAGATCGATGACTTCCGAAGATAAGACCACCAAGACCTACATCGGCCAGTCAGTCACCAAATTGCTAAGTCAAAAAGCGCCGAAAAACTCCATCGATCGTGGATCGACATTCGGCCAGATCGACGATCGCTCATAAGATGAAAATCGATGTTTCATCTTATCATACGTCTGCGATCCGAACAAGATGAATACAAACCTTAGTTGGAGGAACAACACCGCAAAAGCAAGGCTTTCATCCAATAAGGAAGAAACACGATATGGTCGAAAATACTCGTGGGATTCGATGTTGCTCTCAAACGCAACTATAAAAACTTTCATCCATGCCGCTCTCAAGCACGCCACATCAAGCTCGCAACTCTATCTAAAATAGCACGAGATTCAAATTGCTCTCCAACGGCTCTTTGATCTCAAGGTCTATAAATATGGGATCACACTTTATTAGTGAAACACGAAAAATCTTTGACAAAAAAACATAATCAAGAAGCTCAAACTATAAACATTTTCCGCACGAAGAACACAACTACAAATTTATTTTATATTGTGTTCATCCCATAAGTTCTTAGCAAGAAATCTTTTCATCTAGCTATCAGTCATTATCAAACCAAGAAAAGATTTCATAGTTGAACCTCAACAATCTTACCCAAACCCCCAAGTTAGGATAAGTTGTTTAGCAAGATTTCGGTCTAGGGTTTCTAGTCTTGATTTGATGGGATCGGTTGAGTGAGAACTCTTAAAACATCTGTTTATGTCTTTGGTTGACTAACACACTAATCTAAGTCCACATTCGGTTAAGTTTGTTAAGTTGGTGCCCCTTGTGAAAGGGAAGAGTGGATGTAGAATACACGTTTGTCCGAACCACTATAAATCTTGTGTGCCTTTTATTGCTTTGATTAATCGCTCTCTCACATCGCACAATCTTAAAAGCGCATACATTCTAAGTTAAGATCGACAAAGACCAAGCTTCGATCCGATCGACTTTGATTTCGACATCCGATTAAAAAGATAAAACTTGGAATCGATTTATACAAACCGGTTTTTTCACGAAAACTTAAGCTTCCGACGACGATCGCTAATCCGATAGTTACCGAACTAATCTATTTCCGGCGTTCAAGAAGTTGGTTATCGAATGGTCGATTCACTCAAGACTCCTCCTCTCGATCAAAGGCTATCTGCTCTTTTTTGATCCGACGAAAAAGTTTTTTCGAAGTCTATTCACCCCCCCTCTAGACTTCGCCCTGATTAACCAACTTCGGGACCCTCAGAAAAAGTATGCTTTCAAAACTTCAAAGGATGCAACAGCTTAAGAATGATAAAGAAAGCAATAAACAACACAAAGAATTATAGTGGTTCGTAGACTCAAGCTCCTACGCCCACTCTCTCGATCCTCGAGAAATTCAAGAATCACTTCGAAGTTTTACTTACCTCAGAAGCTTTACTTACTCAACTCGGACTGAGCTTTTCTGACTACTCCACGTAGTTTACTTACTCAACCCGACCTTGAGCTTTCGACTACCTCCGTAGTAGTTTACTTTACTCAAACACAAACACGCTTTCGGACTACCCCTCAGAGCTTACTAACTTCTCCTCTAGAGTTTTCTGACTACTCCGCATAGTTTACTAACTCTTTACAACTCTTCTCACCAACAAACACACTCCAACTACCTTCTCAAGGGTTTGGGGTTTCTCGGTTGGTTTCCAACTAGGATGAGAAATCCTTTACAATGAAGTACAATGCAAAGGGTTAGGATATCTCGACTAAGCTTCGGATATGTCTATCAAGCTAGGCTTAGTTTAGTGAGCTCTCTTCAATATAAAAGCACTTGGGAAATTCTAAGTTTTTCGAGTGCTTCAACTTGCAGTAATAAGTTTGAGCTCTTGAGTTGGGTATAAATTTCCCGTAACCTTACAATGTAGAGGGTCACCAGTATTTATAGGCATACACCAAGGTCACTCTTGAAAATTATCCGTTGGAGAGATAGCTTCGTGAGTTTCCTCTTATGGTGTGTGGGAACGGCTATATTTAGGGTTTGAAACTCCCTAACACGTTTTAGGCAATAGCCTTTCATGTAGCCGGTCTTCACTTTTTGCAGTCTGGAACTTTTGTACATCTGACATCTTTTTTCAAATGACCTTTCAATTGTCGATGTCAAGATGGTACAAAGTTGTCTTCCTCTTTTTGACTTTTGTCTCCAGTTAAAGGTAGACACCTTCACGGCTCTTTTGGTTACAAACTCTGAGTTGATATAACCTTAACAACACTTCTGACTTAGTTCCTTTTGTCTGCATTTGAATGTCTTGGCAAATATCTACTTTCTAAGGAATCGCGATCTTCTCAGTATTGCATCCTTCAGATAGATATATTCAGTGCGTCGGAACATTCAGTTTATATCGAAAGCATTCATGACATTAATTGAAGTCTTCGATAATTATCGCCTTTCAAAAGATTCTTTTTTGATCTTCGATCTTGATCTTGATCTTGCGTCTTGAGTCTTCTCGAGTCTTCGTGGTCTTCGAGTCTTCGAATCTTCGAGTCTTGAGGTCTTCGAGTCTTCAGAGTCTTCTGAGATATAATGACTGATACACTGAATCTTCATCTTTGAAGTCTTGAGTTCTTGATTTCATCTTGAGTCTTGAAGATCTCAATTTCATCTTGAGTCTTGATTCTCGCCTATCATCGAAGTCTTGATTCTCGGTTTCTCATCGAAGTCTTCAAAAACTTCATTTATCAAACTTCAGGTTTCTTGAAACATATCAATTCTTCAGGTCTTGAAACCTATCTGAACTATATCTGCCGACTATACATTTTGCGATAACATTCTCAATACTCTAAAACCCTAATCCTCGACTCAACTATCAAGATCAATCTGAACATGTCATACTCAGGGGTTTTGGGATCTAATTAAAATCATATATCTTTTATTAAATTCATCTCCCAACAATTTCCCCCTTTTTGATGATGCCAAAACCTATCTTGTTACAAACATACAACCTATACTCAGGTTTCAGTTTATCCTATTACAAGATTGGTTATATTTTCAACAATTTTTCCTTTTAAATAATGAGTCTCCCAATACTATGAATCAGAGAATCTCCCAACAATTACAGAGAGTCTCCCAACAATTATTCTTTCAACAATTTCTTCAGTAATGAATCTTCTTAAATATTTCATCACTAAATACTTAAAACAGGTTGATTCGAGACATTCATTCGAGCATATCAAATATAAAAGACATGTAAATAAGATAATGAGATATTATCTTTTGAGCATAACTGATAAATCTTCATTGATGATTGGTTTGAGTTACAGATTACAATGAGTTTATCAACAAAATCAAAAAGACAAAAATTTAAAGATTACAGAATATTCTGAGTCTTCAGTCTTTAGTCTTCAGATTTGGCTCTTCAGTCTTCTGCTCTTCAGTTTGCTTCTTCTTCAATTTCATCAGTGGGCACATCCAGGTCGAACATTCCGAAAAATCTTTTCTTCAGCTCATTTCTCTCCTTGATGATATCCGGATTGTTTCCTGTTAAACCCAACTGACCAGCATACTGAGCAATTTCTTGAGTAATGGCCTTCTCATTCACCAAGCCATTACCAAGTCTTGGAGGAGGATATGAATATGGACCGGGGGCTACTATCTGCACCTCTCCTTCATCCTCAAGGTTAATCCAGCTTTGGAAATATTTTGGATAGAAGGTTAGGAGATATTCAATGAATGCTTCATTCTGATCTGAGCTTTCCCCTCTCCACTCCCTGAGCACATCATAATAGAACCAGAAGGTTCTCTTGACCTCTTCCCACATATCGTTGAGTTTGATAGGCATCCATTTATCAACGTGGGGCCACTTCAGTGCTTTTGATGTGTCTCTCCTTTTGCTCGCAAACTTCTTGAATCCACTCCCTCGCTTCAGCTCCTCTTCAGTCTTCTTTCTTATCACAGGCACGCCTGAGACTGAAGCGGCAGCTTTCTTAGCCTATTCTATCTGGAGTGTCTTTAGAGCATTCTTCATGTTGAAGACTTTCTTCTGAGGTTGAGACTCAGATTCTTCTGTTTCTTCATCATCCAGAATCAGCTTTCTCTGGATTGGCTTAGAAGCCTTTGCACGCTTGCTTTCAGGTTGAACAACGCCCAAGGCTTTCCTCTTCATAGGCAATTCAGCAGCAGTCTGGCTTGTTCCAACCTTAGTTCTAGCACTCAGTTTCTCTCTTGCAACCTCAAGCATGGTTTGCTCAGAAACTCGAGTGTAGATAGGCTTCTCTACCTAAGCGAACTTCATCTTGTCAGTAGCTTCGACTTCTTTTAAGGCTTTGGCTAGGTTATACATTTCAGCATCTTTCTGAGCCTTTTTCTCCAAAGTACGTTCCAATAACTTCCTGAGGTCCTCATTTGGTCTTTCCCCCTTCTTGGCACCGTAATTTGGAAGAAGTCTGGAGAGTGCTGTGTCCATGTGATATTTCTCTTTGCTCACACAGCGAACCTCTCCTGCTAGCTGATCTTGCTCATCTTCCAGCCTCCTGATGTGGTTCTTAGCCACAGAAAATTCTTCAAACATATGGGCAAACTGGCCAGAGAGTGCTTCCTTAAACATCTCTGTCATCTTGGTCATAAGCAATGAGCTCATTTCCTCAACAGCAGATTTGATCATCACTTCATTCCTCTCTGCCAATTTCACCTCTAGAAATGCGGTTGACTCCTGGTGCTTCTGTTTCATTTCAGCACTGAGCTCAGCCTTGACTCCCTCCAGCTTTTCATTCAGCTTATCTTCCATGGAGGTCATCTGTGAGGTCAGAGTGTTTTGGATTAGCACCAGCTATGAAGAGTGACTAAGACTTTCCATCTTCTGAGCTTGGTTGGCCAATGTTTCTTCCATCTGAGCAATCTTGTTTATCATTGGCTAAACCTTCTCAAGTTTCTCCATCAAGGGAGTGAGGTCAATCTTAGGAACCTTCTGCACCTTCTGTGCTGTTTGATCATCCTGAGCTTCAGCTTCATCCTGAGCTCCAGTCTCCAACTGAGCCTCGGTCTGTACATTAGACAATTCAGAATTAAAGATAGTACTTTCAGTAACTTTAGCATAATTGTTAATAGTGCCAAAAGGTACCTGAAGAGTGCTAGCTTCAGTCTGAGGTTGACCGATTTCAGGTTGATCAGAACCAGAAGTCTCCTTCTCCATCTGAGATTGATCCTCAGCATCTCCCTGTTGGTCCCCATCTCCATCTTGAGATTTGTCTCCGCTGCTAGGGGCACCAACTTCAGTTGCTCTCCTCTCAGCTATCTTCCTCTGAACCAGCTCATCAAAATCGGAGTTTTTCATCCTGAGCTTTGTCCTCCTGAACCCTGAGAAGTCAGTCAGGAAGGTTGTCTCCTCATTCCACCAGTCTTCCCCTCTGAATGCAGCAATATCAAGCATCTCGGGAAGAGTCTGATTGAGGATGAACACAGTCGACCTTAATCTGAAGAAGACATCTTGCAGATCAGGGTATGAGCTGAGCTCAGGGTAGCGGTCAAGAATGAACCGTTCCCCCTTGCTCCTCCACTCGCCTTCTTCAGCCTTGCCCTTCTTCCATCTCGGGCTCTCTGGTTCAGTTGAAGCATCAGCTGAGGGATCAAGAAGTAGATCACTCAGGAGCTCATCAAGAATATTTTGCTCCTGAGTCTCAGCAGCCTCTGAACGTTGTGCAGTCAGGTCCTCAGTTTGCAACTGAGTGGGTTCTGAGGCCTGAGCTGGCACGTCCTCAGATTGACTCTGAGTTGGCTCTTCTGCTGTCTGAGCCGGCACTTCTTCAGTAGGAATCTCTGAGGCCTGAGTTCCTTTGAAAATTTCCTGAGAAATTTTGTCTGAACTTAGCGAAGTCTCAAGCACCTCAGAGAAGACCTGCTCCTCAGTCTGTTCTTGTGCCTTAGAGATAACCTGAGCCAAAACTTGCAATGGCGAACTCTGAGCGGTTTGGCCCTCAGGTTGAATCTCTTCTGACTCACTGTCATCTTCATCGGTGAGAACCACCAATCTTCTACGCTTGGGGGCGAGGGTTTTTTGCTTTTTCAACTTCTCACCCTGCTCCATCTTTGCCTCCAACAAAACCTTCCCCCTGGTTTGTTGGGTCTCTTCAGCAGCAGCAGCTTTTGGTGATTCTACTTTCTTTTCCTTCTTTCCTCGGATGGCCTGCTTCTTCACAACAATGGGCTTGAAGAACACTTTGGACTTAGGGAATGGGGTCGAATTGGTGAAGATATCCTCCTCCTCTCTGCACATCTCCAAAATATATGCTATTTTGGTTGCATGGTGGATCTTGCCTTTAATCGTGATCGCCCCGTCAACCTTCTTGAAGACTTTGGCTTGCTCCGTCACCGTCTGAATCAAAAATTTCAACCAGTTGAAGTCAGTGGTGGGAGAAGCCTCGATCGCCGCCATCAATCTGAGCTTCGGGGTACTAATCTGCTCAAAACTCCCCGCAAGGCTCATGATGCTTTTGCTCACAATATCCATCAAAACTCGATATTGTGGCTTCAAGTGCCTCTTATGCAGTGTCGCCTCAAATTTCACAGGATTCTCAGCAATCCTATCTAAGTACTCCTGTTCTCTACCCAACATATACATCGCAGGATCCTCTCCTCTATCACAGAGCTCAAAAACATCATTTAAAATTTTCGGAATAATATATAATTCCCTCTCAAAATCGACGTATTTGGATGAATGCTCTAAATGTGATACGGTAATCGAAGAATGCATACCATCCTCCTCATCTATCCTCAAATTACAGATGAATTTGATTACTTCTTTTGCGTACTCCTGGTCTGGTCGACTTGCGACTAGATGGGTGAGTTTAGCCAGTCGAATCATATGCAGAGCCGCCTCTTCTGGCTTTGAGTTGGTTGTGCTATCGAGTGAGACAACGAACTCTTACCAAGGCTTGTTGGTTTCGGCTAATCTCTCGAACAAGGTTGGGGTCATTTTAGAGATTGATTGAAGAAATAAAGATTTAGGGTTTAGGATTTTCTGGGCAAAGGGGATTTTTATTTACAGAGGATTTGGGAACGAAGGGTTTGATAAAATTTTGGCTTGAATGGCTTATTGGGGTATAAATAGCTTCGAGATCGTGGGGAATCGCGTTGGTTTGGTGAAAAGCAACGGTTGAGATTAATCTCCGATTAATCGGGTATACGAACAGACGATCTCCGAAAAGTAAGCCGCCAAAATATCCTTATTGGTCATTAATGTAACAGAGCATTAAATGACTGTTGACCTTCTTTGGAATTTCAAATGATCCCGCCCAAAAACATTCCTCAGGTGTTTTGTATTTATTGCGAATGATTACTGAGTTTCACTTAAGCAATAAATGAGTCGCATGAGTCATTACTTCTTCAAACTAATTTCCCTCTATCAGTCTTACTGAGTACTGACCTTGATAAAATGTCAAGATGATACTTCGAAATCGAATGGGTTCAAGATAACACCGAAGTAATCGACCTTCAAGAACTGAAGAGTTTCCGAGACTCGATTCAAGATTTCCATTTTATCCCGAGCTTCAAGAGAATTTTGAGAAAACTTCATGCATTCTGAAAACCTTCAATTTTTCAGATTTTACTCTATACACCTGGATCTAACATCCCTAATTCAACTGAAAGTTCCTGAAATCTTGATTCAGCCAAAGGTTTAGTCAAGGTATTAGCTCTTCCGCTTATCAAGATGAATTTTCTCCATCCTTATGTCCTTCTTCTCGACATGATCTCCGATGAAGTGATGTCCGATATCCACATGCTTGCATCCGTGTGCAATACCGATTTTGTGAAATAGCAATGGCACTATTATTGTCACAAAATATTGGTACTTCATTGGCTACAACTTTATAATCCCTTAATTGTTGTCCGAGCTAAAGAATCGAGCACGCAGCCTTCCTCCAAATGCATGTATTCAAATTTCAAGAGATCGCGTTGCTATCGAGGTCCGCTTTCTTCAAAACCAAGATATCACCTATTTCCTAGAATTGACAAGTTCTGTAGTGGACTTCTGTCAATCCTCGCAACCTCCATAATCAAAGATCCGAGTAACCAAGCTTAATTCAAGGTTATCATCACCGATACCATAATCCTCTATTCATCGTGCCCTTAAGATACTTCAAGATTTTTTGGCGCCTTCCCATGTGACTAAATTTAGGATTAGCTTGGTATCTTGCACATATCCCAACAACAAATGTTATATCCGCCCTACTTGCTATGAGATAGAGCAATGATCCAATGATTCCTCTATAATCGGTGATGACTCAATCGATTTTGCCTTTAATCAAGATCCATCTTGTGAAGTTAGATTCATGGGAATCCTAACCGCATTGCAATTTCAGACACCATATTTGGCAATCGATCTACGGTGTACTTTGCTCGTTGATGAATATTCCTTCCTTTGATTGTTTCACTTGAAGACGAGAAAGAAATTCATCTCTCCCATCATTGACATCTCAAACTTGCGCTCGTCATCAATGTTGAAAACTTTTCACACAACCGATGGTTTGAGATCCAAAATGATGTCATCAACATATATCCGAACTAGTAAGATATCTTCCCCATCTTCTATCCTCGAACAGAGTTCTATCAACAGCCTTTGACAAAACCATGGTCAAGAAGAAACCGAGAAAGAGTATCATACCATGCTCGGTGCTTGCTTAAGACCATACAAAGCTTTTCTTCGAGCCTCAGAACTTGGTCATCCTGTTTGAAACCAGGAGGTTGTTCCACATAAACCTCTTCTTTAAGAACACCGTTCAGAAATGCACTTTTCACATCCATTTGATAGACTGTGAACTTCATGTGAGCGGCATATGCAAGAAACAATCTGATGGCTTCTAGTCTTGCAACAGGTGCAAAGGCTTCATCATAATCCAAGCCTTCTTCTTGGGAATAACCTTGTGCAACTAGCCTTGCCTTGTTTCTTACAATGTTGTTGTTTTCATCTCTTTTATTCTTGAAAACCCACTTGGTTCCAATGACATTGTGCCTATCTACTAGCTCCCATACTACATTCCTTGAGAATTGATTCAGCTCATCTTGCATATCAGTAATCCAATGAGAATCTTGAAGAGCTTCACCAATCTCAGTAGGTTCCTTCTCTGATAGGAAGCAGCAGAATAGTGCACTCTCACCATGGAACCTTCTTGTTTTAACACCTTTAGTTAGATCACCCACAATCTGACTTGTAGGATGACTATCTAACCATTTCCTTCTTGATGTTCCCGTTTCAGTAGTATCCTCAACATTTGAAATGTTAGGTTCAGTTAATTCAGTAAACTCAGGGAACAACAGAAAAGGAGAAAGGGAATCATCTTCCTCAGGGGAAATTCTATTCAGAACATTGTTAGAGACATTTGTTCCCCTTTGGTTGATAGATTCAGAATTTGCCTCACCGTGACCACATCTTCATTGGCATCACATACCGAGTCCGAATCGTGTCTGCTCGATTGGTCACCTTTTGAGTGTTGGTTTTCCCGAGTCTCACCATCCCGAGTTCCATCCTCGAACTTTTTATTCGAGTCCGAGTCACCCAATCATAGGATGTGACCGACTTTCTTTTTTCGTGTTCAAATGGATGATTTATCTTTCGCTTTCGTTTAATCTGGTGATCCTCTTAGTCATTCATCAAGATCATGTTCCCGTTTCTTCCGAACACAAGTAGATTCATCAAAAAACAACATGAGGTGTTTCCTCCACAATAAGAGTCCTACAGCTTGTAAACTCGAAAGCTTTTTATTGACTTCCAAATATCCTAAGAATATTCCTTCATCGCCTTTACTATCAAATGTTTTCAATCGATCTTTACCATTATTGTGTATGAAACACTTGCAACCAAACACACGAAAAGAAAGAAACAAGAGGCTTCCTTTCATTCCAAAGCTCATAGGGTGTTTTTGCCTTGACTCTTGGTCAAGATGGATTTGTTCTCGAGAGTAGCATGCAAAGTTGATAGCTTTAACCCAAAAATCTTTTAGGAATATCGCCCACCGCCATTGTCCTTGCAGCCTTCTTTCGTAGTCCTCCTTCTTTTAGCAACACCATTTTGTTGAGGGGTCCTTGCAAATTGATGTTTCATGTGAAATTCCATTTGTTTGCACAATAATCGATATGATATGATTTATAAATTCAGGTTCCTTTGTCGATCTCGATTTTGACCACACTCAGATTTTTCTCAATATCGAGCCTTCAATGAATTTCGCAAATTTTATCTCGAGTCTCTTTCATCGAAAAAGAATATGACCCAAGTATATCTTGAGTAGTCATCAACTACTACCAATGTGTATTTCCCGCCATTAGTGCTCATCGGTGTTATAGGACCAAAAGATCCATATGCAATGAATCAAGTATTCTCACAAGAGAAACATCTACTTTTGCTTTTAAATGATGCTCTTATTTGTTTTCCTTTCGCACGCATCACAAATATGTTCCTTCTCAACACTTCATTAGGCAACCCTCTTACAAGAGCTAATCTTGCAAGCTTGTTCAGTGGTTTTGAAATTTAGGTGATTCATTCTTTTTATGCCATAACCAACCGGGTATCTCGTGGATCTTTTAGCAACTAAGCATGTATCTTTAGGAGTTGACCTCCAATCAGCAAGATACACATTCTCTTTTCTTGTACCAGTCAGTAATACTTTCTTTGATGTATCATCTTTGACAAAACATAAGTTCTTAGAGAACTCAACATTAAAACCCTTATCACAGAATTGGCTTATTGAAAGCAAATTATGCTTCAATCCGTATACATATGAAACACCATGGATATGAACCGAGTCGATTTCCAAAGTTCCATATCCTTCATCCGTCCCTTGAGTTATCTCCAAAAGTGATCTGTGGGCCCTCTTTGTTCAACATAGTCACCGAGTATCTTCTTGAATCTGTCATATGTCTTGAGCATCCACCGTCAAGATACCATACATCGAGAGTTTTTCATCTCTCGCTCATCATCGGTGCTATGTGATCTTCAATCGATTCGGTGCCTTGTTTTCCTCCCGAAAAAATGCAGATCAAATCTTAGGTACCCAATTTGTGTAGGGTCCTACAAGGTTAGATGTACCTTTCGAATCCAAATTTGCCTCGACAACTCTAATCACTTTAGAGTGGCTAATTTGTCTTCCATAAACATCAACATACACATCTACTACTCGGGTGCCTTAGCGCTTTTTGCGTGTATGTGTGCTAGCTTTTAGCATGAACATGGGCTTTTGAATTCTTCTTTGTTCGGGGCCTTCGTTTCATTTGCTTTTGGCTTCGTGCAAATGGGTCTAAATCTTTGTTGACTTGGTTTCAGATAACCTTTACCCTTAAGTAAGTGGGGTTAAGGTTGTCTCAGATCTTAACTGGTCTTTTCGAAGGTAATCGAGGACTTGGTTTCTTCATTGAGAATGTCTCTGCTTGAGTGTTTCTCATCCGAGGATTCCTCCGATGGTTCAATGTGGAGCCTTCGGTTTGCATTCTTAGCCGAGGCTTTGAAGTACTTACTGAAACTTTCCGAAAGTGCTCGGTTTTCTAGCCTTCACCGAGGTTTGGGCTTTCCTACCCGATCATTCAGTTTTACTGAGACCATAGGTCCTTTTCCCTTGTCTACAACCTTGGGCATTACTTCAGTTTGAAGTGTAGGTGCCACTGGTTTTACAAAGATTGTCTTCTTGCTACTTGATGCTAGCTAGAGTAAGATGAGGGGAAACTTCGGAAGGTCGGTAAGTCGTTGGAAGTAAGGGAAATTACGAAGGTCGCGGAGGCGGCTTGGTATAGTAAAGAGATCGCGAAGCGACTTGGAAGAACCCGGAAGTTGGGACCGACTAGGTCTCGAGTTCAGTTGAACATAAACATGGAAAAGATTCGGGTAGTTAGTGAGGTGGATTTCTCGGGACATAACCAGGGTAAGTCTATCCGTGAGCGCGACTTGCGGGACAAGAAAGGGAATCCAAGCCCGGCGGTTTAAACCCTAGGTTGGTCCACGAGAAGAAGCCCATGAAGATCGTAACCTTAGTTTCCTATCTATAAATATCGCTTGTATTGTACGTTGTAAAGGATCGAAATCTTAGGATCCTAAGCAAAAATTTTACAGAAAAATAACCTGGCTTGGTGCCCCCAGACGTAGTCTATTTCACGGGCAAACTGGTAATCAAATCGTGTGTTATTTATTGCTTTCCCTATCATAATGATTAGACTCTATCAAATTATTTGTTTGTTCGCCGGTAATCAAACCAGGTGTAACAATTGGCGCCGTCTGTGGGAACAAGATTCCTGAGAAATAATTCTGTTCGAAGGAAAACCCATCTTGCCTCTGATTAACAGCGATGGCAAGCAATAAAGTCAATCCTAACGAGCATAAATTGGACGCCCGCGATGGGCGCGAGGCCTCTATGAGTTCTCAACCCTCCGGCTCCCATCGTGCTCGCCAGCCAGATCCAGTGATGACCCCCGACTGGTGGAACCTGGTGCAGACTCCGGAGGACTCAAAAGCCGTGATGGATGTCCTCAACAAGAAGCGCCTCGCATTCGATGACGATGATGTGCAGCCTCCAGCCAAGAAGGCCGTCCAGGAGGCTGGCCCCTTGAAGAATAAGGGAGCACAGGCCCGGAAGGGACATTCGGTGGGCAAACTAGCCTATGATCCGGCTAGACATGCCTTGGTCCGCAATTGCCAGCTCCTTAGAAGGCCGGCAGGGTCGAACAACGTATTTGACCGACTTGGCGACCTGGGGGTCCAGAAAGCCCCAGGGATTGTTGAAGATGAGGCGCAATCTGAGCCTCGGCGAGCTGGTCAGGTGGAGCACGACCTTGCCCTCGCACTGAACCTCCACCACAACGACCTGCCGAGGGGGTCGACCGTGCATTGTGGCGATCCTGCGACAGTGAAGGCGACAACAGACCGTCGCGACGCTGAGGTCGCAGCACTGACCCGGATGGTCCAACAACTGATGGAGCATATGGAGAGTCGAAATGGGCCGGTGGGGGCGGATCCTTTCCTCGCTGTTCTGGACTCCCCACTCGGAGCTCTGGTCACATTGGCTCCTACCCAAAGGAAGATTAACGCAGCGACCTTGGATCGCTACAATGGGAACACTGACCCAAGGGTCCATGTAACAAAATATAATTCTTACATGGCCTCTATGGGCGCCACTGATGCAACCAAATGTCGACTCTTTTCTCTGACCCTGAGCGATCAGGCTCACCAGTGGTTTACCTCCCTGCCACCCTTGTCGGTGGACACTTACGAGCAGCTCGCTCGCCTATTCCTGATGTATTTTACTACCCTGGCGCCCCGGCCTGCAACCAGTAGCATTTGATGAACACCCAGTAGGGGGATATAGAATCTGATCGGTCCTACATTGAAAGGATCGATAAGCTGATCTTGTAAGGAGACCCCATTGGGGATGAAGCGAAACTGCTAGGGGCTATCTCCGGCCTCAAGAAGGGGACCAAACTATGGCAGCGCATGACAGTCGATTACCCGACTAGTTTCGCCAACTTTCGGAGGCGGGCTAGTGACTTGATACATACAGCAGAACTCCTGGAATCTCGACTCTCCGAGGCTAAGGAGGTCGCGGAGCCCAAGAAAAGCTCCAAAGCGGCCTGGAAGTTTCAAGCCTTTTGAGGAGAGCATTCTGGTGAAGTTGATGGACGCACTGGGCATGACCCCCGGATACATCTTCACCCAGATCCGAGAGTGGGAATTACTTCTCCCGCCACGCCCGGTAAAGAATAATGGTAAACAGAACCCCAACAAGTATTGCCACTTTCACGAGCAAACTAGGCACTATACCAGTGAGTGTAAAGATCTGTTTCCCCAACTCTAGATATTGTACCAAGACGGCCTGCTTGAAGAATTTGTCAAGCGACCTCAGAAGAACATCGACCAGGCTCCGAGAGGTCGCCAACAAGGGGAGCGCGCCCACAGGAACGACAACCAGGGAACGAGGCAGGGGGAGCGACCTATCCCGCCCATGCCTGAGAATACAGGAGATCGCGTGATACACACCCTCTCTACCCTAGGGCTAGCCTCCAGCTCCTTCTCCAAGCGGAAGATGAAGGCCGAAATGAGGGAAATGGAGAAAGCCAGGAAGATGGTGGTACCCGTCCTCGCCTTGGGGGAAGAATCCTGCATAATTGAGGTCAGAGAAAAGGACAAGGCAGGAGTGGTCTATCCCAATGTCGATCCCCTGGTGATCTGGGCCAATATCAAGGGAACTACAGTGTGCCGACTTCTGGTCGACGGGGGTGCTTTCTGCAACATCCTTTTCAAGAGAACCCTGGACCAGCTCGGGATTATGATGCCTATATCACCCCATGCGACCACATCGTGAAGGGGTTTGGTGACGCAACGGTGAGGCCCACCGGGATGATTCGACTGGCCGTCGAGGTGGTCTCTACACTGAATAGCGAGGTTAGGGCAACTAGGCTGTTAGACTTTCTGGTAGTCGACCTTCCCAGCTCCTATAATGGTTTCTTGGGAAGGCCTTTTGAGCATGAATTCGAGGCTGTGTCCTCTACTTTCTACTTTTGTGTAAAATTCCCCACCAAGAGTGGGTTGGTCGGTACCGTTAAGGGCGACCAAGTCGATGCAAGAGGTTGTTTGATTTACTCTTCATCTCTTTTCAATTCCGCACCAATACCTATCAAACAAACGCTTGTAATAGATATCAATGAACAAGATGAGAAATTAAATAAGAAAAGAGCAACCAGAAAAAAAACCTACAGCGACCTCGATCCAAGAATAGGGCACGAGCCTGATCAATTCCTAATCGAGGCTGAGATCGACGACCCCCAACAAGGGGGGCCAAGGGCTATCCCGGAGGAAGAACTCGAGAAAGTCAAGATAGATCCAACTAGCCCGGATCTGGAAGTCATTATCGGCTCCAAAATACCGAACGACCTGAAGGGGGAAGTCATCGACTTTCGCAAAAAGAACTTGGACTTCTTCGCATGGTCACACAAAGACATGGTGGGTATTGATCCGGAAGTCGCGTGTCACCGACTTCATATTTATCCAGCCCAGAGGCCAGTTGCCCAGAAAAGGCAGAAATTTGGCCCCGAAAAATATGCTGCTTTAGCCGAAGAGGTGAAGAAGTTGCTGGATAACGACTTGATCATGTAGACCGACCAGCCACAGTGGGTGGCCAATGCAGTATTGGTGAAAAAGTCTAATGGAACCTGGCGGTTATGTATCGACTTCACCGACCTGAACGAGGCCTGCCCAAAAGATTTCTTTCCCATGCCACACATCGATCACCTGATAGATAACACGGCCAGGCATGAGATGATGTCGTTCATGGATGCTTTCGTGGGTTATCACCAGATAGCCATGCACGAACCAGATCGACAACATACCTCCTTTCTGACCGAGAAAAATCTATATTACTGGAAGAGAATGTTGTTCGGCCTAAAGAACGCAGGGGCAACCTACCAAAGGCTTGTCAATCATATGTTTGCCGATCAGATCGGGAAGTTGGTAGAAGTGTATGTCGACGATATAGTCGTCAAAAGCTTAAAAAGGGAGGATCACCTGTTCCACCTCGCACAGACCTTCGATATCCTTAGGAAGTTCAATATGAGAGTCCACCCAAAGAAGTGTAACTCCGGAGTTGAGTCGGGGAAGTTCTTGGGGCATCTGGTAAGTAAGCGGGGAATCGAGGTGAGTCCGGAGAAGGTTAAGGCCATACTGGACATGGGGGCACCCCGGAATGTGAAAGAGGTTCAGAAGCTCACGGGGTACCTGGCCGCATTAAGAAGGTTCATCTCCCGGATGGGGGACAAATGCAAGCCGATGTTCGACACCATTTGTAAGAAAGTAAGGTTCGAATGGACACCCGAGAGCCAGGATGCTTTTGAAAAAATCAAAACCTACCTGGCAGACGTGAGTATCTTGTCCAAACCTATCCCAGGAGAGGAACTGTTCTTGTATCTCGCGGCCTCGGAGACCGCTTTAAGCGCCGTACTAGTCCGAGCAAAGGGCCAAATCCACTTGCCCATTTATTTTGTAAGCCAGACGCTGAATGAAACATAACGATGTTATCAATCATTAGAGAAGCTGGCCTATGCATTAGTCATGAGTGTGAGGAAGCTGAGACCGTACTTTTTTTATCACCATATCGAGGTCCTCACTTCCCTGCCGTTGAGGAATGCGCTCCACCGACCAGAAACATCAGGTTGATGCCTCAAATGGGCCATTGAGGTCGGACAATACGGAGTGACATACGCGCCACAACCTGCGATCAAGGCCCAGGCACTAGCCAATTTCATAGTCGAGCTCACCTTCCCTTTCGAGGCCGGGGGTTCGGGCAGCTTGCCGTGGGAGTTGTTCGTAGATGGATCGGTGACCTCTCACAAGTCGGGAGCCGGTCTAGTGTTAAGAAGCCCTGAGGGTATCTCATTCCAGAACGCCATTACCTTTGATTTTTGCACAACAAATAATGAGGTCGAATATGAGGCGCTCATCAGCGGCCTAGAAATGGCAACAACCATGGGTGTCAAGAGATTGCAAGTCCATACCGACTCTCAGCTCATGGCCTGTCAGGTCTCGGGGGAGTACGAGGCTCGGGATGATAGGATGGCGGCCTATCAGGAAATCGTAAAAACACTATGCCTGAAGTTCGCACAAATCCATGTCAAGCTAATACCGAGAGAACGTAACTCGCGAGCCGATGCTTTAGCTCGGCTGGCGACCTCCGAAGGGTCACCAGATATGAAGGATGTCACCATCACGACACTTTCCTACCCATCCACCGAGCAAGTAACCGTGACTACATTGGAAACCCCGGTGTCGACCTGGATGACACCCATCATGGAGTATTTGATAAATGGCCTCCTACCGCCCGATCAAGTCCAAGCTCGGCAGTTGCAGTTACGGGCCGCACGATACACAATGGTCGACGGGGAGTTATACAAGCGAGGTTTCAGCATGCCCCTACTTCGATGCATCATGCCTGAACAAGGCCAAGTCATTCTACGAGAGATACACGAAGGGGCATGCGGAAACCACACTGGGGGGAGTCGCTGGCCCACAAGACCACAAGGCAGGGATATTTTTGGCCAACCCTAAGGGTCGATGCTATCACCTTTGCCCGCAAATGCCACAAAAGCCAGATCTATGTTCCCTCCATCAAGGTCGCACCAGAAGAACTCACAAGCATCCTCAGTCCTTGGTCTTTTGCGAAGTGGGGGATAGACATCATTAGGCCACTCCCAATGGCCCCAGGATCGGTCAAGTATGCCCTAGTAGCGGTGGATTACTTCACAAAATGGGCCGAGGCTGAGGCATTGGCAACTATAGAACAAGATCACGTCATCAGGTTCATTTGGCGGAACATTATCTGCAGGTTCGGGCTATCCCAGGCAATCATATCAGACAACGGAAAGCAATTCGATGGTATGAAGATTGATGCCTTCTTCAGAAAGTGGAAGATCACAAAGTTATTTTCTACCCCATACCACCCCCAGTCAAACGGTCAGGTTAAGGCCGTGAACAAAATCAAAAAGCACACGCTCAAGACCAAGATCGAGGGGGGAAAAGGGAAATGGGCTAGCGAGCTCCCGGACGTGCTGTGGTCGTATAAAACGACCTGCAGAAATTCAACGGGCGAAACCCCTTACTCGTTAGCCTTCGGAACTGAGGCGGTAGTTCCTGCGGAGATCGACCTCCCGACCCTCCGAACCAGCCAGGTCATTTTTAATCATAATGATGAGGCCTTGGAAAGAAACCTGGACGTACTCGAAGAAAAGCGGTTGGAGGCTAACATGAGAAATGCTAGATATAAGCAAAGGTCGGAGAGGTACTACAACTCTAAGGTGAGACTTAGACGTTTAAAGGTCGGAGACCTAGTACTGAAAAGGATACCCGGAGACTCCAAAGGTGCCCTCGACCCAAACTGGGAGGGACCGTTCCAGATATCGAAGGTCCTACCAAATGAGGCGTATGAGCTCGAGAAGACAGATGGAACTAAGGCCCAATACCCGTGGAATGCAGCTCATCTGAAGAAGTATTATCAATAGGTTTACACCCTTGTACTGATCACATCGATGTAAACAAATACTTTGGTTAACGATAATTCTCTATTCTACTTTAAAGAAAAAATTCCTATGTGTAGAAATCAAACGGGTCGCATGAAAAACATATGATCGATAACATGCAGGTCGCATGAAAGACATGATTGATAACATGCGAACCCGAGGTGTGACTTTAGAAATACTGGAGGCGAGATCGCCACCCTAGCGGTGCGGTTATCCCACGACTTTGTAAGACGATTAAGCAAATGTCCAGTAGAAAAAGTCGCATAAACATTAAGACGACAAGGACTAAATGAAAATCACATAAGGAAATCGAGTCAACAGAACAAAGGAGTTAAGGAAAAAAAAGAGAATTTCATTAATAAAGACCCGAAGGTCGGGGAGAACCCCATTACAATAGACCCGGAGGTCGGCAAAGAGAAGCATTCCTACTACAATACATTTTTAGGAGGCGAGCTAGCGACCTGGTCTATACTACGGAGCTAATCGAGCCAGCGACCTGGTCCACACTGCGGGGCTGAATGAGCTAGCAACCTGGTCTATAATACGGAGCTACTCGAGCTGGCAACTTGGTCGGTGCTGCATTAATACTAGTATAGCGGCTCTCGGATATGGAGGTCGCTGAGAAAGATGCTGCAAAACTATCAGAAAATGATGTTTTAACATCCGAGAAGTGTCAGATGCTGCAATGGGACCTCCCGCATTAAATGAACACGAGTGTCATACATGTGGTGCAAAACATTCAAGGGATGGTGAAGGCTGGAGGCATGTCCGCCACCCGGGTGGTAGCAAAACTTGGCAATGGCCGTATGGTCATCCTTCGATGAAGGCAAGATCAGAAACGGGGGAAAAGCAGGGATGGACTAAATACAGGAGGCCATATGTATAGAGCGGGAGAAGCACGTCTCCGGAGGGTGCCTCAAAGCGGAGAACTCGCCGGAACTGCCCATGACTAAGCTTGGGGGCAATATATGGGGAGAAAATGTGTATGGTAATCCTGAAAATCATATCCTATTTATAGAGGAGAGGCGGGGGTGAGATTGCAAAATCTCGACTCTCAAGGACCCCCAAAGAAATCGGCGCCGCATAAGCAGCGCGTAGGCAGTACGCGACTACTGGTTGGTCCAATTTACAGCATGCGGCATCACCAAATACCCAGGCCATCATTGTGGATCTGTCAAACGTCACGCTGGTTTGGGAAACTGAGGCGACGTTTCACCTCCCCGAGGGGGAGGAATCGGCAAAGGCACACTTCCCAAGTTCGACTTTCTGGAAGCCGGTTAGAAAATCAAGTTCAAGTCAAGGCCCCGAGGCGAGCTCGCGACCTCGACTTGGGGGGATAAAATATGGGGGTTTTATTTTATAAAGCAAAGACCAGATGAGATGAAAAACGAAATAACTACTTCCATTGATAAAGACCCGAAGAATGGGAGGTGGTGCAGTACAAATCCAAGCCGGAAGGCCGGTATAGTAAAAAAAAAAGAAAAAAAATAAAAGGTAACTGGTAGGGCTGCAACTTCAATCCTTCTCGACCTCAAAAGCCCCGTTTGATTCACTTCAGAAGGGTGTAATCAAACGAGTCTCTGACAAAGATACACAAAAAGCTAAACATGTATCTGATAAGGGAAAAAGACCTGCTGAGCAAGTAAGACAAGTGCCTAATCAGAAAGCAAACAGAAATGGACCCCTAATCGATACATCACCGAGAATCAACGTAAGAACCCAGCTTCTTCCAAGAAACCTCAACCTGATCAGCAGATTAGGTATCAGAAGAGACAACCTGTAAGATGGAAATCTAATCTGAGACCCAATCAAGGTCAGCTGCCTAATAAGCAAGCTATAGGTAAACTGCAAAGACCATCTATGCCAAAGAGATATGAATCTTTTGATGGTAGCAGTCGTACCTACCCTTATAACAAGAGATCTAGGGCTACAACACCTGAGCCACACTGAATTAAAAGAAGACAAAATATAAAGAAAAACCCAAGTCTTCTAAGTCACCCAAGGCTCACACGAATAATCATACTAATCGAAAAGATATAAAAAGAGACGTATGATTATGTTGATTTGTATGGGAGACAAATCGGACCTTCTAATCTATCCGATTACCATAGAAGTGCTCGCTTGTGTGGATCCCTAAATCCACCACTAACCCCCCCAGACCCAATTCCAAAGGGGTACCTAAAGCCCCGATTTGATTGCGTTCAAGGGGACCGCCAACAAAGGAGGTGTACAAGCAACTATCCGGTACATCGATAAGGGATGCTCAAGGCACATGACCGAAGCAAACATCTCCTTAGCTCTTACAAAGAACAAGAAGGCCCACGTGTACTCTTCGATGATGATAACTTTGGTTTTACCAAAGGATTCGAACCTTAGAGAATGATGATGTACAAGTAACCTGAGTCTCAGATGTCGAAGGATTAAAGCACAATCTACTATCAAGATTACAATTTCGTGACAACGGATTCAAATTTTTGAGTTCTCGAAATGTGTTAAGTGTACGATTAGGAATCGAGTCACTCAACAAACCTTGCTAACTCGTTCAAGGAAAGGGACGATCTACACAAAAAGAGATTGGAACAAATGTCCGAGGAATACATAAGTAAATTGTTAAGAGTTCCAAAAGTAGCAATTGACTCGCACAAAAGATTGAGTCATCCTAACTTCAAGACTCTTAACAAGATAGCTAGGATGTCTTTAGTTGAGGGACATCCGAATGAGATATTCTCCAAAGATCGGACATGTGCCGCATGTCGGGCGGAAAACAAGTTAAAGCCTCATTCAAGGAATACTTGACCCAAGATCCAAGAGAGTAACGCAAATCGCCCATATGGATCTATTCGGACCAGTTACACTAGTCAGTCTCAGTGGATGCAAATATACTCTAGTAATCGTGGATGATTATTCCATGTTTACTTGGGTTGTATTCTTATACAAGAAGAACGAGACAACGACAAAAGATACCGAAATTGCCAAGAAGCTACAAAACGAGAAGGGTGTCGGCATAGTAAAAATCGATCGATAAAGGTACGTAGTTCCCGAATTCCTTTATTACGATTTTTTAATCGAAGTTTAGTATACAAAGATGAAACGTCACCGCAAGAACGCCACACAACAAAATGGAGTAAAGCAGAATCGGAGAAACAAAACTCTCAAGGAAGTTCGCTTATTTATGTTAAATTGAACATGCCACACCATGCCATTTTTTAAGCGTATAATCAATATTGCATGCCATACTCGTAATGTATGTTCTCTGACTAAGACTCACTTCAAAACACCTTATGAACTATGGAAGGGCAGAAAACCTCGTGTTTCATACTTCCATGTTTTTGGGTGCAAGTGTTTCATACACAACAATGGGAAAAGTCGGCTTGAAGACTTTTGAGGCCAAGTCGATGAGGGCATATTCTTAGATATTCCTCATCCAGCAAGGCTTTCAGAGTTTACAACAAACGAACCCAAGAAACACCACATGTGGTCTTTGATGAGACATCTTCTGAACAAGAGAAAGCTGCCACAGAACAAGCCATACCAGATCAACCGTTACCTGACATGCAGAAAATGGATTAGCTAAGCATCAAGGAGAAAGAACTCCGAACACGTAATGCTGTACATCCTGTAACTTGATCTTGCTGATTCAACAGTCAATCGCACCCTAAGGTACGCATAACCGCCGCTGAAGAAGTTTATTATACCGAGATAAAGATCAATCGAACCATCCGTTCGGGGGAACTCCCAGTTTCTACGAAACGTACATCGCAAGACATGATGAGTCCAACATCACCGAGACATGTTCTTATCAAGTGGATCATAATTCCGCACCACTCCCAATCACTAGTAATGAACTACTATCAGATATGGATGATGTTCTCCAAACAGACGCACATCAGAACAGAAGGACTTGGATTACTAGTCATCCAACTAATCTAATTATCGGAGACCCATCTGATAGAGTCAAAACTAGACATCGACAGGTGAAAGTGCCATGTATTGTTGTTATCCGCCTTTGAAGGAACCAACTACGATGAGGAATGTCTACAAGACGCAAGTCGGATTCTAGCCATGGAAGAGGAATCGAATGCAGTTTGAGAGAAATCAAGTTTGGAAACCGGTGACGACTAACTCATCAAGACGTGATTAACACGGCGGGGTATTCAAGAACAAGAGAGATGAGAATAATGTCATAACCGTAAATAATGCAAGACTTGTTGCTAAAGGGTATTCACAATCGGAAGAATTGATTATGATGAGACCTTTACACCAAATTCACTTTTATAAGCCATTCAACTTTTTACGCATATCTTTGCCTACGAGGGTTCATCGTGTCGGATGGATGTAAAGATTTCATTCTTAAACGGGTACTAGCAGAGAGGAAGTTTATGTCGAACAACCTCCGTGCTTTGAAAAAAGGCAACCAAGTGTACCGCTTTTAAGGAAAGCTCTTTACGGCTGAAACAAGCTCCTCGAGTTTGGTATGATACACTCTCTCGCTTTCTTGATAGACAAATGGGTTCACTAAAGGAATAGTGGACGAAACTTATTCGATTAGAAGATGGAGAAGATATTCGATGGTTCAGATTTACGTGGGCGACATCATCTTCGATCTTCCAACAAGAAGCTATGTGAGAAGTTCAAAGAAATTGATGCAAGGGAAGTTTGAGATGTCCATGATGGGTCGATGAATTACTTTTACGGGTTTACAAGTCAAGCAGAGTACGTAAGGGATATTCATCTCGCCAAAGCGGCACACAAGGAATCTCCATCGGCAAAGTTTGGAGTTCAACATTGTAAGGAAGCCGAATTCCAATGATGACCGGGTTCAAGATGGATCCGGATGAAGATGGTCGAAAGTTAATCGAAAAAGAATATAGAGCTCGATTGATCACTACTATACCGACCGCCAGCAGACGCACATTACTTTTTGCGGAGGGTGTATGTGCGATTTCAAGCAAATCCAATGCAAAGCCACCTAGAAGCAGCCTAAGCGGATTCTCAAGTATCTGAAGGGGACTCAGAACCTTGGTTTATTTTACCCATCGATGATAATCTAGAGCTTAGTGGGTATTCTCGATTCAGACACGGAGGTTGCGTAATCGATGAAGTCAACCTCGGGATCATGTCGGGCCGAAATAAACCGATCTCTTGGTTTTTCGAAGAAGCGGACATCGCCATTTACATCTACAAATCGGGCGTAATATATGGTCGCAGAAGTCGTTGTTCCCAAATCGCTCCGCTAAGTCAAGAAATGAGGGATTACAACATCGTAGCTAAGAACGCACCTATATTCTCGCAGCGAAAGAATAGTGCTATTGCAATCACTCATAATCCTGTTCTACATACAAGATGCAATCATGTGGATGTCAGACACCATTTTGTCAGACATCACGTTGAAAAGAAGAATATCAGGATGGAAAAGATCCATACTGACAAGCAGGAAGCTGATATCTTAACTAAGCCGCTAGCTGAGATCAGATTCAGAGAGTTATGCAACGAGCTTGAGCTTCTGGATCTTGGAGAAAATGCACCAGATATGGTTAATTGTTTGATCTCCAGAACTAGTTGGTTAAAAGACTAACCAAGTTAAGTGAAATCACCGAGTTAGAATCTGAATCGATCGATTTACCGGACGAGGAGCCGATCCAAGTTTAGATAAGGAGCAGATCGAAAAGTCGATAAGTAGCCGATCCGTTCGGATAAGGCGGATCACCAAGACATATTAACATGAACCGATCAAATTGGAGTATCACTTTATAAGTCGATTAAGCTACAGTCAACAAGCAAGTCAAATTAAAGCTACAGATCGCATAAGTCAGAAGAAGCAACACAACAATGAAATAACATAATTTTTCATTGATAAGGATCCGGAGGTCATATTTACAAGTTACAAGTGATATCACAAGCTACAAGTGCTACAAGCTATCCTCAAGTGATATTACAAGTACAAGAAGACCTGGAGGTCATAAACCATAAGCCCTAAGACAACCCTAGGCAGGGAAGAAGAGAGAGAGATTTTAAGAGCTGATACTCTCAGACTCTCCGACCCAGGGGGCGCAGAGAAGCTTCTAGAATCCTGAAAGCCACTCTTAGAGCTTCGGAGTGAGGAGCGAGAGCGAGCCTTGAAGGATCTTTAAGCTAGGAGCCCTTAGACCTAAAATCAATGGACTTTCCAGCTGTTAAATGGGACATAGTGCCACAGGTTTGGTCACAAAGACCATATGGCCATGAGTGTATCCTGCAAATATTGAGTTTGATACAAAAGATTGTATATCAAACCCATGTTTTGTTTCAGACTAAGTCTATTGATGCTAATTCCGTCATCTCGATAGGCGCACAAGGTGCATACGATTAGGAGAAGTGCATTCTCATTTGCCTTAGCAGATCCGCCTCCATGGTGGTAAAGAAGCTTAGCATTGATCGTATGTGAAATCTTAGATGATTTACGAAAAGCAAAGTGTGAAGGAACACACAGGTTGATTTGAGAAGTCAATTCATTGGAAAATGGTTAAAGGTTCCCACCTAAGTTTCACCCCTAATAAGGAAATCATCTAAAAAGCATGAAGTATATGCTAAAGAAGATAAATGGTTTATGTTGTGTTGTTTGCCTAAACACCCCAAAAGCATTTATAGAAGGAAATTAGGGGTATAAATGCAAATTTATTTTCTCGTAAGACCTTAAGAGAAATTTGCATCGACAACGCCAGAAGGAAACACGCCTAATGGTTGATGAGTTAACGGTGTGATTAATCACAACAGATCTATGCCATTATTACGAATGTCAAATCGCGCCAATTTGGGAATCGAGGCGACTTTTGGACTCCAAGTAAAAGTTTTGGCGGAGTTGACTTCAAAGAATACGGGTGATTAGAAGAAGATCAAGGATGAAGTGTATCGATAAGTGCATCGTAAAAAGAGTATCGATAAGTGGATCGATAAGTAACGGCGTGTTTCAAGCAAGAATCGATCGATGAGTGAGATAATGTTGGGAAATGCTTAAGGCTACCATCAGTAAAGTCAACAAGTACCAGATCAGATCACAAGTGGTAACTGGTTGATTACAATATCAATCAGTTAGATACGTTCTCTTATTTATCCCTTTCTGAATACCTTACATGCGTTATTTAAATAAAATGTTTTACTCTGTTCATGACGCATGCTCTGCAAAACTTTTAATGCCGACTTGGAAATGTGTTTTTAATGCGTTTTATTGCGAATTTTTGAGTCTGAAATACGAGAAGACTAGTTTTCTCAACCGTGCGATCAAAATACTTTTTGGCCGACTAATCTCAACCACTGATTTCAAAACACGGATACTTGAGTACTTTGGAAAGTTGTGCAAAAAGGTTTTCCCTCGTATTCTATAAAATCCAAATCTTTTCAGAAAATCTCTTTCCACTACTTCGTCTTCTCAAAGTTCTTAAAAGATCGAATTCTTTCAAAAAAACCTTCAGAGAATTACTTTCGAGATAAATTGATTCTACTCTTCCGATTTCTAAATCTTTCGAATCAATTTCTGGTAATTTCTTGTTTAATTAATTGCATGATCTCAATTTCTCTCTGGTACCTAGGTTTACAAATCGTGATGATATATTTCTGTATTTTTTATTAGATCTAAACGGTTATTTGCTAAATTGATGCTAAGATTACTAGTTTGACTAAATTTATTGAAATATCTTACTCAAACTAAACATCAATTTGCATATCGTACAGAAATGGCATATCTTATTCCACGACCGGGCCAAGGGAAAAAGTTCTGCAACTCATTGATGAGAAGTACGTAGTCTTCACCATCACCTCAGACCCTGGATCTCTTGAAATTCTAGAGTGCTTGCGAGCGTGTGGACTTGAACGTTATTGCTCTACACATCAGAACATCGTCCACGCACATGAAGCTCTGGAGTTTCTATACAATCTGCAGAGGGATGAAGACATTGATGCTGACTTGATTTCTTCCGTTAGAGGACTGGAAGTGCGAGTGTCGAATGACGATCTCCAGAGGATATTCGGCCTAACTCGAGGAAGCATCAATCCAGAGAC